>MU228284.1:606247-692722 GCA_018584345.1 Thuja plicata | reverse complement strand
GAAGTTGGCCGGAGCCATACTAAAGGCTAACCCTAATGAGATCCCGCAGTAAATGCGGTATGATAGATGGAAGGCTCAGAGCGGAAACACAGACAGAAATCCGTACACATGAAAACCCTAGCAGAGCATTTTTCCTCCCTAATGGTCTTTTAATTTTTTTTATTTTTTTTTAATTTTTTTTTTTAATTTTTTATACGAAAATGCGCCACATCTTGAAAAACTTTCTTTTCATGCTCAATCCTCTTGAGTCTATCACTCATGTAGTTGTTAGATGTTTTAAGAGGTGAGCTTGGTCTTGAATGTTGAAACAAGTTGTTGGTATAAGTTGCATTGATGAGCATCATGAAGCTCATCTGCTTGTTTCTCATGTTGGAATAACTCATCATCATAAAGAGTTCTCTTACCTTTCTCTCTCTCATCCCTTTGATGTGCATCCAAATATCTTGTCAAAATAAGGGGTGAGGTTGGTCTACTATTGTGAGAGGAACCATTGAAGGAAAGAGCATGTCCAATCCTTGCATAAAAATCCTCATAACGTTTATCCATGACTTCTCTCTCCTTTCTAGTCATTGTGTGACTTATATCCATAGAAGAGTGAGAAGATGCTAAGGAATACCCAACTCACTAAGGTGACTCTTGGAATCAAACCAAATCTCTGAGGTATTCCTGGGCAATTGATCAAATATGGGTCCTTTTTCCTTATGTCTTTGGCGAGTTTGAACTAAGGGTAATTGGTTAAAAACCACTTGAGGTCATTTTCCTTCACTTACTTGATATCTTGTTGTAACTGGCATGAAATAAAAGGTACTAGTTGATAGGATTACCCTAAGAAATTTTTGTACCAAAATAGGATTGAAAAGGCATTAACTTGTCCAAAAGAGGTGATAAGATAGAAAATTGCAAATAGGAATAAGCCAACACTGCCATAGTGGTGCCCAATAACTTTGGGTGAATACCCTAGCACGCGTGGACCAGGAGGGTGGTCTTACCCAAATTATAATAAATTGAGATTGATAATGTATGAAAGTGGATGGACAAGAGACTACAAAAACTCTCTAGGTATGTTATCAAAGAATCTAAAGGTCTATCTTTTCAACAACGACGGTTTCTAGCTCACCAGGCGCCAACCAGGGTCACTTGTGGAATCAAAGATTGCTAATCCAAGAGGTCAAATGCAAGAATACTAAGCACAAAAAGCTTCTAATAGTAGGGTAAGTAATCCAATCAGATCTAGATCAAGCCAGAAAACTAAAAATGACGGGACAACAAGCTGAAAATGGCTCAAAAATGATGACAAAACTGGCTGACTGATGGGCAGTTTCACACAAGGAAGTACCTATCTCGCGCAAGGAAATGCTCTGTCACGCGAGGAAGTGCTCAGCCATGTGACAAAGTGCACCGAATGGCGCAAGGAAATAGAACAGACTGGTAAAATAAAGCAATACTGGTGTCAGGTTTTGCGTGAGGATGTATATCGAGTCGTGTGAGGAAGTATATCAAAGCATGCGAAGAAACAATTTTCTCACGCAAGAAAAGGCAATAGAACTCAGATTTTGTGTATTTTAATCATCCAACTAGGTACATTAACAGATTTTATCATGAACCAAGCACATAAGATAGCAATCAGGATGTTCAAGCAGTCAATGTCTTCAAACAATGAGCAAGGGACAAAGCAACCTTGCGCATAAACATAGATAGTTTCATAGTATTTCTACTCCATAAGAATGCTACTTGTGTATGTTCTCAAATGTTTTCCAATCACGCACATAGTCCTAGAAAAGAAAAAGTTGGTTGCACTATGGTTCTTAGTAATGGCTTGACTCTGTAAATTTTGCAACTTCAAGTGGGTGAAATCCAATCCCGAGGCATCGAGGTTTTGACATAGTCCGAGAATTTAATCAATCAGGAGATGTTGAGGAGATCTAACAACCCACAAGAAACTACACCTGTGGAGATTTCTTCCACAAGGACATTTATATAGCGGCTATCACTACCATGGAAAAAATGGCTATTACCGCTTGAGGTTTCGTCTACGTGGTTGACCCAATAAAGGGAATGTCCACTACAGTTAACCCTCTCTAACAAGGAAGACTCACAATATGGACCACACAGGGACTTAGTTTGTATTCAAGGTTTCCAAGTTTCTGATTCTCCCAAAAGGGAAAAGAGCATAATCCTCTAGCCTCTTGAACTCACCAAAACATAGCAAACATCATTCATTGACCCACTAATTTGAAATCACCTCATTCAAGGCTCACACAAATACAAATGACACCAATCTCCCAAAGAGAGAAAGTATTACCAAAATTTGAAGCCTAAACCAAGTTGACCAATGAGATGAAAACAAAATACTTCCCTACCTACAAGGGGATCTATCGTCAAGAAGAGCTTTGCATGTAAAACAAGCGAATGAAGCCCACTCTCTCAAGATCACCACAAATAGTGTTCATAGGGCCTAATTACTATGTGAAACATATATGCAAGAAAGCAAATATAGGTCCATTTTAGAGCACCAATTTGGAAATACGATCTATGAAAGCAAGAAACACTCAAGCTAGACACATGAGATGTTCATTTTAATTCCCAAAATCTAAATGTTATAGAGAGAAAAAAAATACCTCAAATCCAAAGCAACACGAATCATTTTGTTGTTTATCCAAGCAAATCCAAATCAGCAACAACAACAAAAAACATAAATCACAAACCACTAGAAACAGTAAACATTAGTGGTTAGCACAAAAAATTAGAGATTTAATCGATATAACAATGAAAAATAGTTCTCTGTTATGAAATCTCACGCGAAGATATGATAGTGCTGCACAAGAAAAGGATAGAGCCGTGCAAGGAAATAGAAAGCTCGCTCAAAGATATGCTCTATTGCTCGACAAAATGCTCAGAAAGGACAGAAAGTATAGAACAACAAACCAGATAAAACATACCACTGATGTTGAATCTCGCGTGAAGGAGTAATACGAGCCGGACGAAGAAGTACTTTGAGCGACGCAAAGAAATAGTTTTCTTGCATGAGGAAACACTTTGAGTCGTGCAAAGAAACACCGGATCTGGCACAATCTCATCCAAAGACCAGCAAAAGCTTGCGCAAACTTTCTCTGCAGACAAAAACAACAAGTATGAAAAAGATGGAAATTTCAGATCCGAAAATAAAATTGACTAAAAATAGCTATAAAGATAGAAAATGACTCTTTTGCCCCACGGTGGGCGCCAAAAATGTGTGCACAAATGTTGTCACACTTCTATGAATCATTCCATCCAAGGTTGCTCAAGAATGAGGCCTCAAATATTGATCCATAGCTCTCTAGTCATGGAGTGCAAAGGTGTGAAATGGAGGCACTCAGATTGACCTAGTTGTGCCTATGCAAGTACACCATGAAATGAGAGATTCAAATGCATGAAAATGAGATCTACACTATATGATTACAATGCATAAAAGGAAATTAATCTAAATGATAACAATGCATGGATAAATCTATGAAATGAAATACAAATGCAAGTTTAATATATGAAAATAAACATGATTCTAATCTACATGAGAAACCATTGATGCAAGAAGAAGAAGACAAGAAGAGAGAAGTTGCAATATCCAAGCTCAAATGCTCAAATCCTCCTCCAAAATTGCTCTCCAAACCTGCAACATAACAATACTATGAAAAAGATGTGTTGAATGAGAAGGAAAGGTCTCCTTTTTAAAGAAAAGTGAACGATTGAGATTAAGAGGGAAAAACCCACCACTTAGGAGGATGTGATGAAAAAGGCATTTATATTTAATTTTTATTTAATTCATTACCTTTTTCAACAAATGAAGTGCTTTAAGTGGGGATTTTTATTTATTTAATTAAAAGAGAGGTTTTCTTTCAATTAAATAAATTAGAAGAATTTTATTTAATTAAATGGGAGGAATTGAATTTAATTAAATAAGATGAATTTAATTTAATTAAAAGGGAGATTAAATCTTTTAATTAAATAAAAATGATCAAACCTTAGGAAATATTGAAATAAATGAATAAATTGAATTAATTACAATTTGATCAAGGAAATTGATTTGAATTGAAAATTTTCCAAAGCATTGATTCAGAAAATTTGATAAATTGATAAAATGATAAAATGGGGCCCAAAGTCTAGGCGACCATTTTAGGGTGCATACAGTAATTAAAACAAATTGTATAGACTAATTACAATTTGCCAAAACTCTTTGAAAGATAACTATATACTACTTCGAAAGATATTATGCTTGCAATTTTTATTTATTTAAATTATTTTATTAGTACTTGGCGTTATGCTAGTAATATTGCAATGATTTCTCAATTTCTTGTTACCTAGAAATTAAAAAAAATTGTATAAACCAATTACAATTTACCAGATTTCATATTTTCTTATAAATTTTATAAAATTCTATAGTGTACATACATATTTCTTAAGTTTCTAAATTGTGAGAATTAACTATTGACTGTTTGATTGGTTAAAACAATTATAGCCTTACAGATGAACTTTAAACTCTTTCATAGCAATTTTATTGGATTAACTTTCTCTAAAGCATTTTTTAGGCTTATTAAAAGAAATTAATGTGTAATATTGTTATTAAATATCTACACTACTAATATTTAATATATTAGACAATAAACATGATCTCTTCTATTTAATATATTAGACAATAAACAAGATTTCTTAAACTTGTTCGATGTGAATAAAGTTAATGTAGAATATCATTTCCATAAATCTACATTTGCAAAAATGTAGGGTTCTATTTAATTATTATTCTATGGCACAATTTTGCTTACATAGAACCCATATGCATGGTGTTAATTTTAATTTAGAGACAATAAATGAACTACTATTTAATCTTGTAATATAATTTTAGAGTTTCTTTCTATTGTAAAAGTATAAGTAATAAAAATATTAATATAACAATTTTTTTATATTAAATATCGAGAGGAAATAAAATAGTTATACAATTTATAGATTTACGGGAGGCCCAACCTCACCCAAAGACAAAACTATGAAAACCAAAGGACTACATCAATTTATACAATTATACAGATCAGTCTTCAAAAAATAGCAACAAAGAATTAGTCTGAGAAAAAAAAAAAAACTAGAGGAGGGCATGAATGAAGGATGTCATTATGTGATTCATCCCACACAGTCCACCGAAGAGGTCCTTTCATCCAGACAATATTTCTCTTCTGCTAAATCTGCGTCAACATGGCAACTTTGGCAAGCAGAGGATTTCTATTCTCTCTGATTTCAGCAGTTAATCTAGCAAGGGCTTCATCAAAAGCACTGATACTATCCATTTTACTTCTCTATTCATAATCATCTTTAAGATCATAAATAAAAATTGTGGCATTCCCATCCTTCAGAAACTGAATGAGCTTCTTTCTTTCAATGTTCAAGGTAATAGAGACCTGCATGGAAATATTAAAGTAAGTGAGTCTACGAAAATACTCAGTAAGAGCTCTAGAAGTACCCTGCATTCTATATTCATATCTAGCTTTCCATATATTTCAAATAATAGTAGAGGAAAGAATAAACCAAAACAGATTAGTGTCTTTTTAAGCATGTGGATATAACCAGTAACAATTTCCATGATGTTATTACGAGTGTGAAAACTATTACCAAACATTAACAAGATTTCCTTGGAAAAATGACATTCAAAGAACATATGTCTGCAAGTATCAGGCATTTTACATAAATTGCACATATCAATAGCAGATAAATCTTTTTTAAGAGGCAACTTATTGAGAATTAGCAACCACTTAAAGCATTTTATTTTAGGGGTGATCAAACCTTTCTAGAGTCAGGTGAAGTATTTATGCCAAAGAAGGATGTCATAGTTAGAGTACCAAATATAATTAGCATGCCTAATAATAGACTCATTATAGGAAATAACATCATACATATTACAAGCTTTAATCCTAGAAAGGGGAGTATCATCAACCCACTTAAAAGAGAGAAACCTGTGAGAATCAACTAAACAATATTAAGGAAGAGAGATAGAAGTACAAGCTTGGGATTTCATGTTATAGGTCTTCTTATGGGAAGGAGGTAGGTTATAATTATTTCTAAGGGAGTCCCAGCTAACTAGGCCATTGTGATACAAAATATCCATGAAGCAATAAATGCCAACCTGAACCCAAAGTTTGGCCGAACAACCTTGGATAAGGACCAGGGATTAGAAGAGTGGTAAAGATTCCACCATATTGACCACTCACCATGAACTTAGTCATTGTTGTAAACATCAATGTTGACCATATGTTTCTAACATAATCCCAGGATTTCCTTGGACCAGAAAAGGGAAGATACCAACCACTAAGTCACAAAAGGGAAGGGTGTTCCAAGACCTGACATACCTAGGAACTCCACACTAAACATTATTCCTAATCAGAACTTCCAAAGGATCCTAACCCTCCAGTAATCAAAAGATCCATTTAGCAACAAGAGAGATACCTTAGAATTTAAGATCTTTAAGGCCAAGCCCTCCAAGCATCTTATCAACATGACACCATTCCCACTTAATAGTATGCATTTTTCTATTGCCTCTGCCATCAGACCATAGGAAATTTCTAATAGCTTTCTAGATTTCAATAATTTGGTAGTTGCTGAACATCCAAACTTAGGAGTAGTATATGTCATAAGATGTAATAATTTTTTGGCAAACTTGAATTCTACCAGCCATAGAGAGGTATCTATTGTTCCAGTTGTTAAGCTTCCTATTTATTTTGTCTCTCACCCATATCCACAGGTCCTTGAGGGATCGACTAACTGAGAAGGGAATACCAAGATATCAATCAATTATATTATGACATCCCCACTAAAATCCATATTGAATAACCCAGTCAGGTAGGTTCTCTTTCCATCTGAGAAGAATGGAATTTGTGTTAGAAATATGAGCACCAAAATTTTTACCAAAGATTAGAATCTTTTGCTTAAGGGAATCAAAGTTGGGTTTGGTGAGCTCAAGAAAGAGGGAGGTGTCATCAGAAAATTTAATATTGATAAGTTTTGAATCATCAAGCAGCTTAATCCCATTAACTTTAGGGGAGAGCGTGTCATCTTTAAGTAGACAAAAAAGGGCATCTGAGATAATAAAAAAAAAGTCAGGGGCTAAAGGGAAGCCTTTTCTAATGGATCTCCCTAATTTGATAGGAGAAGAAAGAGAACCATTAATGTCAATTTGAGCCACAACATCTTTAAGTAGCACCCCAACAAAAACACAAAACTCAACACAAGGTCCAAAATCTTCAACTATCATGTTGATAAAGTTCCTTTCAATTCTATCGCAAGCTTTTTCAAAATCTAACAAGAACATAGTCGTATCCTAAGCCAAGGCCCTGGACCATTCCATGGCTTCCCAACTAGTAAAGAGGTTTTCTAGAATATGTCTACCTTTAATGAATCCAATTTGAGTCAAACATATGAACCTAGGGAGAATTTTCTCCACACGAAGGGCAAGAAGTTTAGCCTGGATCTTATAAGAAACATTAACAAGGGTAATAGGTCTCCAATTTTTTATAAGGGCTTTGTTGTATGCATGAAAATTGGCCATACCTGAAAGCTACACAAAAGACACATACACACTTCAATAAAGTATTTATGTGCTTTGTGGGTTAGACAATATGAAATCAAAATAGACAACTACACTAACCAACAGTGACCCATTGCCTTCTAGTAGGCAAGAGTATAAGCTTTCTCTTAGGTCATCCAATTTTTGATAAGGGCTTTGTCACCCACCTTAAGAATAATTTAAAAAATACCCATGTTTATCTGATCCCCAAAGGATCCATTAATAAAGGCTTCAGAGTAAATCTCAAGGAGGTCCCAACAAATCCAGTCTATATTAGCCTTGTAAAATTCTATTAGCAGACCATCAGGACCGGGGGCCTTATCATCTTTCAGGGCTCTAATAGAAACCCAAATTTCTTCTAGAGTTAATCCTCAAGAATGCAAAGAGGAATCCTCTTCCAAAATTCTGCAAGGGATAATATTTCTACATCTATCTCTCATAGCTTTGGCTTCCTCAGAGTCCTCAGAAGTAAAAAGATTCTGATAGTAACTAACTAAGGCCTATTTAATTGCATTAATGTCCACAATATATTGTTGATCAACAATAACTCTATCAATACTCTCTTTGGAGTTCTTACGTATGAGCAAGTTAAAGAAAACTTGGAGCCTTTGTCTCCGATCTGCAACTAATGAGCCCATGATTTAATTTTAGCCCCTTGAATTTTAGCTTGTTGGTGGAATCTAACAACATTTCTAGGTTTAGCAACTTTAGTTGCAAGGTCAAGGTCAAAGGGGTTGTTTGGGATTTCTGCCTCAGCAGAATGGAGTTGAGTAGAAAGAGTCTACTCAGAAAATCTATAGTCCCTAGCCTATTTCTGGCCAATATTTGGAAGAAGCTTTTGCCATGAGGAGATATTGAAGTTCCATTTGTCAATATGAGAGGTGAGGTGCCTATTAGTCTCATTAAATATTATAATAAGGTTAACGACAAGAAGAATGTATGGATCTTTGAGTAAAGTAATATTAAAAAGGAACTTGCTGCAGAGAGACTCAACAACACAGGACAGTCTACCAAATGTAAAGTGGGCTAAAATAGGGTGATGGTCAAAAAGAGAGGTAGGCCAGACATTAACCACCTTTCCATCCTTGTCAGGGAGAAATGAGATATGATTCCTATTAGCATATAAATGGTCAAGCCTAGAGTAAATTATGTTAAACCCCTATTGTTGGTTACACCAAGTGTACCAAATATCAGAAGAGACATTCTTAGAACTAGCAAGAGGATCATATAATTTTTTAATTTTTTTAAATATTTCCCATTGAATCTTTTCCATGTCTTTCCATTCAAAGGGAAGCCCTCCCTTCTTGTCATCTTTTTTTTCCTCCATATTGAAATCCCCACAAAAGAACCAAGGGATATTAGGGAGAGACTCCATCCATAACTAGAGAGAAGCCCTCTCTTTGCAGTCATTAGGGACATAAACAGAGAAAATCCGTAATAAGTCATTATTAACCAAAATGGTAGCCCCCGCCTTTTTGGTTTATCAGCTAATTCACCATCATCATCACAAAAATCCATTTTATCTTGAGGATCCTCCCATAAATGGTGATTTCTAGGACGACATATAATGCTAGAAGAGTTCTCTATTCCTGCCCCAAGAGCATGCTCAAATTGAGGAGATGAAGCCAATTGAGTTCTAGTTGTGCTAGGGTTAGCAATTATGATATTGATAGCATCGTTGTTCTCCAGTTCCTTGAAAACCTTGCGAGGTAAATTCAAATAAAAGTTGTTAGCTCTTGCAAAATTTTCTTGGTTCCATGTCTTATTTCCATGTTTTTGCAATTGTTCCTATGATTTATGATCTGAAACCCTAAGTCGCTATGAGAAATTCTTCTTTAATTGATGAAAATCCTACTATGTCTTGCAAAGTCTTAAACCTTATTTTCAAATTTCTAGCCGTTGGTTGCAAGAATTCCTAAATCCTTTCCTAAACATATTCAATTTTTTCATTACCTTTTTGAGCCACTTAAAATACTTTTAAGTCAGGTGCTTATTATCCTTGTCTTTATCGCTGAATCTCGCAATAAGATCGAATATGCTCTATTCCTCTCGATATTGCACCCGCATCGCAAATTGTTTTCTATTTAGGAGGCTGGCTCTAAGTTGCTAGATTAATTTCAAGTTTAGGATTTCATTCAAAGATCACGCGAGGGCTGTAGATTTTGTTTTGTCTGTAATCTCATTGAAAAAATGGCGTTTAATCTCATGATAAAATCAAGGGTTAAAGTTCTTTTCAATGACTTGGAGTTTTCCTTTATCTCATGATCTTGAGATAAACATGTGGTCAAGGCATGGTTATATTTTCTCTTTGGTCATGTGATCTATAAGTAGATCCAAGGTTAAGTGAAGGATTTCAAGATTAAGAGAGGATTGTAGATATTATTATTTCCTTGCATTGATTGTATGGCTGGTGCTTGATCTCAAGATAAACTCCAGGGTCAAGAAATGATTCAACAATTTAGAGAATTAGTTTATCTCTGAATATTGTGATAGACTTGACTTAAGATCAAGCATGGTTTAGTTTATTTAGTGATTCAATGTAGGCTATCAATGTAGATCTAATCTTGTGAATGGCATGTAAATCTCACAATGCAACAAGGGTTAGTAAAATGTTCTAGTGAATTGCCATTCTCTTCAGTCATGTATTCTCAGAATGGCCTAAGGTTATGATCAAATAAAGTAAAGTAAAAAGTGGGCCAGCGAATATCAAATCTGAATCGTTGATGTAGTCTTGATTGTGTGGATGGCACATACTCTCACAATGTTTTATTGATGTCATAGAAATTCTAGAGATTCAGCGTTGGGCTTCGATTGAATCAAGATCTCATGGCGTGCGCTTAATCTCAGAATGTGACCAGAGTTAAAGCACCTTTTTAGTGACTTTGAGATCATATAGTCATAGAATCTTGAAATATACCTTGGGTTAAGACAAGTCTAGTTAGGTTTTATTTGGTGATCTAGAGAGTTAGTTGTCACGTGATCTCAAACTAAAATGATTAAGTACATGAACATCTAGAGATTTCGCGCGAGTAATAGAACAAGATCATGATCAAGGGTTATCGTGTAATCTCTAGATGATTTGAGCAAGTATAGAAGGATTCAATGATTAAGTGCAGATTGTCGATGCTAATTTCATCTAGCAACCAGCGTGTAATCTCTAAAATTAACTCAAGTCAAGAAGAGTATTCAACAATCTGCAAACTTAGTTTTCGTGTGATCTTTGTATGGACCTAGATTCAAGTGTGGTTAGGTCAAGGAAAAGTCATGTTTTCCAAGGAAGGATCTAAGCCATAAATCAAGATCAAAATCAAGGGTTTGCGCTAAGTCTCACAATAAACCATGAGTCTTAAAATAATTTAGCAACTTGGAGATTTCTTTATCACTGAATCTCGAGATGAACTTGTGTCAAGATAAAAATGAAGTTGATTTTCCTGAAGTGAGATCGTGGATGTTCAATAAAATTAGAATCTATGGCTTGCATGTGATATCTAGATTTGACCAGAGTTAGTGAAATCATCTGGAGACATAGAGTTAAGAGTAAATCGGCTAACCAGAGTTCAAGGCTAGTTCAAGGCAGGTTAAGGGCCGAAGTTAGAGATAGAGTAAATATCAGACAAGTTTAGTTTTATTGTGTGGTTGGCGTGAAGATTTAAAGATAAAGTGCTTGATATCTAATGATCAAGGCATTGTGCAAAGATGCCACTTGTCCAAGGTGGTCATTGGAAAGTCCAAGTAGCCTAAAAAGAGATCTGTTGCTGAGTTTAAAAGAGAGAAAGGTCTTTATCTTGATCATTAATAACAAATCGCGCACCACCTGTGACCATTTTAATCACTTTTTAAATATTTAAATCTTTAACTTAGGGTTTTTAAGTTGTGGATCATGTCTTATTACAGAGCATTAATTGATAGAATTTTATCTTTGTGGTTTTTCTTGAACACTTGTTGGATGCTGAGAGAATGAAAGTTGGGCATGTTGGAGCTTTTTCTTGCAAAATCCTATATAGTAGCAATGCTTGACTCTTATAAAACCCAAATTTAGATTAAGTCAAGAAATAAGTCAAATTAATGAGGATTGAATCATCCTTCACTTTGAGCTCCATAGGCTAAGGCGAGTGTGCCTAACTTGATTTACTATTCCTCAAGAAATCATGTAGTGGATTAACTTTTCACAATGATCTGCTCCTACCTTTTACTGCAAAAGTTGATAACAAATCCTACAAATGCTAACAATCAGATTTATGCAGAGCTTCATAAGCCAGACTATGAATTTGATAAGAGAAAATACAAGTGAAATAAGGATTCTAATCCTTATTCTTTTTGAGTTCTAAACTTAGGAAAGGCTGACCTATTAACCTCCCTAAATATGTAGTAGTTTTCAACAAGCACACTTAATACAACATAAAAATGTAATTTATAACAATTTGTATATAAATTTGATGGGAACCACACAACCTAACACATCAGACCAGTTCCTTATCCAATGGGTATAGAGTCATTCAATATGTAAAAACCTTTAACATAAAAAATAAATCAAATGCAAATCCTGTAAATGAATACTAAATTAGACTATGCCTTAAATAATCCATTCATACTTCTTAAGAAGAAGAAATAACTATCAAATCTATTTTAATCTTCTACTCACTAAAAATATCTTAAGGATTTAATTCTCTCCTTAAAAGAAACCTTACAACATTTTGACACTCTGCCTTACAAAGTGATGAACTGGAATGTCATCAACAACCAATCCAAATGAGTATAAAAACTAGAAATAGAGACAACTATTCATTCAAATCATGCAAATCACAGGAAAATATAGACATATATTGATATTAAAGCATCAAGTACATATTAAATCAGAGCCAAGGAGACCATTGATAAACTTTATCAAAATATACAGAACTAGCTTTTGTGGCATAAAATTTCCATCCCTACAAAATGATCCTGGAAGTCCTTTTATAGAAACAAGGACTGCAACAAGATTTGGATCTAATTAGGGTTAGGGTTACAAATATTAAAATATTAGATGATAGATAATATTAAATCATTTCAACTATCAAGCAACCCTGTCATCTATTCTTTAAAACTTTCCTTGCTCAGTCTGTAAGATATCTGATCTAGTTGCCAGCTTGTTGGGAAATTGAAGAACCATGCCTTACAAAAGGAACAACAAATGTAATGTATTATCTACATTTATTATCTCATGAACTTTTACCCTTCAAATATGTAGAAAGTCAACTACATTTTCTAGGAAACCTCAAGTTCTTGAAAATCTGATCCAATCTGTATTATAAAACTCTGAGATGACTCCTTATTTATGGAGAAGAATAGAATAGGATAAGCCAAGAGTTTAAAATATTGTTTAGAGGCTAGAAAAAACCCTAAGAAGATAATCTCTAATTAAATGTGCTCAGAAACACCAACCTCTCCTCCATACAACATACAACATGTGTAAACATGTTGGATGATATCAATTTTTGGTACTGATTATACTGTTGATATTTATGTTTTGTCACTAATGTCAACATATATTTCTGTGGACAGGACATAATGGTTACTTAACTGGCAGAAGTGTACGAACATTGTATGGATTATTAAGAATTATTGAGGTTGGATATATGAACAAGGATATGTGCTGACCTTAGTTCTAAGGTCAATTGGCTTTATGTTGCATATTGCGGATGTTACAGTTGATTTGGTGAAGACTAGTTTCTGGACTGTAACTGTGATGCTGGATAGAGTAGATCTCTATGTTTTGGGTATATCTTTTTGGAAAAGGTATTTCATATGTAGCAAGCTTACTGGTGGACAACTGACATATATTGGAACAATGGGTAGACTTTGATTGTTGTGTGATTACTGGTGATATCAGCTATTGCGTATATCTTGGAGGAGACCTATCTAGTGGCTGACTTTAGACATGTAGCATGTAAAATGAATGGTGGGCATGGATTGCAGATCTAGAAGTATATGTGGGTTGAACCCACAACAGTGGGTTACACTTTCTTGGAGGATGCAATTCCTCACAAAATTCGTAAAGCAGGCGGATTGAGAAAATAGGGACTTTTGATAGAAAGTACTTTCTGTCGAAAGTCCTTGATTTAGGGAAATTCTAGTTAATTAATTTCTATAAAATGTAGTTTCGATCGAAACAATTTATTTTGGATCAAAACTACTTTATATCGAAAGTAGTTTCTATTGAAAGTCTCTGAATAGAGGCCATTTGCAAAGGCTGACAGAAATCTAAAGTTTTCATGGCTTCAGGGCTCAAGCGCGGGGCTCAAATGGAAGAATAAGGATATGTCCTTTTGCATTGCATAAGTACTCTGAATGATCTTTCTAACGAATATAGATTTGAAAATTTTTAAATTAATCAGGTCTATGTTTTTTGATGTGCAGCCAATGTAGGGTTTTTATTGAATATAAACCCCCAAGTTTGACATTCATTGAAAAATAATAGAAAAGAGAATTTTAAAAAAAAATAACAGTGTCCTCTGGCTTTGAGTTTACTTTCTATCAAAAAAAAATTAATTTTGATAAATACAAAAGTTATAAGCTATGCAATCAAGGTATGTTAAAATTACGGTTTACTCTAATTTAAATGTTCATAAAATATGAAATAATCATGATAATGTTGTCAAACCTATTGCATGGCCTCCATATGGATGTGACAAAACCAAATTTGAAAGAATCACATTGATATCTATTTTAGAAAAAAAGTTATGCTCTATGAAGTCAATGTATCTTTTTTAAAATGACATTTTCAGGAACATAGTAGTTTTTGTAGGAGAAAAAAAAGCCATTCAAATCAATTCAAAAAAAAAAAACATATATTTAGATTGTAGAAAAAAAAATCCTAAAAGACTCTTGTTTACTTAATATTCTGATTTCAAACAGTTTAACGATAATATGCATCTAAATCTAAAAGTTTTTTTTTCAAAATGTAGACTTCAATGTCCATTTAGGCAAAAAAGTGTAACCCACTATTGTGGGATCACCCTATGATGGATTGTATTTTATTTTTACTTGTTATAGGTACCATGTGTATCTTAGCAAGGGGTTATATGATTATCTGTATATTGGAAAGGCTTAATTGGCCGACTTAATCAATTGTTTGTATATTGGGAAAGCTTAATTGGTTGACCAAAAGAATTATTGTAAAGGGGTATATATGTGAGATCTTTTCTTTCGGAAAGATGTGGTAGAGATTAAAAGGAAAAGAGAATTGAAGGCTGCAAGGCTTGTTTTTCTATTGGATGTAGAGTAGAGTTCATTGGCAAGAGTACTTCATTGGATCTGATGAAGCAAAGACAATTGCTATCATACAGTTCAATGGACTCTATATTGTCTATATACACTTGTTCATATTTTGAATACTTGAGGGTGGTTTAAACCTTCTTTGGGAAGTATGCCTAGGTAGTGAGCCTACTACTTTTCTTGACTCCTAACAAATACTTTGTACTATAATGTTGTAATAAGATCCTAACAAGGCTAAATATTTTAATAGGGATACTATACTCTCAGTACATTAATTGTAGGTTCTAATTCCCACTGTGGTTTACCTTTAACAAGGTTTCCTCAACAACAAGTATTGTGTTATGGTGCTGGCATTTACTATGTTATCATTTACATTGCAGTTTTGGCTTATAAAGTTTAAAGTTTAATAATCTATATTACAAAATATTCACCCTCCCCTCTCAGATGTCTTGTGGACTGTTATTCCTAACAATTGGTATCATAGCTTTTGGTCCTTAGAAAGAAAGCTTAACATCTTGAGGTGATCCTAAAGATGACTTACTATAGGAAGGATAGTCGTAAATTTTATCCTGAAAACTTTTTACATTTGGAAGAACAAGATGAGAACACACTTACTATGTTTGGGAATTAACTACTGGATGATTACAAAGAAGAGTGAAAATATAGAGATTGGGGATGAATTGGAGAATGCTACTGAAGATGAAAAGAATTTATTTTCATGTAATATGGTTGCAAGGGAATCCTTGATCAACACACTTTGTGAAGGTGAATTCATAGAAGTAAAAGACCTGGACTTTGCACATGAGATATGGACAAGATTAGAAGCATTATATATTGGAGATAAGTTTACTAAATAGGCAAAGCTACAAAACTGGAAGACAAAAATGGAATCATTGAAGATGAGAACATTAGGGCATATGCACAAAGAATTACAAAAGTGGTTACTGATATCATAAACTCTAGACGCACTTATAGTGAGGAAAAAGTGATTGCAAAACTACTCAAATCTTTGACACCTATCTACAAAAACAAAGTACAGGCTATAGAGGAGATTATACCTTTGACACTGAACTTTACTAGAGAGATGTTGATTGGAAAGCTAACTACTTTTGAGGCTGCATGATTGAGAGATTTTTTTACCTAAGGTTGAGTTGGCATTCAAGGTCATTGTGCATAAGAACAAAAAGACCTTATCTGGAAATGCAAGCACCAGGAGTGGTAACCTGAGAGAAGATCTTGGAGTCTATGTTGATGAATGGGAACAGATACAGGAAGAAGGAAAGCTAGATGAAGTAGTGGTGCTAGTTGCTAGAAGAGAAAAGAGAGGTAAGGGAAAATTTGAAGGAAAATTACCTTCAAAATATTTTTCATGTAACAAGATGGGCCATTTTGCATCTAGATGTCCTACAAGATTTTTGAAGCACAAACCTAAGTTTTTCAAGTCTAAGTATTCAAAAGAAAAGTAATGTTATTATGCTAGTGAAGGTGTATCTAATGATGATGATGACTATGATGAAACTAGATTTATTGCCATTAAGGATGATGAACCTATGCATGAGGAAAAAGCCTTAGTATCCTGTGTTGAAAATAAGTCTGAATGGGTTATAGATAGTGGTTGTTCACATCATATGAGTGGAGATAAAAATAAGTTTGTGAGTTTGAAAATACATGATGGTGATGTTGTTAGATTTGGTGACAATACTCCTAAGCTTATCATTGGAATAGGATATATTTCTGTGGATGGGAAGATTAATATTAACAATGTATTACTTCTTGATGGACATAAGCATAATATGTTGAGTGTTGAACAATTAGTGGACAAGGGTTACCAATTGAAATTCTTTGATGGTAAATTCTCTATCAGAACTAAATCAGGAGACTTGATCACATGTGGTACTAAATGTGTAGGTAACGTATTTGAATTGAAAACATCTAAAGCTTCTTGTTTTATTGTGAATGTTGATGATGGTTAGTTATGGCACAAAATATTTTGTCATGTTAACTTTGATAACATTGTGAAGGCGAGTATAAAAAAATTAGTAAGAGATATACCTAAGATTGTGAAGCCATCTAACACTGTGTAGAGGGTGTGTTATGGGGAAGCAAACTAGAAGCACTTTTAAAAGAAAGGCTTATTCAGTAAAAGGGAAGTTGGATCTAGTGCATATAGATCTGTGTGGTCCTACAAGAACTAGATCATACTATGGTGAAATGTACTTTATACTTTTTGTTGGTGATTTTTCTAGGATGGTGTGGGTTACATATTTGAGAGAGAAATTTGAAGCATTTGACAAGTTCAAGTTATTTAAAGAAAAAGTTGAGAATGAATCTAGCCTGAAGATAAAGTGTTTGAGATAAGACAGAGATGGTGAGTTTACATCACAGTTATTTAATTCATAGTGTGAAGATCATGGAATATTTAGATAGAAATTAGAAACTAGGACACCACAATAGAATGGGATTGCAGAGCAAAGAAACATAACTATATTAGATGTTGCAAGAACTATGCTTCTGGAAGGTAATGTATCACATGTTCATTGGAGAGAAGTTGTTGGTACTGTTGTGTACACTTTGAACATAATTCATATAAGAGAAGGTATAGATAAAAAACCTTATGAATTATGGTTTGATCATACACCTACTATGAAATATTTTAGAATATTTGGTAGTAAATGTTATATCAAGAGAGACAAAGAGATAGGAAAGTCTGATGCTAGAAGTGATGAAGGAATTCTTCTTGGTTATTCTACTAAGAGTAAAGCATATAAATGTTACAATCTAAGATTGAGGAAGTTGATTGATGGCGCCAATGTTATGATAGATGAAAATTTTCTAGTTCATGAAAGAATATATGACTGTGGTCAGATTACAGAAATGAAAGAGGTTACTGCTGAACCTAAAGAACCTTTGATGCTTGACAATGAGATTGAAGATGAACTGATTGAGACTACTAAGATGCGTAAGACACTGAGGTATGTAAAGAAGAACCATCATGAAGATCTAATAATTGGTGATGTAAGTAAGGGCATGATGAATAAATCTAAACACAGAGAAGAAATTTGTTTTATTTCTCAAGTTGAACCAAAAACTACCGATGAAGCATGTAGAAATGAATCTTGCACTAAAGATATGGAAGAAGAACTTGAAGAGATAAATAAAAACAATACTTGGGAATTGGTTCCAAGACCTAAGAATAAAATTATGATTGGTACTAAATGGGTTTTTCAGAAAAAAAAGATGGATGGGCAAGGAATAATGGTAAGGAACAAGGCTAGACTGGTATGTAAAGGCTATTCACAATAAGAAGGAATAGACTATGAAGAAACATTTTCTCTTGTTGCTAGATTGGAAGTTGTGACATTATTTATTCCTTATGTTGCACATAGATACTTTAAAGTTGATCAGATGGATGTGAAGTCAAAATTCTTGAATGGTGATCTGGAAGAAGAAATTTACATTGAGAAACCTGATGGTTTTCCTTTGACAGACGATGAAAAAATGGTTTGTAAGCTAAAGAAAGCACTGTATGGACTGAAACAAGTACTGAGGGCATGGTATGCAAGGCTCGACAAGTACTTTCTTCATCTTGGTTTTAGGAAGGTAATGCAGACAGTAATTTATATTTAAGAATTGATGATTATGGAATCTTGATTATAGAAGTTTTTGTTGATGATATCATTTTTGGAGGCAATGACAAGATGAGTAAAAATTTCTCTAAAGAAATGGAAAATGAATTTGAGATGTCAATGATTGGTGAAATGAAATTTTTTATTAGTTTGCAAATTAATCAAAGTAAGAATGGCATTTTTATATCTCAGACCAACTATCTTAAGTAAATATTGAAGAAATTTGAAATGAAAGGTTGTAAACATGTTGGAACACCCATGGTGACTGGACACAAACTAACTAGTAATGATGAAATTCAAAGTGTTGTTTAGACAAAGTATAGATCTATGATTGGTAGTCTAAAATATCTAACTCACACTGGACCATATATTACTAATGTAGTTGGAATTGTGGCTAGATATTAGGCAGATCCTAAAGAAAAACATTTTGCTATTGTGAAAAGGATTTTTAGATATTTGAAAGGGACAATAGAATATGGATTGTGGTATGAAAAATCAGATGATTTTACCTTGCAGGCTTATACTGATGCTGATTGGGAAGGTAATGTGGATGAAAAAAAAAGAGTACAAGTGGTGGTGTATTTTTCCTTGGGAAAAGGTTGGTTTCTTGGTTGAGCAAGAAGCAGAACTTTATTGCTCAATCTACTGTTGAGTCAGAATATGTTGTTGCTGCAATAAATTGCACAAAAGTTGTTTGGATGAAAAAAATGTTGAGAGACATTGGAATAATTTTTGAAGAACCAATGGTTATCCACTGTGATAACACTAGCACAATAAAAATGTAAAAGAATTATGTAACGCATTCAAAAACTAAGCACATTTCCATTGAGTATCATTCCTTGAGGGAGAAGGTAGCAGAGAAAGAAATTAAACTGGAATACATTAGCACAAAGCAATAGATAGTAGATATATTGACTGAACCTTTTCCAAAATATTGTTTTGAATATCTTAGAAGCATGCTTGGGTGATGGCCCCTCCCAGTGGTAATTAATTGATACATAGATATGCATTAGTCCAGTGGCTTTCAGAGCTATATCATTTTCTAGACTTGATGTATGGATCTAGTCCTAAGGGGGAGTGATTGTAGTGACACTAAATCATGTTGGGTGATTTTGCACCTGATCAAATTGGACATGAATTTTTGAAAAAGATACACCTTATAGCTCACTACATATGAGTTATGGGACCCTTTTCCATTACTGCCAAAGGGGGAAATAGTACTATGTGAAAATCCCTACTATTTTGGGGAGACTTGTGTTGAGGATATTGAGAAGATTATATTAAAAGAGAATAATTTTGGGTTGATGCATATGGATTTTCCCATATGTTGCCATCAATTCCAAAGGGGGAGATTTTTGGATGCTATCAGTTTTTGGTACTAATCGTACTGTTGATATTCATGTTCTTTCACTGATGTCAACATATGATTCTATGGAGAGGACAGATGGGTTACTTAACTAGGATAAGTGTACAAAAATTGTACAAATGATTCAGAATGATCGAAGTTGGATATATGAAGAAGGATGTGTATTGACTTTATTTCTAAGGTGCTTTGGCTTTATGTTGCATATTGCAGATGTTATAGTTGATTTGGTGAAAACTCTTTTGTGGACTGTAACTGTGATGCTAGACAAAGCACGTCTCTGTGTTTTGGTTATATCTTTCTAGTGAAGATAATTCAGATGAAGCGAGCTTAGTGGTGGACATCTGACATATGTTGGAATAATGGGTTGAGTTCAATTGTTGTGTGATTATTGGGGACATCAGTTGTGGCGTATATTCTGGAGGAGAACTATTTAGTGGCTAACTTTAGACATGTAGCATGTAAAATGAATTGTGAGCATGGATTGTGGATCTAGAAGTATATGTGATAGATTGTATTTGATGTTTGGGTAAAAGTACAAACCTGTGTCAGACTTTTATAAAGGAAAAGGACCACAGCATGAAAACTACTCAACTTTAATGACATAAAAAGTGGCTTTTGTATTTAGAATTTGAGGATGATGTAAACCGATGAAATGTGTAAAAATGCATGAAGTTTATGCCTATAATTTTTTTAATTTGTTTTTGAGCAAGAATTGATATAGTTTTTTAATTTTTGAAGTCCATTTTTCAATTGCTGAAAACTGCTGAAAATCTAGGGTCTAGTTCCCACCACACAAGTATATGCAAATAATCTATTTTTCATCTGATTTCAAAATATGTTATAGATAAAATGTATAGCTAGTGTATAAAAGAAGAAAGATTGGTTTGCAATGTATATTTTCTCTGTTATAATTGCTCAAAGTTGAACTTTATGAAATCGATAGTTTTCATCTCCCACCAAATTTCCCCTATCAAATCTACACTACTTAGAAAAAAAATTACATATTCTTGAAGAGGACTCTCTCCTCTAGTGTTAAATATAAATTTTAAACTTTTTTGAAATTATTTACTATTTTTTTACCTATTTTAAGCAACATCTTCTCGAATGTTAAAATACCTACTTATTATATTTTGAAATTATAATATATTAGATCCAATCAAAATACTATAAAATTTATATGACAATAATCTTGACTCTGAGCTCTACAAAAGGGCATTTTTAATATTTTTTAAAAATATCATTAAAAAGAGTAGGGGTTATTGAAACATCAATTTTATGAAATAATTTTATTTATTTGGTAATTGATATAAAACATGCATTTAATAGACTTTTCCAATTGGAAAAGTTTAACTACTTATCTATCTAGACCATATGTTTGACAAAAATTAGTTTTTATTTAGAAATACTCAAATTTAGTTGTCTTGATAAGTGCTCCTACAACGTGATACAACTTTGTGCTTTTACCTGTTTACTTGTTCTAGGTACCATGTGTATCATAGCAAGGGGTTATATAATTATCTGTATATTGAAAAGCCTTAATCGGCTGACCTAATCAATTGTTTGTATATTGGGAAAGATTAATTGGATGACCTAAATAATTATTATAAGCGGGTATATATGTGAGATCTTTTCTTTTGGAAAGATGTGGTAGAGATTAAAAGGAAAAGAGAAGATAAAAATGTGAGGCTTGTTTTTCTACTAGATTTAGAGCAGAGTTTTGTGACAAGAGTACTTCATTGGACTAACAAAGCAAAGCTAGTTGCTATAGAACAGTTCACTAGATTGTCTATTTTCTATATACACTTGTTCAGATTGTGAATCCTTGAGGGTGGTTTTAACCTTCTTTGGGAAGTATGTGTGGACAGTGATCCTACTACTTTTCTTGACTCTTAACATGGTCTGTCTCCTAATAGGGACTGTGTACTGTAATGTTGTAATAAGCTCCTAATAGGGCTAAATATTTTAACAATAATACTATACTCTCATTACATTATTTGTGGATGCTAATTCCCACCGGGGTTTTACCTTTAACATGATTCCTCGATAACAAGTATTTTGCTATGGTGTTGGCATTTATCATGCTATCATTTGCATTATAGTTTTGGCTTATAAAGTTTGAAGTTTGATAATCTATATTACAACTGATTCATCCCCCCCTCTTAGTTGTCTTTTGGACTATTGTTCCTAACAAAACATATAGCCTAGAAGATCAGATTCACCCATCAAAATTTCTATAGCAAGAGGACATAGATCACCACTTAGAAAACCTGAGAAAGTATATCAAATTTTTGAAAAGTAGTTAAACGACTACAAATGACACATAAATTAGCATCGATGAACCAGATGTAAACTTTCTTGTACTTTAAAACAGAGTTGTAGATTCTTTTTAGGTTGCCTGGGATTTCAGATATTATCTTGAATAGGTGGCATGCAGGTGCAATGCGTCAAAGAATAGATCTCAATAAATTTTGCATCAAGGCTTCACGCTCACCGGGCGTTCTTTTCAACTTATCTGATCTTTACTTTATCTCTAACTTTGGACCTTAAATTTCCTTGAAGTAGCCTTGAACTCTAGTTAGCTAATTTATTCTTATCTCCAAGTCACTCAATCCATCGGCTAACTCTATTTACATTGTGAGATTAAGCGCAGGCCATAAGATCTTGATTCAATCGACATACAACATTGAATCTTGAGAATTTCCATGATATTAGCAAAACATTATGAGATTATGTGCACACCACAAGATCTTTCCTTGAATCAATGGTCTTCACTTGATCACTGAATCATTCTGTACTTGTTCAAATTATCTGGAGATTTCACACAGGCACTTGATCTTAACATACATCAATGATCAGCGTTGAATCTTGAAGTAAACATGACTTGAATTGAGATTTACCTTAGGGTTATTTTGAGATTATGAGATAACTAAGTCTTGAAGTCTCTGAATCATTTCTTAACCTCAGAGTCTATTTAGAGATCTACCACAAATGCTACCATCATGTTAGAATAGAAACTCGATCAATAGCCCTCACTGAATCTCCTAATATTTGAGTTGACCTCATCTTTATCCAACGATCATGCACCAACCACACATCTCTATCCAGATTGACAACGTGCATTAAATCAATGAATGAACTTAACCAAGCTTGAGCTTAACTCAGGTCTATCACAAGATTCAGAGATAAACCGAGTCTCTAAATTGCTAAATCATTTCTTGACCCTAGAGTTTATCACAAGATTTCATTCTATCCACATGATCAAAAACATATCAGTGAACCATGTTAAGTCTCTGAATCTTTCATTACTCCACCATTTCATCCTAAGATTACATGCCAACCCCATATCTCTACTCTGCATCAACGAAAATGATCCTTTATGTGCAAACTCTATATGAACTCTTAACTAACCTTTCTTAACCATGTTCAAATCTAGAGATCTTGTGACTGTGCAAAACTTGAAGTCATGAACATTTTTCCTAAATCAAGATACATTACAGGATCACATGCAGTACATTAGATCATGTGAGAAATAGAATTCAATCAATGACCTATGCTAAATCTCTAGATAAACCTATACTTGGTCTATCTTAACCTGAAATGAACCATGCTTGAACTTTGGTCTATTGTGAGATCATGTGACTAAAGAGATCTCTAAGTCACAAGATCATTCCTCAAACCTTCAGTTTGTTCTGATATTTCAAGTCAAGCACACGATCATGATCCACATCAACAAACCGCATTATATCTCAGAATATATTTGTAGTTGATCAATTCTTTGTGAGATCATGCACCAACCCTAAATCTTTATTTGCATCAATGGTTCACATTAAATCTTAGAAAATATTGGTACTTGATCAATTCTTTGCAAGATTACATGCCAACCACACAATTTCATCTGCATCAACGGTTCTCACACAATCTTGAGATCTTTAACTTAACCATGAAACTATCTAGAGATTTCATGACTGAATATAAAAAATAACATTTCCTTTAACCTTGGGTCAATCTAGAGATTTTGCAACTAACTGAGTCTCGAGGTTGTTGAATGAAAAGTCTAACTCTGAGTTTTCTCTGAGATTATGCGCAAGCCACAGAATCTAGAACAAGATCAACAATGCACATTTAATCTTGATACATAAAGAGCATATTCCATATCCTTATGAGATCACGCGAAAAGGAAAAGACCAATAAAAAGAATATTCTTTGACCAAGCACATGAAAAAATGAAAAATTAAGTTGCTCAGAAAAAATAACTCAAAATTATAATAAGACACAAAGGGTTTAGGGATTTTTTGACCAACAGTTATAAATTTGAAACTAGGGTTTAAGACTTTTCAAGACATAGCAGGATCTTTCATTATTTAAAGCATATTTTTCACCAAGGAATTAGGGTTTTAGTTCAAAGATCAATGGAGCTATGAGCTAGACATAAAAATTTGGAAATTTAATAGGGGCTAAAACCTTTTTTGTAACCCTAGACATGTCCAAACCAAAATGTAGCAAATAGACAAAATATGACCAACAGTGGCTCTGACTGAGGATGCTTGATTGCAAGATCAAGGCAAGAATCTAGATCTCTGGGAAAAGAAGATCACAATAGGAAAAGGAAACTAACCTACTATGGTAACTAAAAGAACAGAAGGAAATATGTACAAACATACTACCAACACAATTCTTCACCTTTGCAATTGTATTTCCTTATTTGAAGGAGTCAAACCAGGCTTGATGTCCCAAAGCCATCAACAAAATTTTTGAACCATCTTGCTTCTGTAAAAAACAAAATTCTCTACTCCTCACTTTGGAAACAAGCTAACAATACCACTTTCATCAGTCTGATGTGACCTACTATCATTTTGTATTAGCTCATCACAGAAAAAATTATCAGCATATTCATCATTTGAACTTATATGAAAACCAGGGAGACTGTGAGAATGTGAATTATGTGGCATATGCATGTTACATTCATTAGGTAAAATAAACCAAGATAAATGCAATATTTATCATCTTCAATCCTCACACCACATCTTGGAAAATCAATATTCAGCTAAAAAGGACAACACTCAAATTCTGCCATATTGCTGGAGTCAACATTATTGGATCCACCCACATTAGTAGGTCGTATGTTAATGGAGTAATCATCATATTGAATCTCATGCAAACATTGAGGACATTCATCACTTCTGACATGGTCTCCTCCACTCTCCATACGACATAAAAAAATCTTTAGGGAGACTTTGGGATGATTTTCATCATGAATATCAAGGATTATCTGTGGATTACTTTGACCTTCTGGAAGAGGAGACAAATCAAAAGTAGAAAAAAGAACAAGATTCAACATCATCATTATCGAAACTTGGAAACTCTATGTCATGATCCATATTCTTCTCTTCAAAAGAATTATCATCTTGTCTATTAGTGGTTTGTGTATCCATATTAGAATTTGTTACCGATTTTCGGTACCAAAGGCTTGCGGAATTCTACTTGCAAAGGTATTTTTCTGCAAAGGCTTGCAGATTTCTACCTGCGAAGCTATTTTTTGAAAAAGGGAAAAAGAGAAGGAATTTTGCCTTGTTGCGGATTTCTACCTAGGAGGGTGATTTTCTGCAAAGGCAAAAAAAAAAGCGAAGGTTTTTTACATATGGAGAAATTCTACCTGCGAAGGTAATTTTTTGCAAAGGCTGGTGGGTTTCACACCTCTCAGGTGATTTTCCGAAAAGGTGAAAGAGAAGGAGCGTTGTGGTGGACCCCGCAATTGGTTTTCAAAGCACTTTTCCAATTTTTTGAAACCAAAGGGACTCAAGGTGGAGAATTGAAATTCTAATTCTCCATGGCAGATTTCTACTTGTGAGGGTGATTTTCCAAAAAGGGAAAAGAGAAGGATTTTTTACATGTTACGGAGTTCGCACCCATAAAGAGATTTTCCGCAAGCAAGGAAATGCCCCCTCTTTCCTATTTTTTCGCAAGTCCATGGAGCATGGAAGAGAAAGAGCTCGCGAGTGTGTGATGAGCAAAGGAGGAGGCCCATCGCTCAGTCACCCGTCAGAAGAGAAAAAGGGATATCAACTCGCGAGTATGCGACGAGATATAGAAGGGGATGCATCGCTGAGTCATGCAGGCATTTTTCAAAGGCTATAAAGGTCTGCGACTGAGTGACCAAAGAGACCAATCAACATCTCGCTCAATCGCTGAGGCTTTGAGGCGATCAGGAAAGAGCTCACGAGTGTGCGATGAGATAAAAAGGGAACTCATCGCTCACTCGCTGATCAATTAAGGATGAAGGGAGATCAGCTCGCGAGTGAGAGACTAAGCAAAAAGAAAAATTAGTCATGCACTCGCAGTCAGAAGTGAAAACTGAAGTAAAAGCTGAGTGAGTATGCGACCAAGATAGAATATGCAATGAAGAAAATGGATGTCGCACAATCGCTCAGAATCCAAATGTCAGTTAAAACAGCCAGCGACTGTGCGATGAAATAATAAACTAAAAGGAAGGTGCAGGAGCGCTCAGTCACAGAGACTCAGGTGAAATAAAGAATCAGCTCACGAACTCGCGACTAAGGAAAGGAAAGATAGCATCGCTCTCTCACGTACAGGACAGGAGTAGAGCATAAAAGACTGCGAGTATGCGACTAACATGAAATGAAGTTTAAAGAAGGCTCGTCACTCACTCACAGAAATCAAAAGAAAGACAGTCAAGGTGGCAGAACAATATCAGATTGTTGTCAGATGATCTAAATCAGATATCTTACAGGTGGAGAGATCATATTTTGAAAAAAAAAAGATCAGAATTAGCATTTGTTAAAGGCTGCAGTAGAGTTATTGCATTTCAGAGACTTTTGTAACTCTTCTAGAGGGATAAGACTACTTCTTTAAGGGAGTATTGATGATGGTATGACTTTTGGGTCACCAACTGGTATTTTTGCAGACTTTTGAAGAATTAGATGGCGGCTGGTCAGGCCAAATCCGATCCAAAAGTTATTACTTTCATAATGCAGTTGGCTTTGAAAATGCATAAATATGAGTCGAGGACTCATTGTTAAACAGTTCTTCTTCCCTTTGGCTTGAGATTTTGTAACTTGTTCTAAGTTCTTAACAAAATAAAAAGAGATTTTGTAACTCATTTTAGACAGTTCCAAATTTTATGTGAAGGCAGCCTCTGGAGTGATTTTTTGAATCCTTCATGGTGGTCACTTGCAGATTGTTTGAAACTCAGTTTTATGAGGGTGTTATTAAGTCACCATTGAAGCTTGAATAAAGGAAAGTTTGGAAGCCATTATTGAGTTCATCTTTTGGCATGTGAGTTACTGATTTGATGTTTTTTTTGTGATTCATTTTGAATCCTTGAAGTAAATGTCTCATTTTTAGCATCTGTGAATGAATATTTGGTACTCACATAGGTTATAAGTTGTGATTTTTTTGTTTCATTTCATTGTTAATAAGTGAATGTTATTATTCCTGTTAACAATTGAATTGAGGTCAATCCTTCTTATAAAGAATTTTTATTTGAGTACTCTGATATCAATATTGTGCATATGTCAAGCTGGTTTTAGGAAGGTTTCATTGTGTCTGATTAAATACCATTCTCATCTCCAAATTTGGTGCATCACCTTAAGTTTTCCTTTTAGTTCTTCCTGCTTTTTCAGTACTCTGAGTTCATTCAAGAAAATATTTCTTATCTCTTTTCCCAGCCAAGTTTTCTTTTACTATTTTACAAGAGCTTCAGGTGAAGTATCATATAGGAACCGGCCTAGAACCCGGAGATTCACTCCAAATTTGGGAAAACCCACTACCCAAGAGTGTTTCCATGTTTCTCCAAAAGGTTAAGTTTTGTAAGCTTAACAGGGTGCAGTTTTGAGAGCTAATAGTTTTGGCACGCCTGGTGGGACAGTCTTTTAACAGATTATTGTGATAATTTTCAAATTTTGTGCTAATTCTAATATGCTGTCAGCATAAAACAGACCTGTGAGAGGTTGTTTTATTGCATATCTGGCGACTCAATCTCATGGTTCTGAAGAGTAGTGCTGTATGGGATGAATCAAGACTAGAAGCTCAAAGTCTTTTGAGTATTTGCAGCTGTCTCCACCTAAAATAAGAGGGAGAACACTTCTTAGAACTCCTCCTTCAAAAAGAAGTCAGTCTACACCACCCGGTACACAAGATAGACCTTTGTTATCATACGGAAGGAGAAGAAACAAACATTCCAGCAAAGAGGAAGGAAGGCATTCAGCCTCACCAACTTTAAAGAAGGGGTCTCTATCATTATTTTCTACAGCAACACAAGGTACCTCATTCTCAGAAAGTTCTAGTTCAGCTGTCGTTGCGATTTCCAGTCAGCAAGTACCATTACCACCACCAGCAATGGCTAGGCAATTCGCCTTTGTGCCTTTTAACCAAGGCAGCCCTTTAAATCTTGCCCAGCATGATGATATTCCTCTTGCTACCTTTAAAGGTTTACCATAATATATGGGAGAAGGAAAAACTACAGCATTGGAGCACATCAGAGATGTAGCAACTTTGTGTTATGCTCATCATATTACACAAGATAATGTAGCCGTAAGGCTACTAGCAGCTTCATTGAGGGGGAAAGCACTCCAGTGGTTCAGAGGATTAAATGTAGGCTCTATCACCACATGGGATGATTTAGGAGATGCTCTAAGCAAATATTTTGAGGATAAGTCAGACCATTTGTCCTTAGTAGAACAACTTACCACGATCAAGAGAGCTCCCTAAGAACAAATGACAGATTTCAATATGAGATTCCAAAGAACTTGGAATAGAATCCCGGTGCAAGTCAGGCCATCACCTGAACATGCTTTTCTATATTATCTAAAAAGCGTGAATAGTGACATATCAGTAGTGGTCCAGTCTATGGGAGGAAACTCGCTGCCACAATCATATGAGATAGCTGTGAGGGCAGAAAATAGCTTGATTCAGGCTGGAAAAATAGAACCAAGACCACCAATGCCTATTTTTCCTAACATTTAGCCAAATATGCCACTAATTGTTCCCCCTTTTGCACCATTACCTACTGTTCCAACATTACAATTAGCCACAACTAGTAATTCTGCTACTGCAGGGTCATCCCAAGTGCTGCAAGATATTAAAAGTGGTCAGCAGAAGCTTGAAAACATATTGCAGACATTGGGAAATGAGTTAGTGACCCTCAAAAGGAAACAGTACCAAGGACGACAGCCTTACCAACAGCAGAATCAAGGTGTAAATCCACCTTACCAGCAGAAAAATTTTGGAGGACAGCAAAAAAATCAGGGTGGTAGGCCTCCTTATCAAAATAATTATCAAGGGAATAAGAAAAATGTGAAACCAAGGCCTTTCCAGACATATGCACCAACCCCTTTAAATACTATAAGAGACATGGTGCCAGCTCAAAATAATTCAGTGGTTGAGTATGAATGGTGTTATCTGTGCAACCAACCGCACAATCAAGCAACTTGCTCTAATGGAGTCATTAATCAAGCGTTGATGGTTCAAAATGCAACAAGTACACAATCAAAGACAACTAGAGATGTGCCTGAACAGCAACATGACTCAACTTCAACTAAGACATCTTTCATGAACTGGAAAAAAGAGGAGTTTTGTGGGGTTAATAGTGATACATCGATTGCAACCTGCACCAGAGCAAAGAAAAGAGCTCTAGAGATGGAGCAAGCAGCTAACAAAGATAAAGGAGCTACAATCAATGGGTCATCGTCCTCCCAAATGCATGTGGCACAAAAGACTCCTACACTCCCAATTAAGGAGCAGCCACAGTCACAGCTCAATTAGGCTGGTGTCAAGGTACAGCCCCAGGTATGTTCAGCCATGCCATACAACATAGTTGAAAACATGAATAAGATGAATGTTACAATGTCTATGTGGAATTCATTAGCTATTCTGAGACAAATTGATTTGTTAAAAAGGGCCCTATTTGAAGAGCAGAGTCTTAAGCAAGCTTCCGATGCACCTCCCATGACTATCTTGACAAATGCTACTACAGAAGTTACTCCTCAAAACAGCAGTAAAATGCAAGGTACAAGTACCAAACCTCCTCCATTTTACGTATCTTTAATTATAGGAAATAATTTAGTTCATAATTTTATGGTTGATAGTGGTGCTACCACCTCTTTGATGCCTAAGAAAATAGCCGATCAGCTGGGTTTAGTTTATCAGCCATTGGAGAAAGTGGTAGTACAGTTGGACGGTTCCACTGTTAAAACAATAGGAGTAATTAAAGATGCTATTTTAACCCTTCATGCCTGTCCTAACTTCTCAATACCTCAAGATATCTTTGTAATCGACCTTCCCCCATATTTTTCCATTTGCCTATCAAGAGAGTTTACAGCCAAAATAGGGGGATATCTTTCATCAGACTGGTCCCATATGCTATTTAGAACCTGTTATGGGACTAAGGTAATCATCAAATCTGAGGGGCTCGCAAAGGATCATATTGAGCCATATATACCCAGTGTGATTAATGCAAATTGTGTTGCATCTGATCAAACTAAAAATTCTACCATCTCAGAAACAAGCACTCAAATTAAGAACATTCCTGATATCTTACTTGATGAATGGGCAGTTGAGAATGCATTAAGAGGTGAAAACAACACTGTTTTAGATGCTGGCTTTGGAAATTATATATTCCAAGAAGCTAGGTCAGTTATTCCAAACCTTGTTAAAAGTTTAGATGAGTTTGAGGATAAGCAACACGAAGTTTGGGAATTGTACTTTGATGGTTCCAGAAGCAGGAATGGGTCAGGAGGAGGGGCAATGTTGATATCTCCCCAAGGGGATAGGTATTATGCAGCTTTTCTTTTCAGCTTTGCATGTAAAAATAATACAGCTGAATATGAAGGTTTAATTCAAGGTTTGGAATGGGCTAGGCTGAGAGGTGTCAAGTGCTTAAAGGTATTCGGAGATAGTGAATTAATTGTCAATCAGGTTAGGGGACTACATGTGACAAAAAATGATACCCTTAAAAGCTATAAACATAGAGTGTGGGATGTAATTGAGAAATTTGAGGCTTTTAACCTGATTGTTGTCCCAAGAAGCTTAAATTTGCATGCTGATGGGTTAGCCACTGTGGGGGCACAGTTCAATATTCCTGAAAAATGTTAGTAAGGAAAGCATCCAACGACATATTAAAGTCGTAGTCAGACCTTCAATACCTGATAATGACATAAATTGGCAAGTGTTTGACAGTGATGAGCAGATTTTAAATTTTCTGCTTGAAGAAGACATCTTTTCAGCCTCTAATTAAGATAAGTTAAAACAGCAGTATGGTGATCAAGTTTTACAGCTTAAATCAAACAAGTTACCCAAAGGACTGGTCACTCTTGAGTCTATTTTCAATTCTGATGATCAAGCAAGAAAGAACAAAACCAGCCTGCTGGTTCAGCAGGATCATTATGAAGATCTTGAGATAGCTGAAGGTAAAAATTTGAAATTTGGCAAGGTAAGTTCTCCTGATGAAAAGAAATCTTATGTTCAGTTGTTTCAAGAATTCCAAGACGTCTTTGCGTGGGAATATGTAGATCTTAAGGGATTTGATCCATGACTTACCCAACATACTATTGAGCTTGAGCCTAACGCCAAGCCCATAAGACAAAAATAGAGGCCTGTTAATCCCAAATTAGAACCTCTCATGCATAAGGAGCTAACCAAACTTGTTGAAAGTGGCATCATTTTTCCTATCAAACACACTTCCTGGATGTCTAATTTAGTTCCCGTTAGGAAGAAAAATGGAGAGTTAAGGCTTTGTATTGATTTTAGGGACTTAAACAGAGCCTCTTTAAAAGACTGACATCCCCTACCCTCCATGGAACAAATTTTGCAATATGTTTCAGGGTCTGAAAGGTTTTCCTTGTTGGATGGATTTTCTGGTTATAATCAGATTTTAGTAAAAAGTGAAGATCAATTTAAAACTCCCTTCACTACAAAGTGGGGAACAATGGCATATAGGAGAATGCCTTTCAGTTTATCTAATGCTGGGGCTACATTCCAAAAAGCTATGGATATGTCTTTCTGAAATCTAATGTATAAGATTGTCCTAGTATACTTAGATGATATAACAGTTTACAGTAAAGATGCTACTGATCATATTGTTCATCTCAGGCAGGTCTTGGAGAGATGCAGGGAGTTTGGAATTTCTATTAATCCAAAAAAGTCAATTTTTTGTGATCATGAAGGTAGGCTTCTTGGATACATTGTCTCCAAACATGGCACTACCATAGATCCTGAAAGAGTGCAAGCCATCTTGGAGTTACCTCTGCCAAATCATAAAAGGGGCTACAAAGTTTTATTGGTAGGATTAACTTTGTAAGACGTTTTATTCCAGACATTGCAAGTCTATTAAAGCCTTTAGCATCAATGCTAAAGAAGAATGTTGTTTTCAGTTGGACCAAGGAGGGGAAAAGTAGTTTTGAAGCAATTAAAGAAGCCTTATCAATTGCCCCTGCTCTGGTAAATCCTAACTTTACTAAAGATTTCATGCTGTATGCCTATGGGAGCTTAGATGTAATTTCTGCAATACTGGTTCAGCAAAATGAACAAGGGATAGAACAACCTGTAGCTTTTTTTAGCAAAGGTTTGGAGGAATATAAACAAAGGTACAACTTCATAGAAAAACACGTACTTGCTATGGTTAAAAGCCTTAAAAAATTCAAAAATTTGGTTTCTAACAGCAAGATACATCTAATGGTTGCACATCCCAGTGTGAAATAATTCTTGTTAAGCAGGGATTTGAATGAAAAATGTGCAGGATGGATTACCCGGGTTATGGAGTATGATGTAGACATACATGTCACCAAACTCGTTAGGGGTAAAGGTTTGTGCGAGAAAATGGTTGATGCGTCAACTCAAAAGGTAAAAGATGGCCAAGAAACATCATTAGTGAATGGTGTTGAAGCTGGAAATGAACAACCAGACGGCTGGTTGAGTGAAATGGTGCAATTTTTGCAAACTGGGCAATGTCCCCCAAGGCTGGATAGAGCTAAATGCAGGTATTTTAGATTTCAATCTATTCTGTATGTTCTAATTCACAATGTTTTATTCAAAAAGGATCACAGTGGTATGTTGTTGAGGTGTATTGAGGCTGATCAAGTCAGCAAATTCTTTGAAGAGTTTCATGATGCAGGAGGTCACTTCTCTCCAAAAACTACAGCCTATAAAATTTTGAGAGCAGGTTATTATTGGCCTGATTTATTCAAGGATGCCTATGCTTGGGCAATGAAATGTGAGAAATGTGCATTATTTGCTGGAAAGGAAACACTTGCAGCCTTACCCTTGCATCCCATCATTGTAGAATAGCCTTTCATGAGGTGGGGAATTGATTTTGTAGGCCCAATAAACCCAAGTTCCAGTGTTGGCCATAAGTGGATTTTAACGGCAACTGATTATTTCACATGATGGACTGAATCTGTGGCCTTGAGAGAAGCTGGTGAGAATGTTGTACTAAGTTTTTATGAAGATTTAATCACCAGATTTGGGGTTCCTGAATCTTTGATATCTGATAATGCACTTGCTTTTGTGGGGTCTAAATTAACTGAGTGGGCTCTCAAGAATGGTGTTTATCTAAATACGTCTTCAAATTATTACCCGCAGGGTAATGGATTGGCTGAGTCTACAAACAAAAATCTGATCAGAATAATAAAGAGGACATTACAGGAGAATAAGARGGACTGGCATTCWAAGCTTAAATCTRCCCTGTGGTTGGATAGGATTACTCCTAAARATATTATTGGTACCTCTCCTTATSTTCTGGTATATGGGAAGGAGGCTAAGCTRCCTATTTCTACTGAATTTCCATCCTTGCAACTTGCARACCAGCTAGTTCTATTTGAGGTGAATGATCCCTTGAAACTGAGATATATTAAATTGCAAGAGTTGGAGGAAGAAAGAACCAAGGCATTGCTGAAAATGGAGTACCAACAGTTACAGACAAAGAAGAATTTTGATAAGAAGGCTACTGACAGGTATTTCAAAGAAGGAGATTTGGTTCTTAAGTGGGATGTTTTGAAGAGTAGGCCAGGGCAGCATACAAAATTTGACCATTTCTGGTCTGGACCTTTTGTTATCACTGCACGCAAGGAGCACAACGCATTCCAATTGCAAATAATGGATGGAACCTTGCTGCCTATCTCGGTCAATGGGATACACCTCAAACCCTGCTTTGAGGTCTGATCTTTTGTTGTCCTTTGTATAGTTTTTCTATTTTCAATAAGGTGTTGTTGCACCATGGTTAGTTTTTGGTTTTCCCTAAGTGTTGTTTATGCACAGTTTTTACTAGGTTTTCCTAGTGTTTCCCTGCTTTCAGTAAAGGTTTCCAAGTTTTTTAGAAGAAATGTGAGAACAGAATACTCCTGCTTGCATGCAAATACAATAGTCAATTAGGCACATTCATACATATGCTCATAAATAGCAAGCTATGCAATTCATACGTCTTGATGCAACCCATATATAAATATGACTCTCTGGTTATGATACCTGCAAACACCTAGCCTTGCTCTATTTTGTACAAGCTTACCTCATCATTATGAATAATGCAAACCACACAGGGATGAAAATAATAAAGTAGGGGTGAAATGTAAAAAAATAAGACTCTATGCCCAATGGATAGTTCAGGCAGCTGGTCTTAATGCTTAGCAGGCAAGCATCATGCAGATGTCACCAAAAATGTTACCGATTTTCAGTACCAAAGGCTTGCGGAATTCTACCTACAAAGGTATTTTTCCGCAAAGGCTTGCGGATTTCTACCTATGAAGCTATTTTTCCAAAAAAGGGAAAAAGAGAAGGAATTTTGCCTTGTTGCGGATTTCTACCTAGGAGGGTGATTTTCCGCAAAGGCAAAAAAAAAAGTGAAGGTTTTTTACATATGGCAGAATTCTACCTGTGAAGGTAATTTTCCGCAAAGGCTTGCAGGTTTCGCACCTCTCAGGTGATTTTCTGAAAAGGCCGAAAAGAAGGAGTGATGTGGTGGACCCCGCAATTGGTTTTCGAAGCACTTTTCCAATTTTCCGAAACCAAAGGGACTCAAGGCGGAGAATTGAAATTCTGATTCTCCGTTGCAGATTTCTACCTGTGAGGGTGATTTTCTGAAAAGGGAAAAAGAGAAGGATTTTTTACATGTTGCGGAGTTCGCACCCATAAAGAGATTTTCCTCAAGCAAGGAAATGCCCCCTTTTTCTTGTTTTTCCGCAAGTCCACGGAGCATGGAAGAGAAAGATCTCGCGAGTGTGCGACGAGCAAAGGAGGAGGCCCATCGCTCAGTCGCCCGTCAGAAGAGAAAAAGGGATATCAACTCGCAAGTATGCGATGAGCTATAGAAGGGGATGCATTGCTGATTCGCGCAGGCATTTTTCAAAGGCTATAAAGGTCTGTGACTGAGCGACCAAAGAGACCATTCAACGTCTTGCTCAATCGCTGAGGCTTTGAGGCAATCAAGAAAGAGCTTGCGAGTGTGCAACGAGCTAAAAAGGGAACTCATCGCTCACTCGCCGATCAATTAAGGATGAAGGGAGATCAGCTCGTGAGTGAGCAACTGAGAAAAAAGCAGACTTAGTCATGCACTCGCAGTCAGAAGTGAAAACTGAAGTAAAAGTTGAGCGAGTATGCGACCGAGACAGAATATGCAATGAAAAAAATGGATGTCGTGCAGTCGCTCAGAATCCAAATGTCAGTTAAAATAGCCAGCGACTGTGTGATGAAAGAATAAAAAAATAGGAAGGTGCAAGAGTGCTTAGTCGCAGAGACTCAGGTGAAATAAAGAATCAGCTCGTGAGCTTGCGACTAAGGAAAGGAAAGATAGCATCGCTCACTCACGCAGAGGACATGAGTAGAGCATAAAAGACTTCGAGTATGTGACTAACATGAAATGAAGTTTAAAGAAGGCTCATTGCTCACTCGTAGAAATCAAAAGAAAGATAATCAAGGCGGCAGAACAATATCAGATTGTTCTCAGATGATCTAAATTAGATATCTTACAGGTGGAGAGATCAGATTTAAAAAAAAAAAGATCATAAGTTGTAGTTGTTAAAGGCTGCAGTAGAGTTATTGTATTTCAGAGACTTTTGTAACTCTTCTAGAGGGATAAGACTACTTCTTTAAGGGAGTATTGATGATGGTATGACTTTTGGGTCACCAACTGGTATTTTTGTAGACTTTTGAAGAATTAGATGGCGGCTGGTCAGGCCAAATCCGATCCAAAAGTTATTACTTTCAGAATGCAGTTGGCTTTGAAAATGCATAAATATGAGTCGAGGACTCATTGTTAAAAAGTTCTTCTTCCCTTTGGCTTTAGATTTTGTAACTTGTTCTAAGTTCTTAACAAAAGCAAAAGAGATTTTGTAACTCATTTTAGACAGTTCCAAATTTTATGTGAAGGCAGCCTCTGGAGTGATTTTTTGAATCCTTCATGGTGGTCATTTGCAGATTGTTTGAAACTCAATTTTATGAGGGTGTTATTAAGTCACCATTGAAGCTTGAATAAAGGAAATTTTGGAAGCCATTATTGAGTTCATCTTGTGGCATGTGAGTTACTGATTTGATGTTGTTTTTGTGATTCATTTTGAATCCTTGAAGTAAATGTCTCATTTTTAGCATCTGTGAATGAATATTTGGTACTCACATAGGTTATAAGTTGTGATTTTTTTTGTTTCATTTCATTGTTAATAAGTGAATGTTATTATTCCTGTTAACAGTTGAATTGAGGTCAATCCTTCTTATAAAGCATTTTTATCTGAGTACTTTGATATCAATATTGTGCATATGTCAAGCTGGTTTTAGGAAGGTTTCGTTGTGTTTGATTAAATACCATTCTCATCTCCAAATTTGGTGCATCACCTTAAGTTTTCCTTTTAGTTCTTCATTCTTTTTCAATACTCTGAGTTCATTCAAGAAAATATTTCTTATCTCTTTTCCCAGCCAAGTTTTTTTTTACTGTTTTACAAGAGCTTCAGGTTAAGTATCATATAGGAACCGGCCTAGAACCCAGAGATTCACTCCAAATTTGGGAAAACCCACTACCCAGGAGTGTTTCCATGTTTCTCCAAAAGGTTAAGTTTTGTAAGCTTAACAGGGTGCAGTTTTGAGAGCTAACAAAATTATCTAAAGAAATCCTCAGTAAACTCTCATCTTTATGCAAACAATTATTCCTTTTATTTGAGGGAGGACACATATCAACACATTCATCATATAATAGCATATGTTGAGTAACTGAAAGTTCATCATGAAATGATTCAATGAAAGATTTAGAATAAAAAAAAGATTCATAATAAACACAACAATCCCAATCAATACTAAACATCATATCTAGAGTCTCTTCATCTTTTGATTCTGAACAAATACTAATACACTCATTATTTGAAGAGTTGTATTCAATCTTGTTGTAGCTTAGTGCGACAAAAGTACAAGGAGAATCAGTAACACACATATCACAATTAGAACCATCTGATTCATATTCCTTATCAAAGTCAATGCATGTGGGGTGTAGGGATTCAAATCTATACTGTTGGAAACACTGAGAGGGGTGGGAGGGGGGGGGGGGTGAATCAATGNGGGGGGGGGGGGGGGGGGGGGGGGGGGGTGAATCAATGTTTAGCTATTTATACAAATTCAGAAACTTAAACATAAATCAATCATATAATACTTGAAGCTTAACAAAATATCATATAACACAAGATATGATTATAGGGAAACCTTGATTAGACAAAAACCCCAGTGAGAATTAGTACCCATGAATATTGCACTAGTATAATGAACCTGTTAGAGTTCCTTTGCCCTGTTAGGAGTAGTCGTTACAATGTAAGTACAATGACCTGGTTAAGGGTCTGACCATGTGAGGAGTTTTTTATAAACAACCCTGTTAGGGGTGAGGACTCCCTATCCAAGAGCTCACTGCTCAAAGAGAAAGAAGGCTACAACCTCCTGAGAATAGATATGCACTATATCCAAAAGTGAACTATTGTATGTGACACAGATGTCTGATCAGTTCCAGCTATGCGCTTATGCTCTTAACTTATTTAAGGGCTCTATCTCATACTGATATCTTCATACTTCTCTTCTATGCATCTTATATGATTATTTTGATGACACTACAAATGTATCTTTGCATTACATATATATCTTTATACCTGGATAAACACGACTATAAACAAGACCTTAGTCGGCCCAAAAAAATAATACACAACACTTCCAAACAAATTGGCTTAAGCATGTTTAAAATAGTGTTTAAAAAATGATAAAAAACTTATTACAATAGGCACTTAGATTTTACATAACAAAAGATTACACACTAATCAAAATAATGAAGTTAGCTTCATACTCTGTATTCTGGACAACTGGTGTACTTGTTCTTTCTATAACTTGTCCATACTTCCATTCCATACCATGTGTGTGTAGGTTAAGCATAATAAAATATCATAGAGCTTAATTCTGAACATGCATATCCTGATGTGGTCATACGCACATGCGCTAATGCCCTGATTGACTGCAGGTCACTGTTCTATTCTTTCTTCTGCACTTAGTCAATTTTCACTTCATAGTTTACTGTCAAAACTTCATATGACTTTGTTGCCAAATGAAAACACAAAATAATCCATATACTCCCTGGGAGTCAACTTTCCAACAATATCCCCCTTTTTCATTAATGGCAACAAAGGAATGTGGCCAAGTTCCTCAAAATTGACTAACACAAAAACTGTATATCGTTATACTTTATAAGATATACTATTCCCCATTATACACATATTCCTTGTATATTATGAGTTCCCTCTTTGACATTAATGAAAAAGGTGTCAAAATTATAAGTCTAGATACTTACTCCATATATACATCTAGATATACAATCTGAAGATTCTTTATCTCTTGCTGCCAGAATGCCTTCAATGCATCAACTGTCTGGAGATGGGCGCATAGAGCATAAGTGAGCTTCTCCATTTTTATCAGGTCCATGCAGGGACCTTGATCATATGTCACAATAGTGGCATCAATATATTTTATGTTCTCATCTTGAACTACTAAGGAGGGCACAAGTGCATTTCTCAACTAAGTCAGTTGGGTCCTTATCTTATTGATCTCCATTTTAGCTTTTTCTATCTTGTCAAGATGACCTTGATAGATACTATTGTAGATTTTCTTGTCTTGCGTGGATGTCTCGAGTGATTTTCTAACACTTTTAACCAAGATTTCTGCCTCCTCTATCTTCTTGATATGTTCAGAGGTCAATTTCACCCTGTCCATGCAAATGGCTATTACATTTTTTCCTTTAGCTGCCAACTCTTTCAACATAGACTAACCAATCTTCAATGACTTTAAATCTAAGGAAAAATTCTTTAATAGTTTGTTCAACCTTTCCTTTTTATACTCATCTTTTGCAATTATAGTAGCTGAGTCTACTAAGCTTGTAAAATGTGCTTTTAGGCTTGTTAGTATACTGTCTACATCATCAACTGACTGATTTTTTGCTACTTTCTTGTCCCCAGGTACTAGGTCATTCAAAATGTTTATTGATTCTAAGAAGAGAGGATTCCTCATAAACTATTTCTCTTTGGTATTTTCCATGGCTAGGACACTGATCTTAATTAGGTCTTCTTGTCCCCAAGCATCCAAACTAGCTGAGTCAGGAGTGAAACTTGACAACAATGAGGTGGATGGTTGAATGGATGGTGTGAATATGGTATTCTGACTAGTATCCATGCATTCACTTTTAACTGGGATCTCCATGACTGGCGTCTCATTGTTTTGATTATCTTCCACTTTGTTCAAGTTTGTTGAATCTATAGAGGGAACTTTATCTTATTGCACAAATGTATCATCAGTGCTTGCCTTCTCTGTCTCTTCTGAGTTTACAAATGCTTTTTCAACTTTGTCCATATCATTATCAGAAGCGGTCATAGATATCTTGATATCATAAATCACTATAGTATCTCCTAAATCTTTTGTTGTATCAGAGGCTATTGAGACTGAGGGAAGTAAAACCTATGGACCTGTCTTAGGTGCATTATGAATTACTGGTTCTGCAACCTATTTAGGAGGAACTAGAGTTGGATTAGTTGTAGGTGCCATTGATGGATACATATGTCTATCCAGAAATACCTGCTTAAATGCTTTATGAGTCTCTTCACCAACCAGATCATACTCCTTGTTCATGATATGAAGAATTTTTGTTTTGGTTCTTAGGTGCGGCTTTACTAAGTCCAACAAAATGACTTTTTTATCATCTGAGCACACCGGGAGAAGACTATCCAATGTTTCTTCTCTTATCCTCATATCCTCTTTAATTTTTTGCCTCTTTAACATATCAAGTATGTTCAATAACTTGTCTGGTATGACAATCTTGAGTTCCAATACATTTCTTTTGAACTTAATCATATGAGAGATGATCATAGAATGAATCTTTGATTTGTCTATCTCTTGATATTTGTCATATACATTCTTGAGAGACTCTAGTCTTCCTTCATTGAAAATTTTGTTCCTTAAGACATTAAGACTAGATCTGAAACCTACCTTAGGAGGAGCTTGAGTGTTCTTTACCTTGATCCTTGTAGTTCTTGAGGATGGATGACTAGTGGGGTGTGTTTGCTTCCTTCCTCTAGACTTCTTTCTAGGTACTGATGATGGAGATGCATCCAGATCAATGGTGGTTGATGGTGCATATGTATATCCATTTGATTTCTTCTTCTTTTTCTTGGGCATATCATCAGTCTTTTATGTTTTTACTTCACTGGGAAACTTCTCAAGTTCTTTGGCTATCTTAGCTTCTCTAGCTTTGTCAAGATCTTCTTGTGTAAAACCATGAACTTTTAGGATATTTGAGGTAATCCTAGATGCCTTCCTTTTGTTCTCAGTGCTGTATAAGACAAAATCAACTTGATTTGTCTTTTCTCTGTAAGTTCCCCATCTACGTTCATTGGGATCCTTGGGTGTAGATAAGAGGAATTATGCATAACCTTCCAAAACATGATTTTTGACTTCATAACCAAGAGGGTGAATCCATTTCATCCTAGGCTAAACTGCCTCCATGTAAGTACAATCAATCTCCACCATGAAGCATATGGTGTCTTTTTAATTCTCAACTATTTTCTCAGGTATCATGAACCTCTTCTGCATCTTGATCCTGAATATCTTGATGTCCATGTCCATAGAATCCTTCACACTACTCTCTGATGTGGCTTTTAGTGAAATCTATAACATAGTGGGTTGGCTTCTCTCTAGGTAGAGATTTGCAACCTTACCTACTATGTGGAAGTAGAGATATATGATCAGTGAGCCAAACCTAAATATTTTTCTCTTGTCATGCTTGATAGCTCAGATGTTGTCAATTAATTGAGCGTGCAATATCTCACATAGGTTGTACTGACTATTGTCATTCACCATTTTTATTGCTACTAAGACAGTAACTGTAGATACACTATTTAGTCTTATTGCATGCTAGAATTTATAACCTAGTATCATGGTAACTAGATTTATGTCATCTTCCTTGATGGGATCAACTGTCATACTGTGCCTATCACTCCTAGAAAATCATGCCTTCTCAACTTGTTTCTTGACATCTTTACTAGTTGGAAGAACTGGTCTAGTCTTGGGAAGTCCAGTCATCTCATGAATTCGATCTACAGTGATGCATACAAGAACCTCACCTATCTAGTATAGATCATCATGTATCCTACTGAGTAATATCAAATACAACAGGAGTTTCCATACTTACTTGTAACTAGGTTAAATAGGGTTTCACAATGATTTTGAAATCATGTGACTCCTAGGGTTCCGTTCCAAACATAATTCATTCAAAAACCAACTTATCCTTAGTGCTTTGATGCTCGATGCCTATCTTCTTTTTGAATGCTTCAATCTCAAATGCAAAGTGAGGTTTTTAATATCTTTTGCCAATTTATATAAAGATCAATTGCATTTAATGCTCATTGTTGAAAAGTGATTTACATAGAGAATTTAAAACTTTGTTCTGAATAAAGTAAAGGCAATGCGTGAATGCATATAACCTTAATTCATGATTCATGCATGAATCCATAGGTGCATACTCAGAGGTGAGTATACTAGCCACGCAGGGGTTTAGAGCTAGAATAGCTCCCCCTAAGACCATGAGGGTCAACTATTCATAAGTAGAAGGTATGTCCACTGAGGATGCATCTGCTACCTTGTTCTCTTCATTATCCTTCTTTACTTCAACCCATATTTTATCTAAATTAGCTTTGGCTTCCACAAACTTGACTTCTCCTGATTCTTCAAACAAAGACTTCTTGGGATTCTCTTGTCCTTTTGTTCTTGATCTGCAAAACCTTGAGATATGTCCAACTTTTCCACATGAGTGACAGATGATAGGAGTTCTGGTGTTCTTATTCATCATGCTCTATTGCTTGGTTGTGTGTCCATTTTAGTTACATTTATGACATGTAATGTTCTGCAAGTTTATTTGAGGTTGATTTCTCTGATTGAATTGATTTTGATTCCTTTGGTTCAGTTGAGGTTGATTTATTTGATTTTTTCTACAATGAATATCCCTATGACCAAACTTATTGTAGGAGTAACAGTAACCATTGAAGGGTCTTAAATTCTTACAATCTCCAATCTCTTGCTAAGTGTCCATGCTTGTTATAGGCATAGCAAGTATGGTTGACTGCCTTGTGCTTATATTTTGGTGATTCTACTTTGATCTCTTCATGATTTTTAATTTTCTTTTCTTCTAAAGATTCTATTAGAGTTTTATTTCTTTCTTGTAATGAGTTGATCTCAATTTGAGCTAAACTATATCCCATACTAGTGGTGTCACCTTTTAGCTTTTGTGCATAGAGATGTGATTGAATTAGATCAGAGCTTGTGTGTATTTTATCAATATTGTCTTTTTCTCCTGATAATTTAAATTCAATTTTGTTCTTGATATTTTCCAAATCCAAGATTTTCATATTGGCTTGCATGAGCTCTTCATCCAACTGTTTGTTTTCTTTGTTCTTCTCTTTAATAGTTGTTAAGCTATCGGTTAATTGATCATTCAATTATTCTATCTTATCTTTCAGAGACATGTTCTCTTCATTGAATTTCAAATCATTGGTGGAACAATCTCTTAATTCTTTCCTTAGTTTCTTGATAAGTATTTGTGAGCCATCGAATTTTAGTTTAAGTTCTTCATTTTATTTCTCAGATCTATCTAGATCTTCAAGGGCTGCTTCAAGATTCTTTTTTAGATGTTTGACTTCTTCTAAATCCATGATCTCCTTAAATGGTTAAAATTTTCTCTTTGAGGACCAGGCTCTGATACCAATTGTTGGAAACACTGAGAGGGGGGGGGATGAATCAGTGTTTAGCTATTTATTCAAATTCAACAACTTAAACATAAATCAATCATATAATACTTGAAGCTTAACACAAGAGCACATAACACAAGATATGATTATGGGGAAACCTTGATTAGAGGAAAACCCCAGTGGGAATTAATACCCATGAATATTGCACTAGTATAATGAACCTATTAGAGTTCCTTTGCCCTGTTAGGAGTAGTCTTTACAATGTAAGTACAATGACTTGGTTAAGGGTCTGACCCTGTTAGGAGTCTTTTATAAATAGACCTATTAGGGGTGAGGAATCATTGTCCAAGAGATCATTGATCAAAGAGAAAGAAGGCTACAACCTCCTGAGAATAGATATGCACTATATCCAAAAGTGAACTATTGTATGTGACACAGAAGTCTAATCAGTTCCAGTTATGCGCTTATTCTCTTAACTTCTTTAAGGGCTCTATCTCATACTGATATCTTCATACTACTCTGTTATGAATCTTCTTTGATTATTTTTATGACACTACAAATGTATCTTTGCATTACATATATATATATCTTTATGCTTGAATAGACGTGACTATAAACAAGACCTTAGTCGGACCAAAAACATAATACACAATGCTTAAAAAAAAATTGGCTTAAGCATGTTTACAACAATGCTTAACACATGATAAAAAAAATTATTACAATAGGTGCTTAGCCTTTACATAACAAAAGATTAAACACTAATCAAAACAATGAATTTGGCTTCATACTCTATATTATGGACTGTTGGTGTACTTGTTCTTTCTTTAACTTGTCTGTACTTTCATTTCATACCATTCGTGTGTAGGGTAAGCATAATAACATATCATAGAGCTTAATTTTGAATGCACATATCCTAATGTGGTCGTATGCACGTGCGCTGATGCCTTGATTGATTGCAAGTCACTGTTCGATTTTGTCTTCTGCACTTTGTCAATTTTCACTTCATAGTTTACTGTCAAAACTTCATATGACTTTGTTGCCATAATGACAACACAAAATAAACCATATACTCCATGGGAGTCAACTTTCCAACATATCCTTCCCTAAAAATCTAAGATATTCATAACACAACAACTCTAATATTTGTTCACTATTAAGTGAACCACCGTCATTATCTACACTCATCTCTGATACACACTCATAGTCAACATCTTCATTTATCAAATTAGAATAATCCTGCTGACTACACACATCTTTTTTTTCATATTGAGAAGGATAATTAATTTCATGATCACAAAATATAGCATCCATACTAGACACATCTCTATCGTCTTGGTTTTCCTCATTCTCAATAACATTACTACTAGGTACAAACTCATGTGAAACCTCAAATTTAGGATCTTCAATATCAAAAACATGGTTTAAAATTTTAGGATTGATGTCACTGTCATAAAAATAATTATCATAACAACTTACCTCTTTATCAGAATGATCATTTTTCTCTTGGCATATGTTATTCTTAGGGTGAGATAAGACATCTACATCATTATGTTGAGAAGAAAAAACTATAGTCTCATCAAGAACAGTGTTAACTATAAGTCCATCTTCAAAATCTTCATGTCCACTATCTTCATTATTAGCATGATTATAGTTAGCATTAGATTTAGATTGTTTAATTGATTCTCTCCACCTCCTAATATAATTAAGATATTATGTTCTTTCGGAAGCTAACAAATGAATTGACTCAGGAAAAAAGTTCCAAAAATAAACTAGCATATGTAAATATTGGAAGCTCAACATATCCCTTAGGAAACTCATCATATGCATCAGATTTTTTTTTTATAAAACTCCAATGTTGATTCATACTTAATCATTCCTACCTTTTTCCTTAAATATCTTATATAATTCCTTTTGATGGATCGATCTATCTTATGTTCAATATAGTTAGATTTTGGATCTTTAGTATCCTCCATCCACTTCTTGGTGAACTCAAAATTTTCTTCCCTAACTAAAGGTGGCCAAAAAATGGAACTAGGAAAACAAAGTTCTAAAAATAAATTAACCCAGACCTCTTCCTAAGGATAAAAAGGAATATAACAATTCCTTACTTGAGCAGGAAACCTCCTATAAAATAGAAGTGCAGATTCTCCCACTTATCTTTCCATCCCTCCTCGTAGAAGAAAGATAAAAATTTTCTGAAACATTTGATCATCGTCAAGCTACTCCTCATCAAAATCTAAATCTAACATAGATTCCTCAGATCTAGATACAACAAAAGAAACACTATCCTCTATGTCACCATACTGCCTCCTGAAGAATTCTACTAGTTCATTCAGAGATCCTAGTGAACCATGAGGTAATCCTTTAAACCAATACCTAGCCTCATCAACTAAATACATAGAAGTAACTTTCATCCATACATCCTTATGTCTGATGTTAGAGTGGTGCATCAAATGAAAATAATCCTCTAAATGTATTTCAGCTGATTGTTCACCTATACCACTGAACCTAGGCAAGTAACCCCTGATTCCTAATTGAACAATATTTGGGTATCCAAGGATATTATTGAAATTTATAGCCCCAAAAAACTCCCTTCTATCCATTTTTGATATCTTATTAGGAATGATAAGTTACAAACTGCCTTTCTCTTCCCTCTAAAATAGTGCTGACCACTTAATAGGGAAACATGTATGACTGATTTTCATGGAACAAAAGAAATTATCCAATGAAAATAAAATACCTAGAATATGATGAAGCTTCTGTAAACTATTTGATTTGAAGTCACCTTCAAATCACCTTCAAAAATTAGTAGAGCTGCCACCTCTTTGTAGAGGAAAAATGAATTAGTTGAGATCTCTTTCCCAACTCTGTCCTTTTTCAAATCAACAACTTACAACACTTCCCAATATAGGGTCTCTTATTTATTCCTCTCTTGACTATTCTCATAGTCACAGGAGTCCAAACATTTTTTTTTTCTATTCACTGCAATTCCACCTCTTCCTTATAGTCTTCCTTCAAACATGCACACTGGTGCAAATCAGAGAACTCAGAGTAGCCACTGACCACATGTGAGATCGTATTTGATATTTCTTTAAGAACTTGTAATTTCAGACAGTTCACAATGACAGACATAACAAACTTGACTCTGTTTACAAATTTTAGGAATATGTATTTGTAGCACAGGACTCTATAAATTTAATGGACTCCTAAGTAGAGTCACCCATTTATTGGAGATTTTTCTTGCAGAATCCTATATAGCAGCAATGCTTGACTCTTATAAAACCCAAATTATGATTAAGTCAAGAAACAAGTCTAATTAATGAAGACTAAATGCTCCTTCACTTTGAGGTCCATAGGCTCTGGCGGGTGTACCTAACTTAATTTACTGTTCTTGAGTAAATCATGCAGTGGATTAACTTTTCACAATGATCTGCTCCTACCTTTTACTACAAAAGTTGATAACAAATCCTACAAATTCTAACAATCAGCTTTATGCAGAGCTTAACAAGCTAGACTATGAATTTGATAAGAGAAAATACAATTGAAATAAGGATTCTCTTCCTTCTTCTTTTTTAGTTTCAAACTTAGGCAAGGCTTACCTATTAACTACCCTAAAGATGTAGTTTTCAACAGGTGGGCTTAATACAACATAAAAATGAAAATGATAATAGTTTGTATATAAATTTGATGGTAAAAACATAACCTAACACATTAGACCAGTGCCTTATCCAATGGGCATAGACTCATTCAATATGTAAAGACATTTAACATCAAAAATACATTAAATGCAAATCCTGTAAATGATTACTAAATTATAACATGCCTTACATAATCCTTTCATACTTCTTAAAAATTAGGAATAACTATCAAATCTATTTCAATCTCCTACACACTGAAACTATATTAAGGATTTAATTCTCTCTTTGAAAGAAAACCTTAAAATAGTTTGACACTCTTCCTTACAAAGTGATGAACTGGAATGTCCTCAACAACCAATCCAAATGAGCATAAAAATTGGAAACAGAGACAACTATTCATTCAAATCATGCAAATCATAGAAAAATACAGACATGTAGTGATATCAAATCATCAATTAAATATGAAATCAGAGCCAAAGAGACCACTGATAAACTTGATCAAAATATGCAGAACTAGCTTTTGTGGCATAAAATTCCCATCCCTACAAAATGATCCTAGATATCCTTTTATAGAAACAAGGACTACCAAAAGCTTGTGATAATTACGGTTAGGGTTACAAATATTAAAATATTACATGATAGAGAATATTAAATCATTTCAACTATCAAGCAGCTCTGTCATCCATTATTTAAACCATTCCTTGCTCCAGTCTGTAAGAAATCTAATCTAGCCACCAACTTGTTGAAAAACTGAAGAACAATGCCATGCAAAAGGAGCAACAAATGAAATGTCTTGTGTGCATTTATTATCTCAAGAAATTTTACCCTGCAGATTTGTAGGAAGTCAACTACCTTTTCTTGGAAAGTTCAAGTTCTTGAAAATCTGATCCAATCTATATTATAAAACTCTGAGACCACTCCTTATTTATGGAGAAGAATAGAATAGGATAAGCTAAGGGTTTAAAATATTGTTTACATGCTAACAGAAATGATGAGAAGATAATCTTTGATTAAATGAGCTCAAAAACACCAACCTCTCCTCCATACGACATCAAACAGGTGTAAATATATAGCCTAGAAGTTTAGATTCACCCATCAAACTTTCTACAGCAAGACGGCATAAATCACCACTTAGAAAACCTGAGAAAGTCTTTCAAATATTTGAAAAGTAGTTAAATGGATACAAATGACATGGAAATCACCATCGAAAACCTAGATTTAAACATTCTTGTACTTTAAAATAGAGTCATAGATTTTTTTCAGGTTACCCAGGTTTTGACATTTGATCTTGGACAGGTGGTACACTAGCGCAATACCTCAAAGGATAGATCTCAATCAATTTTGAGTAAAGGCTTCACAGTCACAACACGATATTTTTCAACTTATCTTATCTTTACTTTATCTCTTATTTCGGCCCTTAACCTACCTTGAACTAGCCTTGAACTCTGGTCAGCCAATTTCTTCTTATCTCTAAGTTGTTGAATCCATCAGCTAATTGTAGTCACATTGTGAGATTAAGCGTCGGCCACAAGATCTTGATTCAATCAATGGCCAATGTTGACTCTTGAGACTTTCGATGATATCAAAAAAATACTATGAGATTACACATTCGCCACAAGATCTTGCCTTGAATCAATGGTCTACACTTGATCGCTGAATCATTCTCTACTTGTTCAAATCATCTGGAGATTTTGTGTAGGCACTTGATCTTAACGTACATCAACGATCAATGTTGAATCTCAAAGTAAACCTTACTTGACTTGAAATTTCCTTAGGTTTAGCTAGAGATAACAAGATAACTAAGTCTCAAAGTCTCTGAATCATTTCTTAACCTCAGAGTCTATTCAGAGATCTAGTGCAAACCCTACGATCATTTTAGAATGGAAACTCAATCAATGGCAATCACTGAATCTCATAATGTTTGCATTGACATCATCTTTATCCAAAAATCACACACCAACCACACATCTCTGTCCAGATCGATGACCTATGTTGAATCACTGAATGAACTTAACTAAGATTGATCTTAACTTGGGTCTGTCACGAGATTCAAAGATAAACTGAGTCTCTGAATGGCTAAATCATTTCTTGACCCTAGAGTTTATCATGATATTACACTCCATCCACGGGATAAAAAAGATATCAACAAACTACGTTAAGTCTCTCAATCTTTCTGTACTTCACTATTTCATCCCAAGATTACACGCCAACCCCAAATCTTTGCACTGCATCATTGACCATGATTTTTTTCCATGCAAACTCTATCTGTACTCTTAACAAACCTTTCTTAACCATGATAAAATTTGTAGATCTCGTGATTGTGTGAAACTCGAAGTCACTAAACATTTTTCCTAACTTAGGTTACATTACGAGATCGCACACAGTCCATTAGATCATGTCAGAAATAGAACTCTATCAACAGTCTGTGCTGAATCTCTAGACAAAACTGTACTTGGTGAGATAATTCCTCAAACCTTGATTTTTTTCCAAGATTTCATGCCAAGCACACAATCATGATCCACATCAATGAACCATGTTGAATCTCAAAATATATTTTAACTTGATCAATTCTTTGTGAGATCACGTACCAGCCCTAGATCTTCATTTGCATCAATGATTTGCGTTAAATCTCTAAACATATTGGTACTTGATCAATTATTTGTGAGATTACACACCAACCACAAGATTTCATCTGCATCAACAATTCTCACACAATCTCAAGATATTTAACTTAACCATGAAACCATTTGGAGATCTTGCGAGTGAATAGAAAAAATAACCTTACCTTTAGCCGTGGGTCAATCTAGAGATTTTGTGACTAACTGATTCTCGAGGTTGCTGAATGAAAAGTTTAACTCTGAGTTTGCTCTAAGATAATGTGCAAGCCACAAGATCTAAAACAATATCAATGATTCACGTTTAATCTTGATAGATAAACAGTATATTCCATATCCTTCTGAGATCACATGAAAAGGTAAAGACCAATAAAAACAATATTCTTCAACCAAGCACATGACAAAATGAAAACTTAAGTGGCTCAGAAAAAGTAACTAAAAATTATAACAAGACAAGGGTTTAGGGATTTTTTGACCAATGGTTATAAATTTGAAACAAGGGTTTAAGAATTTGCAAGACATAGTAAGATCTTTCATTATTTAAAGCTGATTTTTTATAGAGACTTAGGGTTTTAGTTCAAAGATCAATGGAGCTATGAGATAGACATAAAAATTTGGAAATTTAATAGGGGCTAAAACCTTTTTTATAACCCTACATAGGTCCAAACTAAAATTTAGAAAATAGACAAAATATGACCAATAGGGTGGTCTTGAATGCACTTAATAAAATAATATTATTTTAGGGCCATGGACAGTTTATTAATCAAGTTTTATCTCTATCTCTATTCTTTCTTATTAATGACTGGTCTTTTCCAGAATTGTAGAGGCAAAGATCATATCTTATTCTTGAAGAGATGAGCTTTTTGATATTTTATAGATCTCAAGAGTGAAGACTTTATCAGGGTATTAAATGTAGACAAGACATTCCATTCTTATTCCTTCTGTAGGGTTTGTTCTCCAAGGATGGATGGCATTTGTATCAAATCAGATTATACAGGAAAATTTTAAGACTAAGCCCAACTTGTTGATGATAGAATTATTTATTATTGTAATACATTATTTATTTATGTCAAGTATTAGATTGAGTTTAAGCTCTAACCCTAAATGATTCAAAGATTTTTTCATTCCTTGGCTTATAAAAGGAATTCCAAGATCATTTAGTAGGTAGATGGAAAAAATTTGGGCAAGTAGCATAAGGCATCAACCTTTTACTATTTTCAAGTGAGTATAGCAGATGTATATCTTGAGAGTATTATCATAGAAGAAGAAATTTCCAAGTCTTTTGCATTTGTTGAAGTGGTATGTGATTTGAAATATTTTAGAATTGAAACTAGACTCTTTATACTTAATACAACATTTATGATTCAAGTCTCTCCTTTTTTCTTGCCTTTTGAGTTTTGAACCTTTTGGTTCCCTGCATAAGATTTCATTATGTATATGTTTTAGTCCATATTTTTGATCAAGGATAAAATTAAAATCTTCTTTGGATAAGACATAGACTATTCAAGTTTTTCTATATAAGGATTATTAAGAAGTGTATGATCTGGAGTTATCTATGTTTGTGGTTTTGATTCCTTGACAATAGTTAGTTTCTTTGTCCTGTATCGTAACTAGAATCGTTTCCCAATGGACAAAGCACTGATCAGTAATTAGTATTCTCTACTTTGATACATATATAAATAGGTTTGGCTATACTCTGGCCTATCAAAACATCAAAACCATTTTCAGTCCTTTTAAATTTTTGTGGTTGTTGGTTGTGGTCCTGCATGGTAGAGAATAGTCACTAAATGAGTGGTTTTCATTTCATAGTGTCTTTCAATTTATCTTTTGTTAAAATCCAGAAGTTTTATGGAGTTGAAAAGAGTTAAATACCAATATAGATTAGGTGCACCCACCTTGGTTTTCTAGATCCAAAAGAGTAGAGGCCAGTCTTGTCCTATAGATATTCTAGTTACCTTGCAGAGCTATCATACTTGGAATTAACCATTCCTAATATTAGTCTCAAGGTATATTGGTTGCTTTTACAATGTAACAGTTTTAAACACCAACAAAATCGAGACTCTATTGGGGAGTTAACTTTTAGAAGAACAAATTTAGTCTTGTTTATCCATATTGAATTATTCATATTAGGTTGTGTTGTATTTTCCCAACTTGTTTTGGGTGGCGACTCGAAGAAATCTCTACAATCATTGCTAAGTAATATTTATTGTTTTATATACATTTCCTCAATATGAATACCAGATCTAGAGTAAGAAAGCATGGTGCAGGAGCACCTAGGTAGGGCTAATTGTGCAATGTAACCTAGGGCTTCTTTGATGTTTTGGCTTGTAGTGGTCCTAGCAAGACAACTAGGTTAATAAAGGGACATGCAGGTCCTAGTGTGTATTGTATTAAGTGAGAGGATACCTAATTGGGTCCTTAGTGACCTTTGAGTCCAATCTAGGTTAATTAGGGTGTTTTGTGATTTTAGTGCCAAATTTGTCCAATTAAGGGACTAGAGGTCCTATTTCATGTAATTACACCTTATTTAGTGATTTGGGCAAATTTGGACAACTTTTGACAAAGTTTGGATAGCATATCCAAAAAGTTGCAAAAGTTGTCTATGTTGTCATTGACAACATTAAAAACATTTTTTGCAAGAATGAAACTTCAATGGAATTAGTTCCTTAACTATCTGAAACTGGTGTTTTAGTTCCTTGGTCAACTATGTAAGGCTATCCTCAATCATTTTTAAGCATTGGCATTATAGTGTCAGAGGGTGTACAGATTGTATAATCAAAGAACTCTTATAGTTTGTGTGATTTATGAGAATTTGCAATTAAGATGGATTAGATCATCTTCTATAGCTTGTGATTATGTTAACATAGATTATTTTAGGATTCTTTGTGGAGTTATTTTTCTTTTTTTTGTTGATATATTTTCTTTAATAAATTCTTTTAGTTTATGTTTAGTTGCTATCCTAATTCAAGCAACTTCCACAAATGGGGTCATAGATCCACTTTCCATTGTGGAACTTGCACAAGTGATTGGGACATGGAAGGTGACTCCATGTAAATTATGTACAGTGAAGGAGGGTCCCAAGAAAGTATAGCAGCTATTTATAAGGTGATTCCCTAGGCGAGCCAGAGATGCATGGTTAGGGATCACCAACAGTTGCAAAGCTAGTTTGATGGATTGAAAACATTCATTGCTTCAATAAAAGCTTGGAGGGGAGTAGGGTTATGTGTTTTGGAGTCCCAAATTTCATGGAAAGGTTTGATGAATGATTCTTGGTGGCAAGAACAAAGCTTCTGTTAGACTGATTTTGAAAGCAATGAAACCCTAAATTTTAGCCTCAATTATAGGCAGAGCTATACGGACATCTTGGAAACCCTATACATAGAAAATATCTAGTGTCTTGATAAAGGGTATCTAGATCCTATGCCTATTTTCATACTTGTTAATAATTTTTGTGAGTTATTGTAGAAAAAGAGCCTAATTAGCCCTAATTGCTTATAGCCCTATTTGGGAAGAAATTGTTGTGTTTCTTGGAACTCAATTAGGGTTCCAATGAAAAATGTGGTTGTAGGTAGTGGAAAGGATCCTAGTAAAATCTTGAAATCCATAACTATCTTTGTGGAGTGGTTACTTATCAGATTGGCTCAGTTTGAGCATTTTGGGAAGATGGAGCAAGAAAGGCTAGAAAGAGCCTTGGAAGAAGCATGGTGAGTTTTTTTTCTACATTGTTGGTGTTGACTAGTTGAAAGGATTAGGATCTTGTGAGGATAATCCTAAGGAGAATAGGGTTAGTGGAAGAACCCTATTAGGTCAATAGAGTGTCCTAGGATCCCCTAGAGGAAGCTAGGGGAAAAGCAAGACTAGTGTTACATCAGAGTGGTATCAGAGAAAGTTGAGAAACTAGGGAAGATAGTGTATGTATGTAGCTACTAGTGAATCAGTAGGAGAGTCAAAGATGGTGACAAATGTAGAGTTATCTAAGGAAGTTGATGAGAAAAAGGAGAGGAACCGACTCCTTGAAGAAGCCTTAGAAGGCATGAGGTTAAGGCTAGAGGAAGTTGCTAATGAAGCAGCTAGAACCAGAGAAGGAGTGGAAAGTAGTGATAGGGGAAAGAAGGTTGTTGAGGAGGACATCATTATGGAACCAGACCCTATCTTGAATGAAGATCCTTTCTTGAATTCCATCAAAGAATTAGGTGGAAAAGCATTAGAAGGAATCCATTTGTTTAGCGAAAAGATGGACATTGAAGTAGTCATGGATTGGATAGAGGGGATGGAGAACCATTTTGAATGTGAGGGTATGAATAAAGAACAAAAGCTTAAGGTGGGAAAGTCTAGACTTAGAGGGTTAGCTTTGACTTGGTGGAAATAACTTTAGGATTAGAGGGTAAGAATGGGGAAGAAAACCATAGAAAATTGTAATGCCATGGTGACCAAGTTGAAGGAGAATTATCTCCTAGAGGATTATGAAATAAAACTTCATAGAAATAGACAAAACTTAAAACAAAAAGACCTAGATGTGACCTCATACACTAAGGAATTGCAAATATTGTGTCTAAGGTCTAAATTTCAGGAAGAGGAGTCAATCAAAGTGGCTAGATACTTGGGTAGATTGAAGTGGAACATAAGAGGAGATTAGCCTATGGACACCAACTACAATACAAAAGTGTCATCAGTTAGTCATAAGAGTGGAGGAGAAGAACAAGAAGAAGGGTGGCTCTATATTGAAGAATAAAAAAGGTAGAGGAAAAGACTAGAGGGGTCAAAGAGGAGGCTACTAAGACAGAGGTAGTGAGAAAAAGGTCACAAGGTGAGAACAAGTTTACAGAGAAGCAGACTGAAAGCAGTTCAAGAGGAGGCTATAATAGAGGCATGGGTAATAATTGTGGTCCTAACAAAGGAAGAGGAGGTAGGAATAGTTCTTAATTTGCAACCATGAAGTGTTACTATTGTGGGCAATTAGGTCATCTAGCCTATAGATGTCCTGACAAATCTTCTATAGAAAACAGTCACAAAAGGGTAGCATATGCTCATGAGGACACTTCAAGTGTCAAAGAACCTAAGATTGACCATCTAGATTTAGAGATGGGTGAGAACTTGATGTTCAGGAGAGTACTGATAAGAAAACCAATCAAGGATCCCAAAAATAGGATGGCCTTGTTCAGAATCAGATGCAAAATTCTTGGTAAGGTTTGTAAAGTAATTGTGGACTCTAGATCCATAGATAATATCATCTCAAAGGAGGTAGTAGTGAAACTCAAGCTAGCCAAAATGCCTCATGTAAATCCATATAAGGTGACATGGCTCAACAAAGGCCAAAGTGTATTGGTCAATGAGAAAACATGGGTTGAGTTTTCAATAGCAAGATACAAGGATAAGCTACTTTGTGACATCCTACCAATGGACGCTTGCCATTTTCTATTAGGAAGGCCTTGGAAATTTGACAATGGGGCACTATATGATGGGAAGGAGAATTCCATCACTGTCAAGAAAGGAGGAAAAACATTCAAGATTTGGTATTTTCTAGAAATGAATAACCACAGTCAAAGACTCCTAATGTCATGTTGTGTAGTGGGAAGGACTTTGTGAAAGATATCAAGGATGATGAGAGTGAAGGGTATGCCATTATGCTAAGACCCATGGAGGAATAAAAGCTGGTGAAGGAGCCATTACCACCAGAGGTACAATAATTTCTTGTGAAGTACAAGGACATAGTGAGTGGTGGCACTCTTACAACCCTACCACCTAAGAGGGTAATAAGTCACCAAATAGACTTTGTGCCAGGGGCATCTCTACCCAATAAGGCAGCATACAAGCTTACTCCTTATCAGAAATTGGAGGTAGATAGACAAGTGCAAGAACTCTTGGATGAAGGCTTGATCAAGAAGAGTATAAGCCCTTGTGCAGTCCCGGTTGTGTTGGCATCAAAGAAGGGAGGAAAATGGAGACTTTGCACAGATTCAAGGGCCATAAACATAATCACAATAAGGTACATAGGTTCCCTATACCTAGGATAGAGGATCTCATGGATTTCCTTGGAGGGGCAATGTACTTTTCCAAGTTGGAATTGAAGAGTGGGAGAACTCTTGGATCAAGGCTTGATCAAGAAGAGTATAAGCCCTTGTGTGGTCCTGATTGTGTTGGCATCAAAGAAGGGAGGAAAATGGAGACTTTGTATAGATTCAAGGGCATAAACATAATCACAATAAGGTACATAGGCTCCCTATACCTAGGATAGAGGATCTCATGGATTTCCTTGGAGGGGCATGTACTTTGCAATGTTGGAATTGAAGAGTGGGTATCACCAAATCACGATGAAGGAAGGTAATGAATGGAAAATGGCATTCAAAACCACAAATGGGTTATATGAATGGCTTGTTATTCCATTTGGCCTCTCTAATGCTCTGAGCACATTCATGAGGCTCATGAATGAGGTGCTAAAGGACTTCATAGGGATGTTTGTGGTGGTATATCTTGATGATATACTGATATTTAGCAAAAAAAGAGAGGAGAATATCAGACATGTAGAAGTAGTATTAAAGAGGTTGCATGAAGATAAATTGGCTATCAACCTTGAAAAGTGTGAGTTCCTCAAATAAGAACTAGTGTATTTGGGCTTTGTAGTGTCCAAAGGGTGTTTGAAGATGGACCAAGACAAAGTTGCTTCTATCCTAAACTAGCATCCACCTACTACAGCCACTGATGTAAGGAGTTTCCATGGCCTTGCACAATTTTATAGGAGATTTATTAGGAATTTTAGTGGGATATGTGCACCATTGATGGATACTATTAAGGGTGGGGTCAAAAATAAGTTTAGGTGGACCTTAGAAGCTGAGAAATCCTTTGAGATGTTGAAGAAACAAGTGGCTACTCAACCTATCCTACAATTGCCAAGCTTTGAGAAATTGTTCATGATTGGGTGTGATGCAAGTGGGATGGTAGTAGGGAGTGTATTGCTTCAAGAAGGTAGGCCAATTGCCTTCTTTAGTGAGAAATTGAATGAGGAAAATAAGAGATACTCTTCTTATGACCTAGAAATATATGCTTTAGTTCACTCCCTTAGAAAATGGAGGCATTATCTATTGCCTAAATATTTTGTGGTATTTATTGATAACCAAGCTCTTAGCTACATAAATACTCAAGAGAAACTAAGAAATAGGCATCTGAAATGGATGGAGTATTTGCAAGAATTTACCTTTACTATAAAGCACAAGAAGGGACAACTCAATAAGGTTGCAGATGCCTTAAGTAGGAGGTTACTTACAGTCCAAGAAGTCTGATTGAGTAGGATTGGCATTGATATTTTTAGAGATCTTTACAAGGTAGATGAGGACTTTGGTGAAGCATACAAGGTGTGAGTTGACTTTCAAAACCATTTCCATAGAAATTTCTTAGAGTTTACTTTGTGGAATGGATTGTTATTCAGGGGTAACTAGTTATGTGTGCCAAGAGGCTCTATGAGGAGGAATCTCATACAAGAGAAACATAATGGATCTTTAAGTGGTCACTTTGGTATGAACAAAACCTTAGAGCTTGTGCAAAGGTTCTACCATTGACCAAAGTTGGTGAAAGATGTCACCAAATATGTGGAGTAGTGTGTTGTTTGCATGAAGGCAAAAAGAGGAATGAGTAATGCATGGTTTTTTTAGCCTTTAACAATCCCTAACTAGCCATGGGAGTGTGTGAGTATGGATTTTACTGAAGGTCTACTCAAAACCAAGCAGGGGTATGATAGAATTTATGTAGTTGTTGATAGATTTAGTAAAATGGGACATTTAATTCCATGTAAGACTACTACTGATTCTAACCACATAGCCTATTTTTTCTTTAAGGAGATTGTGAGGATCCATGGTCTTCCTTTGAGAATAGTATCATATAGGGATGTAAAATTTATGATCCATTTTTGGAGGACATTATGGACTAGATTGGGTACTAATCTATGTTTTGGTTCAGCCTACCACCCTCAGACCAATGGCCAAACTGAGGTGGTGAATATAGTGTTGGGTAACCTATTGAGGTGCCTAACTAAGGATTATGGGAAGACTTGGGATGTGGTCATTCCCCAAGTAGAATATGCTTACAATGATAGTAAGAATAGGATGACAGGAAAGAGCCCATGTGAGGTTTTTTATGGCATGCACCTTAGAGGTGTTTAGGAGCTCAGGGATCTTGGAGGTATGGAGTATAGAAGTGGACATGCTGAGGAATTCACCCATACTATGAAGGAGATACAAGAACAAGTCAAGAAGAAAATCCAAGACTGTCAACAAAAGTTGAAGACCAAAGTGGATGAGAAGAGGAAAGATGTTCAGTTTGAGATAGCTGACTATGTCATGGTTCATTTGAACAAGTCTAGTCTACAGAAAGGTGTCCCTACCAAGATTTGGATGAAAAGGGTGGGACCTTTTAAAATCCTATCCAAATATGGGGCTAATACCTATAAGATAAACTTACCATCAGACTTGAGCATATCTCCAGTGTTCAATGTGCATGACTTAACCCAGTTCAGAGGGAAGGTAGATGATATCAGTTAGGGAAGTCATGAAATCTATGGGGATGTTGAGGCTACTGTATTGCCTCCCAAACCATAGATGGTAGATGAAAAAGTTCTGGACTCTAGGATTAAGAAGACTAAAAGGAATAAAATCTACATGGAACACCTAATTCAGTGGAAGGATAGACCAGAGTCAAAGGCCTCATGGATTGCAAATGAAAATGTGAAGAAGGTGGGCATTTTAGGGGATATACTATCCACAAGAGTGACATAGCTTTTCCTTTTGGGGGAGTATGGTGCAAGAGCACCTAGGTAGGGCTAATTGTGCAATGTAACCTAGCGCTTCTTTGATGTTTTGGATTGTAGTGGTTCTAGCCAAACCACTAGGTTAATAAAGGGACATGTAGGTCCTAGTGTGTAGTTTGTTAAGTGAGAGGATACCTAATTGGGTCCTTAGTGACCTTTGAGTCCAATCTAGGTTAATTAGGGTTTTTTGTGATTTTAGTGCCAAATTTGGCCAAGAAAGTGACTAGAGTTCCTATTTAATTATATTACACCTTAGTTAGTGATTTTGGCAAGTTTGGACAACTTTTGACCAAGTTTGGATAGCATATCAAAAAAGTTGCAAAAGTTGTCAATGTTGTCATTGACAACATTGACAACATTTGTTGCCAGAATGAAACTTTGATGGAATTAGTTCCTTAACTATCTGAAACCAGTGTTTTAGCACCTTGGTCAACTACATATGGCTATCCTTGATCATTTTCAATCATTAGGATTATTGTGTCAGAGGGTGTACGGACTGTATAATCAAAGAATTGTTACAATTTGTGTGATTTCTGAGAATTTGGCATTAAGATGGATTAGATCATCTTCTGTAACTTGTGATTATGTTAATATAAATTGTTTTAGGATTTTTTGTGGAGTTAATTTTCTATTTTGTGTTTATTTAGTTGCTTTAATAAATTATTTTAGTTTATGTCCTGATTCAGGCAACTTGCACAAATGGGGTCATAGATCCATTTTCCACTGAAGAAATTTAACGTGCCATTGGGATATAGAAGGTGAATACATTTAAATTATGTATAGTGAAGGAGGGGTAGAATAAATCATGGAAGCTATTTATAAGGTGATTCCCTAGGCGAGCCAAAGATGCATGGTTAGGGATCACCAGCAGTTGCAGAGCTAGTTTGGTGGATTGGAAGCATTCATTGCTTCAATAAAAGCTTGGAGGGGAGTAGGGTTATGTGTTTTGGAGTCCCAACTTACATGGGAAGGTTTGATGAATGATTCTTGGTGGAAAGAACAAAGATTCTATCAGACTAGTTTTGAAATCCATGAAACCCTAAATTTTAGCCTCAATTATAGGCAGAGATGTACGGACAGCTTGGAAACCCTAGACCTAGAAAATCTCTAAAGTCTTGATAAAAGGTATCTAGATCCTATGCCTATTTTCATACTTGTTAATAATTTTGTGATTTATTTTAGAAAAAGAGCCTAATTAGGCCTAATTTCTTGTATCCATATTTGGGAAGCAATTGTTGTGGTTCTTGGAACTCGATTAGGGTTCCAATGCAAAATGTGGTTGCAGGTAGTGGAAATGATCCTAGTAACATCTTGAAATCCCTATTTCTCTATGTGGAGTTTTTTCTGATTAGCTTGGGTCATTTTGAGCATTTTGGGAAGATGGAGCAAGAAAGGCTAGCAAGAGCCTTAGAAGAAGCATGGTGGTTTTTTGTCCTACATTGTTGGTGTTGACTAGTTGAAAGGATTAGGATCTTGTGAGGAGAATCCTAAGGAGAATTTAGGGTTAGTGGAAGAACCCTATTAGGTCAATAAAGTGGCCTAGGAGCCCCTAGAGGAAGCTAGGGGAAAAAAAAGACTACTATTACATCAAAGCATCTTGAAGTTAAGTTGGAAGGTGGAATTTCAACCACTTCTAGGGCTAGTCAGCCTAAGAGAGGAAAGAAGAACAAAAATAGTTTATCCCAAAGAAGATGAGAGAATGACACTAAAAGAGAATATTCAATCCAATATAGTCATGGAGGAAATACATCAGAATATGAAGAGGCTCCATACTTGGCATTGGATACATATGGAGATAACAGTTCTCCTAGTGAAAGAGAAGAGTAGGAGTCTAATACCACTATCTCAGATTCTGAAGTTTCCTCTAAAGAGCTTGATGAAGAGGAGGAGTTTAACAAAATAAAATTGGCCATCATAGAACAAAGGAAGAAAGAGAAGGCCAATAAGAAAAAAAATAATGGCTAAAATAGAAAGCAATAAAATATGCTAAAAAAACTAAGAAGGATATAGATAAGCATGTCACACGCCAAAGTAATGATGCTCAAAGTTCTAAAGATAAAGGAAAAAAGAAGGTGAAAGGAAATGAAATAGGTGAACCCTAAAGTCACAAAATTTCCAAAGATAAAATGCCTAAGTTGGACATTGACCTTGAGAGATCCAAAAGGGGGAAGGAAACCATGGCCAAACTGGTAGAGAAAGAAGAAGCAGATGTTGCTCCTTTAGATATGAAGAAGAAGATTTATTTCCTCATGCAATCTTCTGGAATTTCTCATGCTGGTGCTGAAAATGCTACAACATCAAATACCAAAGCTTCTACCTTCCAAGATGATGATAGATTCCAAAGGTACAAGCAATTTTCTTTCATTGGCATTCCTTCTTATCCCAATGCAGTCCCAAATGAGATTGGGGATAGACTTCCTAAATTTTTAGTAAATAATATTATTACTTGTGAAGTACATTTAAGAAAATTTATTGATATCAGGGATGACCTTAACATCATACATGTAGATGTTTTGAAGAAAATTTGTGTTCAACCTCTAGTTGAAGATGCTAGGGAATGGTTTAGAGGGTTATCTCATTGTTCTGTGGGGTCTATAGATGAACTGATAGGTTTATTTAAAGATCAATATGGTGATAAGACAAATGAGGGATTCTTGTTGAATGAATATAACAATATAAAGAAAAATTTAAATGAGGAAGTTGTTGAATTCAATACAAGATTCAAAAGAGCTATGCATGGGATTTTTCATAAAATAAGGCTTGATGAAAAGGTATGCCTTGCTACATATTTAAATGCTTTTGATTCTAAAATGGGATATTCTCTCTGAGACAAGAATCCCAGAAGCCTTACTGAAGCTTATAAGACAACTATTAATATAGATATGAATAGGAAAGCATCAGGAAAAATGGGTAAAAGGGTTGATGGGCGGTTTAGTAGAAGCAATAAAAAAGAACCAGAATATAAAGATTATAAAGCTTTGCATAATAGTAGGCCATCCCATAATAGTTATGATCCCTAAAATAGGATGAAAAAACACCCATATGGTACCCAGTACAAAGATGGTAAACCTATTGTCCCACAAAGAAAGGACAAGCCTGATAATAGGACTCCTGATCCTTTGCATAAATTTTTTGTCAATATGTGCAATGATGATTATTGGTGTGAGGATTGTTGATCTCCCCATTATCCTGATTATTGTTATGTTTCTCTAAGTGTATATCCAAATGAGGAACAAGGAAATGAGGAAGGTGAGTTGTGTGATTATAATGCTTGTGTTATGACTGATTCTCATTCATGTTCTGATGTAAATTCTGATAATGAAATTGATAACCATGATATGTATGGTTCACGAGGTAGAGTAGAAGTATATCATCAATAAGTATTTTCCAAAACTGAAGAAGAAAAGGTTGATAAAATAAGATTTTATGCTCAAAATAGTGAGGAGCTTACAACAATGAGAAGAACTTCTGATGAGGAAAGAGAAAAAATTACTTCTAATCCATTTACTAAAGAGATAAGTAATTATAACTTGAGGAATTGAGTATTTGGCGATGAAGGTAGCAAACCAGCTAGCATTTTTATCAAAGAAAACAAATCAGACGCCAAACAAACACGGAAGAAGGAAAAATCTACTGAGAATGTAAGTAACACAAAAGTCAAAATTGTAAACAAGTCAAATGGTTTGAATATTGTGTATTATGAAGAAACAAAAACATCATAAACAAGTTCTTCCCCTCCAACAGTGGAAAATAAGAAACCAAAGAAAGAACAACCAACTTTGACAATTCAAATTGAGGATAGTAATCTTAGTCTTGAGAAACAAAAATCCTCTGATGTAACATACACCCGTATTGATATGGGGCAATTTTTGTCACAAATAAATTTTAAAGTTCCATTTTTAGAATTGATGAGAGTTAAGGAGCATAAGAAGACATTCCTCACAATTCTATATGGCATTTCTTCAATAAGATTCCAAAAACTAGAAGGTGTTGAAAAGATGAAAAATGTACAAGATAAGTCAGACAACAAGGGAAAAGAGTTTGAAGGAATTACTTTAGAAATCCCTAAAATTTATTTGAATATAAATCATGTAATCAATTCCTTGGGAGTCATTGATCCCTTTTTCTTAACTTTGGTTATTAATGGTAAGATGCTAAAAAAATGTATGATAGACTCTGGAGCATCTAACACTATTATGCCTGCAAAGATAATGAATTCAATGGGATTATAAGTTGACACTCCTCATGGAAGATGTTAGGAAATGGACTCCAGATAAATCCCTATCATTGGTACTATTAAGGCTTTGGCCTATAGGTTAGCAATATGTCTTGACAAAATACTAACAATGAGTGTCTTGGTTGTTGATATTCCACCTTATTATGACATGTTGTTATGAATAAAATGGCGTGCTTCATTGGATGGAAGTATCCAATTTAATTTGTCTTTTTCTACTTTGAATATTTCTGGTGATAATGTCAAGGTGTCCTAGGAAAGGAGGACTCCTCATATAATTGAAGTAAATGAAGATACTGACATGAATTGTTTTGTGGATACTGATATTGGATCTTTTCAAGTACAAGATATAGGGTTTTAAGATAGAACTCAACCTATGTTTTTATCTAATGATAAAACCAATTTGGTGGAATAGTGTGATTTATGAACCATGTACTTTGATGGAGCAAGTTCTAAGGAAGGAGTTGGTGCATGAATTCTATTGATAGCTCCTAGTGGTAAGACATACAAGTTTTCTTTTACATTATTGTTTACATGCACACATAATGTTGCAGAGTATGAGGCTTTTTTATAGGTCCAAGAATAGCCTCGAAACATAAGATAGGAAGTCTTAGAGTAATTGGAGACTTGAAATTGATTATATCTTAGAATAGGTCCAAATATGTTTCAAATAATCAAAGACTTAAGTAGTAAAGGAATGCTTTTTAGGATGAATTGGAAAAATTTGATGCATTTGGTATTGATGAGGTAGATAGAAGTCAAAACAAATGGAAAAATTATTAACTAACATTTCCTTAAGACTTGAGGATATTACATTTGCAGGAATTTCTAAAATAGAAATTCAATCTAGGCCTGCAATACTAGACAATATGGAAAATTGGCAAGTCTTTTAAGATGACTTAGATATTTTGAGACTTTTGAATTCTGAAGAAAACTTTTAAAACAAAGGAATAGATTTCAATGGATGCATTGAAACCATATATAATAAGGATACCATTTTTGGTAATCAGGTGCTCCAATTGAAATCAAACAGAGCTCCCAAGGGGCTATTTATTCTTGAGAAGGCCTTTGATAATAAAGATAAGTATTTTTATGCAAATAGGGAAAGAAAAATTTAAGATTTACAAGAAGTAAATATAGGAACAACTAATATCCCTAAGAAAGTGTATATTGGTAAAAAGTTGTCTACTAAAATCAATAAGTTATTACTTGATATTCTCAGAAAGTATAGGCATATTTTTGCATGGTCCTATAATTATTTTAAAGGCTATGGAGAATATTTGTTTCAACATGAGATTCCTTTAAAGGAGGGAACTGAACCTTTTAGACAAAAATTGACACCTTTCAATCCTACCCTAGCACCTAAAATGCAGGAAGAATTTAAAAAGATGAGAGATCCTGGGATTATCAAAACCATCATACATTCTACATGGGTATCCAATTTGGTACCAGTGAGAAAGAAAAATGGAGATATCAAACTTTGTGTATATTTTAGAACTCTAAATTTCAATTCATTGGAGGATAATTATGGTTTTCCAAACATGGAAGCCATGTTACAAAGAGTGTCTAGGTCTAAATTAATGTCTATGATGGATGGGTTCTTAGGATATAACCAAGTCATGGTTAAAGACTCTAAACAATTCAAGACTGTATTCACCACACCATGGGGTACTTATGTCTATGTGAGAATGCCTTTTGGCTTAACAAATGATGGGGCAAATTTTCAGAGGGCCATGGATGTGGCATTTGCAGATTTCATAAATAACTTTTTAGTTGTTTACCAAGATGATTTGACAACTTATTAAACAAAAGAAGATCAACACTATGATCATCTTAAAAAGATTTGTGTTAGAGCTTTGGAATATGGAGTGTCTTTCAATCCAAAGAACTTTTCTTTCAAAATTATAGAGAGAAATCTCCTAGGATATATTGTATCTAAAGATGGAGTAAGAATTTCTCTTGAAAGGGTTTCTACTATAGAAAAAGTCCCTCAACCAAGGAATGTCAAGGGCATTCAATCTTTCTTTGGAAAAGTAAATTTACTAAGGAGATTTGTTACAAATTTTGCAGAAGTTAGTCCCTATTTCAAATATGATGAAGAAAGGAGCCAAGGTGGAATGGAGTGATGAAGCATCTAAAGCATTCTTAAATATCAAACAAGCTATTAAAGATGCTCCTATTTTGAAAACCCTTGATTATAGTAAGCCACCTCAAATTTTCTCCTTTTCTTCATATAATATTGTTGCTGCAATATTATTGCACAAGAATTCAAAGGGCTTTGAACAACCTATATATATTTTTGAGTAATTCAAGTTGCAAGAAACATAATTAAAGTATGATATAATGGAAAAAAAAGCATATGCTCTGGTTAAATTTGTCAAATCTTTTAGATGTTATTTTGTGGGATAAATTATTGTTTCTTATGTACCAAGTGCTACTATGAAAGACATTCTAGCTCATTAATAAGTTTTAGGATGGAGGTTCAGATGGATAAATAGAATCCAAGAGTTTGAAATTGATATCCAAATCACAAATTTTGTCAGAGGCTTAGGTCTTGTAAAATTAATGGCTCAAAGAAATTTAGATGCAAATCAGGTAAATATATTAGAAGAAGAACAAACGCCTTTTATTTGTGATATGGATTCTTGTGAATGGTATAAGGATATTATTGGATATTTATATAGATTGATATTGCCTCCTGAAATGGATGAAAATAGAACTTAAGAACAGTTAAGTTGTATGCCATTAAGTATGCAATAATACAAGGTTAGTTGTGGTGGAGGAGTAATGAAGGAGTGTTGCTAAGTGTGTGGACTATGATAAATCCAAGAACTTGTTGGAACAAATGCATAATAGTGAATGTGGAGGCAATTATATGGATAAGACTATTATACATAAGATTATGAGGTCTAGTTTTTGGTGGCCTACTATCTTTAAGGATGCCCATAGCTATGTCAAGAAATATGATTCTTGCTAGAGATTTTCAGGTAAGCTTAAGTTTAGTGAGAATTTACCTTTGAGGCCTATTGTAGTTGATGCACCTTTTCAAAAGTGGGGAATGGAATTTATTGGAGAGATTCCTAACAAATTTAGTGGAGATCATTCATGGATCTTGGTAAAAACTTATTACTTTACTAAGTGGGTTGAAGGGATTCCCACCAAAAAGGATACTAATAAAGTTGTTACTGATTTTATGCTACAAAATATTCTCACTAGGTTTGGATGTCCTAAAACTATTGTGGTAGATAATGCTATGTGTTTCAGATCTATAGAGTTTAGTGACTTCTGCCAGTAGTATGGAATTCAAATTTTCTTTTCCTCCCCATATCACCCACAGGGAAATGGACAAGCTAAATCTAGTAATAAAAGCCTTCTAAATATTTTAAAAAGAGTGTTAGATAAGAACAAAAGGGCTTGGGATTCAAAGTTGCAACAAGCCTTTTGGGATGACAGAGTAATAGTAAAGAAAGCTATTGGCTGTGAACCTTTTGATTTAGTCTATGGCATACATGCAAGGTTTCCACAAAATAATTTATTGCAAATGTACAAGTTTATCCAGAAATAGGATGATGAACTAGATGATGAAATGAAGGTCATAATGGATGATTTGATACAGTTGGATGAATCGAGAAGGGAAGCACATGACATAAATGTTAGGTTGCAGCTTCAATATAAGGATTTGTATGACAAAAAGACCATTGGAAGAATTTTTGAAGCTAATGATTTGGTCTTAATGTGGAATTCCAGATTGGAGAATAAGGGAAACCACGATAAGTTTGATCCTATCTTGTTAGGACCATATATCATTGACAGTAAATGGTGTTTTGATTCTTATATTTTATAAGATTTAACTGGAAACTTTCTGGAACTTCTTGTTCATGCATATTTCCTAAAGTTCTACTTCTCTTGACATTTCTTTTTGAATACATGAGCGTTCATCTATAAATAGGTTTTGTGTACATATTCCTTGTTTTTTTATTTTTTAGGTTAGTTTCTTTTTTGGTAGGTGGTCTAATCAACTCAAATTTCTAGATTCTTTCTACTCTTGCAAGAGACATGCATCCCCAACTAGAGTCGTTGTTATCAACTACAAATTTTTTCTTGGTTCCATGTCTTCTTTCCATGTTTGTGCAATTTTTCCTCTGATCTATAGTCTAAAAACCTAAGTCTCTGTGAGAAAGTATACTTTAATTGATGAAAATCCTATTATGTCTTGCAAATTCTTAAACCCTATTTTAAAATTGCTAGTTGTTGGTTGCAAGAAGCCCTAAATCCTTTCCTAGACATATTCTATTTTTTCATCACCTTTTTGAGTCACATAAAAACCTTTTAATTAATGTGCTTATTAGCCTTGTATTTACCACTAAATCTTGTAATGAGATATAATATGCTCTATTCCTCTTGAGATTGGATGCGCACCAGCGATCCTTTTCTAATTAGCCGGCTGGCCCTAAGTCGCTAGATTAATTTCAAGTTTAGGAGTACATTCAGTGATCATGCGAGGGTCGTGGATTTTGATTTTTCTATAATCTCATTAAACAAATGGAGTATAATCTCATGATTAAATCAAGGGTTCAAGTTCTTTTCAGCGACTTGGAGTTTTCCTTTATCTCGTGATCTTGAGATAAACCCGTGGTCAAGGCATAGTTGTATTTTCTCTTTGGTGGCATGATCTCTAAGTAGACCCAAGATTAAGTGAAGGATTTTGAGATTAAGCGAGGATCATAAATCTTGTTATGCACTTGCATTGATCTTATGGCTAGAGATTAACCTCAAGATATACTCTAGGGTCAAGAAATGATTGAGCAATTCAAAGACTTAGTTTATCTTTGAATCTTGTAATAGAGCTAAATTAAGATAAAACTTGGTTAAGTTCATTTAGGGATTCAATGTAGGCCATCAATGCAGATATAATCCTGTGGATGGCGTGTAAATCTCATAATGCAACCAGGGTTAGTGAAATATTTTGGTGACTTGGCATTCTCTTCAGTCATGTAATCTCAGAATGGACTAAGGTTATTGATGGGGAGCTCCAACTCCTAGAGATTTCTTTCTCTTTACAAGACATTCTTTGGTCTTCTTAGCGTTCCTATCACAACCATAACTAGAGGATAACTCCCTGATCCCTTATCTCCCTTGGAGCTCTCCAAAAACTTCAAACTATCTCTAAGTTCCTCTCCATACTCCTATACATTCATGGGCTTGTCCTGGCCACCTTATTCCAAAAAATTTCCTACCTCCCTAGTGATAGGATTCCTAAAAATTCCTAGGTCTCTTTCAACTACACTTGATCCAACTTTATGGACCTTTCATCTTGGTTTCAATTAGGTTCTTGATTTCCAAGATTTAAGGCCTTGTAGCCTTTTAGCCCTAATTATCCCTCCTACACATAGTAATCTAGGATTTTCAAGGGTTTAGTTCCCCACTTTTTTCGTACATCGGACTTCCACCAAACCCCTAAACTTAAGGTTTTCAAGGGCATGTGTATGGTTTGTCTTCTTTTTTTTCAATAGGTACTCTAATGAACTCCTATACTCTTCTCATTGCATCCAAATGTCTAAGATACATTCCCCTACACCCCTCTACCAAATATTGGCACACACAAATCCATAAGAAAATCTTATTGCCTCTACATTTTTAAGACTTCCTAGCTAGAATACATAGTACTCGACTAGGGCCTGATTGTTCTCATGGTTTTCTTGCACACAAAAACTCCACACACCATAATTACAACATATATACAAGGATTTAATTGATTCCAATTTTTCATAGGGTTTTTTTTAGAATTATAAAGTAAAAAACTAAAAAAGGTAATGAAGGAATCCAAGAGAGTATGCAATGGAAGATATTTACCAAACAATAAGAGAAAGAGAGAGATTTCCCTTCAAGAGATCAAATACAAGCTCACAAAAATTCTCCAATAACCAAGATAAGAACACAAGGATTTAGAAGGGGAAAAACAAGAAAAACCCCTTGTGAAGAATATGTATATGGCACAAGGCCTAAAGAATGAGAGCAATAAGCTCAATACAATATTGAGATCAAGATGAGAATGTGAGAAGTGAGAAAGAAGAGAAGATTATTTAACAAGTGTGTGAGAGGCATCTCTTAAATAGAGATGAGTGCATGATTTTTTATGTAACTCCCATCTTCTATGAATGCCACATTCATATTGTGTTTCACAAATGTGAGATTCCTCTTAAGGAGGAATGTCTATTTTCCTTATTAAAGGAATTACAAAATAGTGACATGTCCTCCTACTTGGACTAGAGGAAAAATACAAATAAGGATACCTTGGTTTATCTTTTAATTACATAGTTTCAACCAAGGAATGATTAAATTCTAACACCCCCCTTTAATATTTACTTGGGGGATTTACATCAAGGGACTTAAACCCAAATTTTTACAATGAGAGTGAAATGTCTCTTTACAAAATCTGCAACTTGGTCTTCAATATAGGGAAGAGATTTGATTGTCTTGATCCAAGTCTTGATGTAAACTTCTTGAAGTAATAGGACATGTGAAGAGGAAGTGATTCCATAAGTGGTCCTTGAAGATTCACCTAAAACAAAGAAACATAGGAACACAAACCAAGGAACCTATCCACAAGAAGAATATCATCTAATATTCAAGTTAGCGTAACTTTGAAACTATAATATCAGAAAATATAGTTAAGGAAATGCATGAGATATCATCAAATAAGGGAGCTAAACATGAAATCAAGATACACCAAAAGGTCAAGGAACCAAAAATAAAAATCATCCTCTCATCTCCAAATAAATATGCTAATGTAGAAATGAGGCATGCATCAACATTACATCAATCACATGGATATAGACAGTCCATTAATGAGTTACTACAAGTGAATGGGTAGCTAATCCATAACCTGCATGAATCACAATCTAAGAAATGAAGAATGCAAACTCATCACATTAGTAAGGTTGAAAAGAAGGCTAAGGGAGAAGAAACCATAATCTGAGTAGAACATATATCTCAAGAACCAATAAGTATTTTAATTGATTAGCCAAACATGACTACACTTATGAACCATAAGTAATGAACCATTAAGGAGATGATAATTTAAACCAACATTAAGATTTACAGAAATTGAACTAAGGATTGAGATAGAGAGAGAGAGAGAGAGAGAGAGAGAGAGAGAGAGAGAGAGAGAGAGAGAGAGAGAGAGAGAGAGAGAGAGAGCCATGTACCATATACCTTCCAATCATATGAGAAATCCAACAAACTTCAAGAAGGATTTCAAGAACAACATCTTCACCAAAAAAAATCAATGGAACAAGTTGATAAACATCAACTAGAGTAAGTGCATCCACTACATCTTACAAATGGAACAAGTTGATCAACATCAACTAAATTAAGTGCATCCATTGCATCTTACAGATGGAACAAGTTGATCGACATCAACTGAGTAAGTGCATCCATTGCATCTTACAGATGGAACAAGTTGATCAAGATCAATTGAGTAAGTGCATCCATTGCATCTTACAGATGGAACAAGTTGATCAACATCAACTAAGTAAGTGCATCCATTGCATCTTACAAATGGAATAAGTTTATCAAAATCAACTGAAGTAAGTGCATCCATTGCTTCTTATAGATGGAACAAGTTGATAAACATCAACTGAGTAAGTGCAACCATTGCATCTTACAGATTGAACAAGTTGATAAACATCAACTGAGTAAGTGCATCCATTGCATCTTATAGATGGAACAAGTTGATAAACATCAACTGAGTAAGTGCATCCATTGCATCTTACAAATGGAACAAGTTGATAAACATCAGCTGAGTAAGTGCAACCATCGCATCTTACAGATGGAACAAGTTGATAAACATCAACTAAGTAAGTGCAACCATTGCATCTTACAAATGGAATCGTAGATCAAAAGGAGCTCATAACAGATACAACAATAGATCATATAAAATATGAGAGCAATTAATGTTAAATAATGAAATGAACTATTGGAAGGAAATGTAGTATGATCACTTGAACAAATTAAAATCTTATCAACATGAAGGACATAAGGTAAAAAATTACAATACTAAAAGAAGAAATAGCCCCTCAAGATACACCAAATCACTAAAAAGGGCTAGTAACATTATGAAGAATAGTAAATACATGATGAGATTAATTACCATTATCCTCCTTAGAATTATAAGATTGATTTTGATTCATGTGTCTATTATCCCTCTACTTTTTAAAGCAATTATTAGTAATATGACCATCCTTCCCACAATAGGTGCATCGAGGTCTTTGATTCATCTTATGATGATTATGATTGTTATTTTGAGAATAATTATAAGAGATATTATTATTATGAGTATGAGAATTATTAGTTGGATTTTGAGTTTTAGATATAAAAGCATGTTTAAAAGTTTTAATAGTACCATATTGCAATAATTTAGCCTCCTCTTGACGTAACAAATTTTGAAAGATTGTATAAGTTAAATAAGGAGCTAAAGTAGGAATAGCAAGCTAAGAGTGAATGTTAGTGATAAATTGTTGAAACTCTTTAGGAAGGCATTTCTTAATAATAATAGTAATTAATCTAATATCACTTAAACTAACATTAACACCACTTACTTGAGTTTTAATTGCATCAAAATTAAGTAAAAAATTAATCCATATTTTTAAAATCATTATACCTCAAGTCCTCCAAGTTGTCTTGGAGTTGAATCTTATGAGATTCAGATGAGCTGTCATAAGTCTGTTGCAAAATGGCCCATGCTTCATGAGCTTTAGTGCAATGTGCAATTAGGACATATAGATCAGGAACAATGCAGAGACCAATCAAACCAAGAGATTCTTCATTTTTTGTTTTCCATGCATCTTTTTCTTCTTGTGAAGCAGAGGTAGTTGGTTCAATGGAAGCATATGTAGCAACTTCAAGAAGGTGTTTAAAAAAAAATAGAAATGAAATATGTGTTTTCCATTGATGATAATTAGAGCTATTTATTTTAATTTCTGGAATTAGAGTAGACATGTTGAAAGCAGCAAGACAATGATATCAAAATTACTATGAGATTAACTTTGAACTTGAAATTTTAAGGAAATTTTAAATTTTATTAAATGCTTAAAAAAAAGGCATTAGAATTGATGAAAAGATATATTAAGAGTGAAATAGTGAATAAAAAGATATATGGCACAATGTTTAACAACTAATTTTGATTTGATTACACAAAATGATATAAACAAAAAATTTGTTAAACTAAAACTATGATAAAATTAATGAGAAGTTAAACTTGAATAATTGAATTAAGTTTTAAAGTAAGAAATAGATAAAATGAATTAAATTGATGGAGAGTAATTACAAATTTGACCAAATTTAAAAAAGAGATTTATATGAGTCAAAGAATATGCAAACTACACTAAAATTAGATAAATCACTGAGATATCATGAATCGCAAAGAAAATTTCAAAAAAACTACAAAATACTAATAGAAGAAACTAGCTGCAGCTTGCAAAAAAAGAGTTAGAGAGAAAATGAGAGAAAATCAGAGAAATAATATCAGATAATATTTAATGATTACTGAGAAATATGCTATAAAAATATACATAATGATAACTTGCAATGAAATGATTAAACTACAAGTGAATTATTAAAATGCAAAGATTTGATTATTTCAAAAATACATCCCTAGTGAGGGGGTCATAACTCTCAAATGAACCATTGGATCAGGATGAATGTCAAATATGTGTTAACAAACCTAATTACAAAGGCTCTCACTGGAGCGATTGAAAAAATAACATCCGCAACAAAAGTTATGATCTACTGAATACGGGTCTATAAAATTGTCTTCAAAATGACAGTCACATAATTGTTTAAATAGTTTGCAAAGAATAAAATATATAATAATAGAGATTTAGATCAATTAAAGAGATAATATATCTAGAGATCTAATATCAGAGATCTAGTGTCAAGATGAAATATCAAATATGTTGAGAATGAAAGGAAATCAGTAAACCAAATGCTGAAAACTAGTATAAATAAACCTGCACATCAAGCACTTAGCAGAGGGATAGAGATAATAGATTTAAACTTGAAATATACAGATATAAAAATGAGCTATAACCCTTCAAATGAGAGTTGGATCAACAAAAAAATCTAATTTCTTCTCCTGAATGGAGATATCTTTCACCTATTCCTGCATGCACACTCAAAACAAGGATTAAACCAGCTCTAATACCATGTTAGAATTATAAAGTAAAAATTTGAAAAAGGTAAGAAAGGAATCCAAGAGAGTATGCAATGGAAGAGATTTACCAAACACTAAGAGAAAGAGAGATATTTCCCTTCAAGAGATCAAATACAAGCTCACCAAAATGCTCCAAGAACCAAGACAAGAACACAAGGATTTGTAAGGGGAAAAACAAGAAAAAAAACCTTGTGAAGAATATGTATATGGCACAAGGCCTAAAGAATGAGAGCAATAATCTCAATACAATATTGAGAGCAAGATGAGAATGTGAGAAGTGAGAAAGAAGAGAAGATTATTCAAAAAGTGTGTGAGAGGCATCTCTTAAATAGAGATGAGTGGAGGATTTTTCATGTAACTCCCATCTTCTATGAATGCCACATTCATATTGTGTGTGACAAATGTGAGATTCCTCTTAAGGAGGAATGTCTATTTTCCTTATTAAAGGAATTACAAAATAGTGACATGTCCTCCTACTTGGACTAGAGGACAAATAAAAATAAGGATACCTTGGTTTATCCTTTAATTACATAGTTTCAACCAAGGAAAGATTAAATTCTAACAGTTTTGGACCACGAGAACTTCAAGAAAAGCCATTATTTACATGACTGGTTCAAAACTGGACAGTGAACCAGTGAAACTTAAAGAATTTTCAAAATGTTCACCAGAAAGTAAAAATGATGAAACCAATGGCACAAGAAGAAATTAGATAACGCAAAACACCCTCTCAATGCATTATTTTATTCCATTCAATCCATTAAAGTATTGGATGATGACTATGTTGCAAAATTATAGTGTAATTCACTCCTTCTGCACGCACAGTCCATACAAAATGATAGCTAACTCCTAGATTAGGGTTTACTCCACCTTATATATCAGATTCCCACATGTTTGGACCCTCAAGTCAGGATTTGGGGACCATTAAATCCCTTTCCTAGTTTTTAGGAAATGTTGTCATGACAACTTTGCAAAGTTGCAAAAGTTGTCAAGACAAGTTTTACATCTTTTGCACAAATGACCAATTATCACTTCCAACGACCCAAATTGGTCCTAAGCCTTATAAAATGATATTAAAAAATTCAAAAAAACCAAATCCATGAATTCTACTCCATTTTGGGGTTTTGGTCAACCCTTGACCTTTTGGTTGACTTTTAAGGACATAGACCCCTAGGTACTACTTGATCTCATCAATCACTAAAGCCTAATCATTCCTAACTCTAGACACACACTAAAATCACTTGGGACTTTATAAGTTATTTTATTCACTCTGGTGGTTGGCTAAACCAACCTACAAGACAAAATGTCTCAAAGACCTACCAAAGACCTTAAGGTGCTCCTGCACCAGTTATGATCAAATCAAGTAAGATTAAAAGTGGGCCAGCCAAGATCAAATCTAAATCATTGATGTAGTGTTGATCCTATGGATGACATGTAATCTCATAATGTTTTGATGATTTCATGGAAATTATATAGATTTAGCTCTGACCATTGATTGAATCAAGATATTGTGGCATGTGCTTAATCTCAGAATGTGATCGGAGATCAAGGATATGTTCAGCGAATTTGAGATCACATAGTTTGTGCAATCTCTAGACATACCTTGGGTTAAAACAATTCTAGTCAAGTTCTAGTCAGCAAACTAGAGACTTAGTTGTCACATTATCTCAAAAAGAAATGGTCAACTACATGAACATCTAGAGATTTAGCACGAGCAGTAGATCAAGATCATGATCAAGGGTTGTCACATAATCTCCAAATGAATTGAGCAAGTACAAAAGGATTCAAAGATCAAGCGCAGACTTTTGATGCTAATTTGATCTAGCGACTAGCGTGTAATCTCTAAATTTAACTCAAGTTAAGAAGAGTATTCAGTGATCTCGAGACTTAGTTTTTGTGTGATCTTTGAATGGACCTAGGTTGAAGTGTAGGTAGGTCAAGGACAAGTCATGTTTTCCAAGGAAGGATCTGAGCCATAAATCAAGATCCAAATAAAGGGTTTGCGCTAAGTAAAAGAATAAACCATGAGTCTTGAAAAGTATTCAGTGACTTGGAGATTTTTTTAGTCGCTGAATCGCTAGATGAATTTGGGTTGAGATCAAAGTCAAGTTGAGTTTGCTGAAGTGATATCGTGGTCATTCAATAAAATTAGAATCTATGGCTTGCACGTGATCTCTAGATTTGACTAGAGTTAGTGATATCATCTGGAAACTTGGAGATAAGAGGAAATTGACTGACTAGAGTTCAAGGCTAGTTCAAGGTCGGTTAAGGGCTGAAGTCAAAGATGAAGTAAAGATCAGACAACATTTGTTTGATCATGTGGCTAGAATGAAGCCGTAAAGATAAATTTCTCTATATCTAATGATGAAGGTATTGCACCAAGCTCCCACCCATCCAAGGAGGTCGTTGGAAAGCCCATGTAGCCTAAAAATAGATCTACGTCTGAGTTTAAAAGAGAGAAAGGTCTTGATCTTGATCATTCATACTAAATCTCACGCTACCTGTGACCATTTTAACCACTTTTCAAATATTTAAATCTTTATCTTGGGGTTTTTAAGTGGTGGATCATGTCTTATTACAAAGCATTAATTGATAGAATTTGATCTTTGTGATATTTCTCTTACACTTGTTGGATGCTAAGAGAATGAAAGTTGGGCGGCCTTGAATGCAATTAAGAAAATAATATTATTTTAGGGCCCTAGACAGTTTATTAATCATGTTTTATCCTTGTCTCTATTCTTTCTTATTAATCAGTGGTCTTTTACAGAATTGTAGAGGTCGAGATCATATTTTATTCTTGAAGGGCTGAGCTTTTTGATATTTTGTAGATCTAAAGAGCCAATAATTTATCAAGGTATTAAATGCAGACAAGAGGGTGCCAACAAGAAGTTGAGGGCCAAAAAGTTGAACTCTTTTCCCTATTTTTCAAAATTTGTCCCAATTGATCAAAAACTTTGAAGCACTTAGAGATTGAATGTTAAGAAAACTCAGTAATATAAAATGTAGTACTCGAAGTCTAGTTTCCCAATATTTTATTTATATTAATACCCAGAAAAAAATTGGATTTCACTAGGCTTTTCCAAAAATAAATATTTAAAAATCACCTATTTGGGACCTCCCATATGTGTGTACTAGAACCATAATTTGACCTAAATGAAACTATTTTTTTGAATCCTTTTGGAATATCCCTTTTAAGACACTCAAGATTGATGAGAATATTTTTTGTAATTTTTTACTAAATATATTTTTTCTACTATTTTTTTTATTCGGCGTAATTTTTATTTTGAAAACCCCTCGTGTACAACAAGCATAAGTTGACCTAAACTCATCATTTTCAAGAGTTTTTCTTTTTTTTCAAAGTGAAAAGAATTGTCTATAGTTTCATGTCATATAATTAATTTTTTTCAAAAAATATGAAAATAAATTAATGTTATAAAAAATAAGGAAACCTATTATTTCACCCTTATTGAGCTCTTTTATTAGAAATTATTTAAAAATTAAAAAAATTAGTCCAATTTAAAAATAAATTGTGTATTTATAATATATGTAATCATATCTAAAATGGGTTTCAATTTGGTGAAAATTTATTTAGAAAACATCTTTTTCCAAAAGTGGGTTTCGTGGGCAAAAAGTTCCTCTACAAGTGGACTCAACTTCTTGCACTTACCCAAGGCATTCCATTCTTATTCCTTCTGTAGGGTTTGTTCTCTAAGTATGGATGATAGTTGTACAAATCAGATTATACAGGAAGATTTTAAGACTCAGCCCAACTTGTTGATGACATAATTGTTTAATATTGTAATACATTATTTATTTTCGTCAAGTATTAGATTGAGTTTTAGCCCTAACCCTAAATGTTCTGAAGCTTGTTGCAGTCCTTGACTTATAAAATGAGTTCCAAGATCATTTAGTAGGTAGCTAGGGACAATTTGGGCAAGTATCATAAGGCTTAATCCTTTTACTATTTTCTAGTGAGTATAGCAGATGTATATCTAGAGAGTATTATCATAGAAGAAGAAAGTTTGAAGTATTTTGCATTTAATGAAGTGGTATGTGTTTTGAAACATTTTGGAATTGAAACTAGACTCTTTGTACTTAATATAGCATTTATGATTTAAGTCTCTCCTTTTTGCTTGCCTTTTGAGTTTTGAATCTTCTGGTTCACTACATAAGATTCCATTATGTATATGTTTTAGTCCATAGTTTTGATCAAGGATCAAATTAAAATCTTCTTTGGATAAGACATAGACTCTTTGGGTTTGTCTATATAATGATTATTAAGAAGGGTATGATCTGGAGCTATCTGTGCATATGGTTTTGAGTCCTTGACAATAGTTAGTTTCTCTATCCTGTATCTGAACTAGAATCACTGCCCAATGGATAAAGCACTGATGAATAATTAGTATTGTCTACTTTGATACATATTTGAATAGGCTTGGCTATACTCTACCCTATCAAAACATCAAAACCATTTTCAGTCCTTTTTAAGTTTTGTGGTTTTTTGTTGTGGTCCTGCATGGTCGAGAATAGTCACTGAATGAGTGGTTGTCATTTCATACTATCTTGACATTTATCTGTTGTTAAACTCTAGAAGTTCTAAGGAGTTGAAAAGAGTTAATTACCAATCTGGATTAGGTGCACCCACCTTGGTTTTGCATAGCCAAAAGAGTAGAGGATAGTATTGTCCTATAGTTAGTCCAGTTACCTTGCAGAGCTTTCATACTTGGAATTAACTATTCCTAATATTAATCTCAAGGTATATTGGTTTCTTTTACAGTGTAACAATTTTAAACACCAACAAAAGTCATTAGTGATTCCAAAGAAAGGGATGATAGTTGTGGGGGGGCCTTGCAGATCTAGAGAGAAACACAACACCATCACTGGACCCAATATAACTAATATTATTATTAGAATCCTCAAAATTTCTAATAATCAGTTTCTCAGCCAAACTAGAGGTTTGGGGTTAAATGACAATATGCATATCACATTCTTTATCCAGAGAGCCACTATTACCTTGGGAGTGATTCAAGGAAGAGGCTAATTATTTAGGATGCTTAATCTTATCTAATGCAAGTTGTTGTGAATTCTATCTTCTCCTCTTGTTGGATTTATGAGAAACAAGATGGAATCCATCTTGTTGATCCTCATTCATTTTTTTTTAATCTGTTTGAATTTTCTGAGTTGAGAACAAGCTCCATAGGGGAGTTGATGTGGCTAGTGATATCTTGAGTGGCTTCATGTGCAAGGGTTTCAATGGACGTAGTCACTGAGTTAGAATTAAATAGATTGGGGATATCTTGGATGACAACTTACGCAGGGATGTTGGACATACCAGTAAAAGGATGCAGAACATCTTTTCCAATAGGGTTAGGAATAGGACCTTGTCATTTAAGGATTGGGAATTCTTTTCTTAAGTGGCCTTCTTTTATGCAAAGGAAGCAAGTATTAGGGTTTTTTCTTGCAACGCCTCTAAAAATGCTTTAATACTTAAATAAATCTATGAATCCCAATGCCTTTGATACTGTGACTCAAGCAAGAGAAAAAACTAATTGATGAGGTATATTGATAACACTGGGGATACCTATTATCACATCCTTCTTTTTTGAGATCCACTGACTCAAGCAGGTTTTACCTATGATTGATTACTGACTTGACAATATCTTTAGAGTGGATTTTACTTATGTGTTGAATGCTCTATTCTTATATGGATATATAAATGACAATGAAAATAAATATGATTATTCTAAGGAAAATCTTAACAATCCAAATCATTATCTTATTGATGACATATAGCAACATAATAAGGAATTTCATCTTTCTTTCCTTATATAAATCTTATGAATTTAGGAGGAATAACACATTTGATTTTCTCTTTAAGAAATCAACAAACTCCAACTGTAATCACTGTGAATACAATTGATTTTAATATATACTCTGAAGGTAATTGCTTTTGAATAGTATTGGATATTTTGGATGATGATGGATTACCAAACAAGTTCCTAGACCAGTGCCTATCCTTGGGCTTAGAGTCAAAAGATATAAATTCACAGAAAATAGACAAATAAAAGTATTGTAGGATGCCTTACAACCTAGATACAACTTAGGTAAAGTTCCTTACAAATTACCATGTCACTCCCACAATATTATATCAAATCCTTAATTACTAATGTATTCTCTGAAACTACTCACAAAGTTTAATTCTCCCCTTAGAAGAAACTTGTAAATAATTATATAACTACCTTGTAGCCAATATGGTTAACATTCCTTACAAATTAAATGTAAAAGAGTACACTCAATAAGAAAAGAGACAATAACAATATGGAATAAAGCTGGACTGTATTTTATTCATAAATTTCTGCTTCAATACATATCAAGGTTAAAAGCTCAAAAAACACAGATTGAAATCTAGAAGTCTGGCTTGCCAATATTTTTCATCTCTTCTCAAAATATTACAATTTGATATATTTATATGTTCTAACCATCTTGGAATCCTTAAAACAAGGATGCAACAAGCTTCAGATGGTTGTAAAAATCTAACCCTAAAACTTAGGAAAAGACAAAAAATAAGAATGCACCAAGCGGTGGAAAGACAAAATATAGGAATGAAATCTAATATGTTCTTTGTCTTCATGTGATCTTTGACATATTTGGTTGTGCATCTTGAGGATAGTCCCTGATTTGACTTTTGGTGATGACTAACCTGTTTGTCTTCCAAAAAATCTAAACTGGATACTCTGACATTCCTTTATTCCTCATCAATGATATCTAAATCTACTGTTATTGGTCTCTTCTTTCTAGACTTTGTCAGATTGTCCCAGGCAGTCACATCCTCTTCTTTCGGCCACTCAAAATTTTGGATATTCTCCAACTGGGTCCTTTTCCTTTCCCATCTAGCATCTGTTATGCTTTGAACATTGGATATGAATTTATTACAATTTGACTCTGCTTTAAATTCCTCATCAATCAGTGCATTGAATATTTCCATATCCAATTCTCCCTTATCTGATATATAAATGTCTTTATTTGGGAGTACATTGTCAAAATATGATAACCATAACCCTAATGGTATTATTTGATCATCCTCTATCCTAATAGGTGGCACAAATCTATTATATCCTGACCCAAACATTTTTAACTTAGCATCTACTTGGTTGGCCTTTCCTTTGAAGAAAGATAGAGTAGAACCAATGTGTTCTATCTCAGCACCAACCAAAGTTACTATTTCTGGTATGTCTGACCTCAATGGTTGTACTGATGCTAATCTTTCAAAAAGTGTATTCCTTCTAGACCAAGTAGCATAATAAGGGTTCAAAATTGTCAAAAAACTTGCCACCTCAACCTGTATACCTGGCAATCTATAATATGCCCCATACACTACATCCATCTTATCCTTAATAGCATTGATTCTATACTGCAAAATTGACACCAATGCTTCCAAAATCACACCATTGTATTCAATGGCTCTCCACTCTGTTTCAATCAATGTATCTGCTGTATCCATAGTCTGAATTTCAGCATTCATTACCTCTTTGGGATCAACAGGGGTGGACTCTGTAATTTCCATTAGTTTCTTAGTAAGTTCACTTATAAGCATATCCTTCTCCTTAATTTTTATCAGTGCAAGCTCTCTATCTTTTGTAATATCACTAGCATCACTAGTAATCTTCTGTAGTTTCTCTCAGAGTTGAATTGTTTTAGCTTCATTAAGTTGAGAACCATTGGTTAGAAGCTGGGATACCTCAAGATCCCCTATATTTTGAAGGGTCCAAATAATGTTACTTCCCTCCATCTTCTCTTGAATATTCAGAAGGTCTAGTTTTTGATCCTTCGAAGCTAAGCTCCGTATTACAAGTGCTTGGGATTTAGGGCTATACCCAAATCCTCTAACCATATCTCCCACCTGGGTCTTTGATGACAATTTCATATCAGGCCATCTCCTTATTTGGTCAATAACAAATGCTGATGATAAGTCGCATCCCTCAACAAGTAGTATCCCACTGGCCTTTACCAACTATCTTGCTTGTTCAAGAGTAATCTCTTCTGATTCAAGATCATAATCCTGTAATGTTTGAAGAGTTTCTTGGGTGACTGGATCACCACCTTCTAATTGTAACTTATTTTTAACTTGTTTTTTATCCCATATTAAAAATTCTTTGATTTCCTTTGTCTTGATGAAGTTATCATCCTTAAGGAATTCCTCCTGATGAATCAATATTTCATCAGTACATGATCTCAGAGGCAATTCCTCATCTACCTCTATATCCTTTTGTAGCCTTTTTCCATCTCTGATCTATTTTCTGAGTAAATGATCATAGAGTCTATCCCCTATTATCAATGCTCCAATTCTATCTATTCTTTTCCTTTGGGAAGGGTCACCTATTACAACTTTTTTCCTCTTAGGTGGAGGCTCATTTGTGACCTCCTTTTTAGGGACCTCTGTCAGGTCAATGATCTTCTCCTCTTCTACCATACATCATAGGGGAACTTCTTGATACTCTAGATGAGAAAATGGCGAGGGACAGCCCTGATCACTGTCATCATCGTACTTAGACTTAGAATGGTCTTTACGGCCCTTCTTAGGAACTACCAATGCTTCTTCTAATTGATTACATAGAAGAGTATGATTTTTTATCATTGCTTCTAACCTTTTCAAATATGGAAAATTGGGAAAGAAGCCTCCAAATTTGAGTCCTTTTATTTTCAGCTGCCTTTCTAGGTCCAAAAGTTCATTGAAATTAGTGGCTCTTTTGTTTATTTCTTTATATTCCATGATATTTCTTATCAGGTCCTCCTCCATACATTCTTCATGTATTTTGGTGTAAGGGATAGTGGGTGTAAGTGATTTTCTTGCACTAATTATGAATCCTTCTGTATCCACATGCCTATGGAAGGAAAAACTCATCCTGTAATGACTCATCTAGGAATTTATCGGGTCCACAACCTTCTTCCCAATAGTGAAATTGTAAATTCTGAACTGCCTGGGGGTAAAAGTACCCTTCCTATGTGGAGCCAAGTGCTCATTGTCAACCAGAATCAGTTGTCTAATGAATTCAACTATTGCTATCCTTGGTGGCACATAAAATGGAAAAATATGTGGGGGTTGAGGGCAACCATAAACCCTCATTATTGTAAAGTTCTTCTCAAAATAGAAATCACCCCAATTATGATCTCCTGGCCATTTTTCCAAATATTAACAAGGCCTGAATAGTTGGATAATCTTAACAGGCAATCTGGTCTTCTCTACACCCAAAAATTTAAGAATTGGATATATTATCCAATTCTCAAAAAAATAGAACTCCTGTTCTCTTGAAGTATTATTCCATATTTTGAGCCAATACTGAACAGGGTTATCTTGACCATGATGAAATCTCTGTGGCTACAAGTCATGAAATTTCATAATTGGATAATTATGATATAGGATCAAATGCATAAGTATTGAATAGTGTAAAAACCTTGGGTGATTCTTCTTGCTTTGGATATCAACAAAGCCCTGATGCATTTGATCAATGATGTATTGAATGTAGTCATAATTGGAAATAGTATGGAAACTCTGCATATCCAATACCATTATTAAAATGTCTGAGGTAATTATGTCAGCTCCAACATCTATTCCCAACACTCTACATAATGCATAAGCTATATATTTGACATAGAAATTCATGTCCTTATAAAAATATGGGGTTGTACCGGCCATTGGTTGTATGTATTCTTTCATCTTCTTAGGGAGATGGAAATCCCTGATATCCTTGGTCGTAATGCCCACTTCCCTAACATATCTATTTTCTAATCTTTGAAGGTTTATCTCAATAGTCATTGGGTAGTAGACATTAAAAGATTTCATAAATGTATTATGGTCTAGGGTAAGTAGGGATTTTCCATCATCCCTTTTAATGATTTTGGACAAGGGATCATACCTACTAGCCAACTCTAGTATGAAATCAACATCAATAAATACATCTGGGACAATTAACCTAGCTAACCTAGAATTCTAAGGGTTTGAGATAGGCATGGGTTCATCACTATTCTTAAAAAAGTAATTGAACAATGAATACCCTGAAGACCCAGGCATCTTTGCATCTCTAATATATGCCATGTTATCTATTAAGGTGTTAGCACTTACCTTTATGTTCTTGCTTGACCCTGGAAGCAATGTAAGAAATTCATCTGAATAATTTCTCTTCCCCTTTGACTCATCCTCTATATCATCATTTTTTCCACTGGAAGAAGCCATGCTCTGCGCTCGACTCATTTTTCCTTGTTTTGTTATTAACTTTTGGTACCAATATTGAAACAAATCTATCAAAAAACCCTTTCTATTAACCTGTAAACTCTTTGCAATTCTGAATTCACCCACCAAACACACCACAAATTTCTCTCTCTGTCAAATTCTGAATTACTGAATTACCTATTGAATTCTCTGTTTCTGGAAATTTTACTTACTTAGAAAGTACTTAATACTTCGCAAACTCTTTGCATCTAAGAAAATGAAATCACAGTAAAATGAAATGATAATAAGGAAACATACTTATAAGAAATAATTCAATGCATACGTCTCGTCAAACTGGTAAAATAGCATTCAGTCACTTTCGCAATTAGTTTCACATACTGTGTCATCAATTTATGGTTCTAGCCATGGAAATCAAGCTGTCAGACAATTAATTCCTGATGTGTGATTTCATATAGAAATCGTATAAAATTCAAAGTGTAATTGAAATCAAATCTAATTGTCCACATTTACTCAAACTATGGATACTTTTCTGCATGTTATAATTTTTAAAATCTAATTGGTTAACAACTATCCATGGTGGCACCACTGAAAAGTCATTTTTCAACTCTGATCAACTTCCAGTGACTTGCTGACTGAGTAGTCTCGTTGTCGTATGATAATCAAGATAACTACAGTTCCCTCAAGAGACTTGGAGACAATGTTGTTTTCAAACTGATTTCTAACCTCCGGTTTATTAAGAGACTCAGTGACTGAGCAATCTCCAAGTCGCTTGATAACTTCTGAACTATGGTTTCAATCATGAGACTTCCCGACTACCACTGGATGCAATCTTTAATTAACGGTTTTCGCTAAATCTCAAGTTCCTTTTCTTAACTCACTTTTAATCACGAGACTCAGCGACAACACTTAAATTGTTAACTTATAAACTCAACCCACAACCATGATTTATATCAGGAGCAACGCGACAACACACTCTCAAAGTCACATTATAAAATCTTTAACTCTGATTAAATCTCAAGACAATGCGACTATCGTAAGATCCTGTCTTAGAATCAATGGTGGTTGTGAAGTCTCCTTATTGTTTTAGCATATTCCAATTGATCAAGAGACTATGCAAAAAAGCCTTTTCACCAAGTCTCATGATGATAAAGAATATTCACTTTTTCTTACGAGACCCAGCGACTAGGAAATAAAGCACATACCAATAAATTTAACTTAAGTGCCAAAAAGGTAACAAGAAAATAAGACCAGTTTCAGAAAATTAGGGCTTCTTCGCATTTTTGCCTAGGAAATATTAGGGTTTAGGGTTTTTTGACATTCTAAAAATTATTTTGAGGCAACAAGACCTACAAATAATAGAATATCACCATTTTTAATCATGATCTTAACTTTCAGGATACAGTGGATAACCGACAATTCCAAAAATTAATAGGGAAAACATCAAATAGGAAATACCACTAACAACAAGCATGAAGCCCAACTAGGGTTTCCACAGGACAACAAAATTTCCCCCCTGCTATGTTAAAGAAGACCAAACTAGGGATATCAATCCTTGGCTTGATCAATAGCAAGACCCAAGCATCTAAGTGTGGGATCAAACTAGAGTAGTCATCCATCCGTATGAGCTTGGAAATGGGCTCAAAAATCTATGGTATAAACCATCATAAAATAGGGGAACCTCCTTGTGTAGAATCCATCTAGGGCTCGATAGAGCCAAAATTTACTCATGCATAGCCTCTGGGGTCCAACTAAGGGCACAAAAGGAAGTCTTTCCAACAACCCAATATTTCTTTTGAAGCATAGCTACCTAGTTGTAATGATTATTCAAAAACCAAACAAATAATCCTTTCTGAATTTGCCTACAAAATGAGATACATAATGCTAGTTTAAGATTCTAGTAACTATGAAACTAGTCATCCATGAATTTCCTTGGAGGACACTTATCCACATCAACACAAGTAAAGAAAACAACGCCTTTTAATTTGTTCCTTTCTACCATAATTTCCTTCATCATAGAATTGTTAGGAGAGATGGAAACAAAATTCAATGTAGCTCTAGAACCCTTAGCATTTGTCTCCACCTCATCTCCATTGTATAAAACAAACCAAGCATCATAAGAGATCACAAGGGTAGCCCTAGTCACCCCATTGAAGAATTTCTTCAAGGGGGTGGTGGGTTAGTGGAGCTGGGGTTAGTGGGGTTAGAGTCAGGCGTGGTATTCACCCCATCTGACTCTGGCTCCATAATGAGGGCAAGGTAACCAACTAACAGAGAGGAAAGACAAAGTGACATGAATGCACCATAAATGAAATAAATAGAATAGTAACCTACATGGAGGAGGGAAACCTCCTCCACCAAACACTTTCCTAACAAAGTCTGATTCGCTTGGAAATTGATGCAGAGTTCTCCCAAATCCAAATTTGCCTCAGTTCATCACATGAGTGTGAGTACTTGCCTTTTAATTTAGAAATTAATTGTCATAAAAAAAGTGTATATTAGGTTATGTAATTATATTATTATAAATATAATATATTAATAGTTACAGGTATATTTAATATAGATAATATAAAATAATATATAATATTATAATATATAACAAGTGCCACGTAGTGGAAAGTACTTTCCTAATTACACATATAATAACTATTTCTTGTTTTAGTTTTGTAAATAATTATAATTTATATTTTATAATTAATTTGAATCATAATTTAATTTTATGTCTGATTAATTTTAATGTTAAATATATTTATTTTATAAAATAATAAAATATATAATATAACAAAAATAATTGATTCATATAATAGAGTAATTATATGAATAATAATAATTTATCTATAACTTATTACCATTAGTTGTTTTTTAAATGAATAGAATAGAATAATTAATTGTTATATTTATATGATTACAAATAATTTATATATAAATATAATTTAAAATAATAATAATAATAATAATAATAATAATAATAATAATAATAATAATAATAATAATAATAATAATAATAATAATAATGTAAATAATATAATGTATCAAAATGATTAGTTTAAAAAGTAAAATATTAAAAAATAAATACTTAAAAAATGTTGTATGATTAAGAAAGTGCCTAAAAAATTGTTCACATTTTGTATTAATTAAAAATAAATAAATCAAAAATAATGTAAATAATTAGTATTTATATTTATATGAGTAGTAATAAATTATACATGCATACGTGTGTGTGTGTGTGTGTGTGTGTGTGTGTGTCTATATATATATATTAAAACTAATGTGAATAATATAATATATCAAACAGAGGCAGAAGCCTACAACAAAGTGGTAAGTTGTGAGCCTCTTAATTGGAAGGTCTTGGATTCGAATCTAATCAACTTAATAATGATAATAAATTAAAAATACTCTCAAGCTTCAGCCTATTACCAATAAAAAAATACACTATGGCTAAAAAAATACAAAAAAAGATTGTTCACATTTTGTATTCCTTAAAAAAGCATTTAATTTTTTTTTCCAAAAAGCCAATAATTTAAAAATATTGTTCACATTTTGTATTCCTAAAATTTTGTGCGTAAGATATCAATTGGTTTAGCCAATTAAATGATGGAAAAAGAATTTTTAGAAATTAGAAAGTTAACAATATTGAATTTTGACATTAGAAAATATGAAATATATATATATGTATATATGTATA
>MU228284.1:567569-605979 GCA_018584345.1 Thuja plicata | reverse complement strand
ATATATAAATGTAATTGTCAAAATAGTTTCATTTAATCACTAGTACTATGCCTTATGGACAAGTACTAATAATATAAAAATAATGTATTTAACAATATTAATATAAATATAACAATTATATATTCTATTTTAATATTTATTTATTTATAAATAAAAGTGGGCTATCCACTATATTTATTTATTTATATAAACTGATTCATGGACTCATCCAAGAAAGAATCAGTAAAGAAAACCTGGAATCCTAGTCCAATAATATGGAAATGCAGAATATAAAATTTTATTGGAAACCTAGCTGATTTCAAAGTAAAATTGAGCGAACCACTGATATACATTTAAAACCATTACTCCCGAGGTTATCCGAGAATTTCATGAAGTCTACACAAAAATCTTCCAGAAGACTCCTTTAGCCAACAAGCAACGTGTTTGAACACATTTAATCAAAACAAAAACCAAAAAAATAGAGCCCAACTTCTTTATTTTCATTCCTCCATGGCCTATGTTTCAGTTTGCAAGCTGACTGTTTATCCACGGATAATATCCCAAGCATTTCCCCAACCTGTTGGAGGAGAAATGGGAATATCTATTACCCAATCATCATTTTCATTTGCATTCTAGCGGAGTAATACCCCTTTTAGGATGTGACCTCAATTTGAGGGAGTACCCACACTTGATGGCAAAACATATACTATTCATTTAATGTTAGTCTCGAGCTCATTTCCCAATGCCTTATCTATGACTTGTAATGTGAATTTTACCAATCAGAAGCTCTATTTCTCCAAAGCCCACTGGATACTATTATAAACCATCATATGTTCATGTTTTTCCAACAACAAATGTCTAGGAAACAATCCTCCCACCATAGCACACCCTAACCATAGGTCGTACTTGTGTATAGCTCGCATTAACCTATTATCCATGATAAACTATGGATGAACCACCTTATTGGAAATTAACAATAATAAGTCCACAGATTGCAGTAGATCCATCGAATTGGATATAAAAATTGAAACTATTTGTGAAGGGAAAAATAACTTGTTTAGATCTCGACATTAAGACATGCTCACCAATTAGCTTTTGGATGGCCCTGCGAATCACCGGCAAGTCGCACACAAACACAAATTTAAGTTGAAAATCATCTACCCAATCAGGAAGGGGAACCTCTATTTCTCCAGGAAGAAGAAATATTCTATAGTCGCAAGGGATAAATTCATCATGTAAGAGACCACATTAATCAAATCGTGGACACAAATCTGTAGAGAGCACCATCATGCTTATCACAAAAAAACTGAAATAGTATTTAGAAATGCAGAATAACGTTGATTATATCATGTCCATCTTATGTATTAATCATTACTAAGCATTCTGGATATCCCATAAAATCACCAATATAAAGTGGAGTCTTGTCCAATCCTTAATTCAAACCACTTCGTACACTTGAGTATTTAAATCCTGGATGCCATATCTATATCCCACTATCAGACACCATACATAAATCTCTGTGTAGAAAGTAATCACATGGAAAGCATAATGTCAATGTGTTTTTGAGGAGCTAGCATGTGAGATGGGTTGGTCATCTTTCTAGTAAGAATTTACTTATAGCCTGTATGCTGCTTCAAGGTACCCTTGCATGATATGAACTAAGAAAAGGCATTTTAAACTTGGATATTTTGTACAAGTCTGATATTTGCAGCAATAGCAATAATGAAAAGCTAACTTCACATTGAAATTTTTTATGCATCACTGCCCTATCATCAGAACTGGAAAACTTGCTTCACACACAACCTGATTGCATCATCCCCCAGAACCATCTTCGTAATGGAATCATATTCTCTCTTGTTTACCTTTTTGTCAATTAAAATCAATCTTTGCATCTCACAATCCTAATTAATGATGTTATGTAGTTTTAATGCATCGTGTTCCAAGCCTTCACATCCCAAATTTGCAAGGTAATCTGCAAAGGAATTCCCTTCACGTAGAGTGTGAGAGATGTGCATCACTTTAAATGAGTCTAAGAGCTGTCATATTTGCTAAATCTAATTTATGCAAAATTCCAATTATGTGATTCTCATTTTATGCAGGCATTGATAATAACCACAGAGTTTCCTTCCACCTTGTTAGGTATGTATAAAATTTTTTCAAGCAATTGAATCTTTGGTCTACAAGCTTCAAGTTAAGGTCATGTGTAAATTTTGAAACCCTTGTTTTAATCTCCAAGTGTGAAAACTTGTTTTAAAACCTAAGTGTTAGAGAGGTTTCTAATTTTGTGTTACCTTTTTCATCGCTTAAAGTATGTGTCTACGCATGTTTTTTTTAAACGGGTCCATGTTCAATTTTTCCTAAGTCACTAGTGCTTTAATATTCCCTAAGTTTGAAAACCTGTAAGTCCTTTATTTATAATAAATCATGTGTCGGGCAAGTTCTTTTTGATCCGGATATAGTTAAAATACAAGTCATAAGATCATCGTAGATCTAGTTTGATCTAACAGCTCACACTTTTCCTTAAGATTAAAGATGAAGGAAGTTAACCTTTGAGGCTTCACATGGTAGTGACGCGTGTCCAAGTGGAACCGATCATAGTCATAAAGTTGAAGTTAAACAAAAGAAAAGTTAGATCTAATATGACGGTGGTCGCAAAGCCTTGCAATAAAGATGTTGATGAAATAACCATTGATGGAAAGCGCTATGTTGACACCTAGAAAATAGCAGGCCCAACCATTTTCATAAAGAATAAGATAAATTAGAGTCATCTTCAAATAGATCTTATGGTGGGCATTAAGCATCAAAAACTAGATGAAGGGATCTTAAGCATTAAGGGAACGCATCGTTGTGATGCGTGTCCCACTGGGAAAGTTGATACCATAGATGGTAGATAGCTCATTGAATAAAGAGAAGATAGATTAATGAAGATATAAAGGTTGGCATGTTGCCTTACATCAAAAGTGATTTAGTTTTAAGCATTAAGGCATTGCGCGGTGCTGCCATGTGTCTCTGCAAGATCATATCTCCAGGTTATAAAGTTGAGTAAAGGTAGTAAATATTATGAAGATCAGACGGCTAGTGTTAAGCCTTGAACATAAAGTGAATGATGTTTAACCTTCAAGAGAATGCATCGTGGTGACACGTGTCCAAAGTTATGGGACCCTTTGGCAACGTAAAGTAAGGTAAAGTGTAGTTAAGTATGTAAAGATCTAACAGTGGGCATAAAGTGAAAGAAAAAAAGTGTTCAAAACATAACCTTTGAGGGAGCACACCATTGTGACACATGTCCAGGGAGATGAATGTTATAAAATACTTGCTCTGGACCATCCGAGGTAAAGGAAAGTTGTCAGGATCGACGGTTATGTTTTAAAATGCTAAAGTAATAGCTATGAATCGTTGGCTGCAAAATTTTGAACTCAGCAAAAGTAATGGAGAACATGTGATTCTTCTTAGTGAGAATTTAATGCTTAAAGATGATGTGATTGTTATTCGATCGATCATTCAAGTCTTATTTTGTATAATTTTCAAACTTGTGGAGTAGAGCAAAGTTGTAGTGATCACATTCAGATTTTCAAGCTATCTACGAAATGGGTAATTTTCTGATACTGGTGTTTCTAAATACTAAGAAATTTGAAGGAATACTAGGGTTTACTGTAAGAAGGTTTTATTCTCAAAATTGTTAATTGTTAGACTTTAAAACCCTAAATTCAAAATTATTCATAGAAGAGAGTTTAAAGGGAAAATAGACTACCAGGAGAGAAATGTGTGTGATGACCTGTTACAGTAATTGGCTAGGTCAACTAATGAATCAACCAAAATGAAGGAGGTTGTCCCAAAAAAACCCACATTTGAAAATTGGTGAGGGTCTGTATGATTCAGGTAAATGGTTAGAGATGCCAACATAGGTATGAGTGGTCTAGCTCTGTTCAAAATAGTATCCGTCCAGAGAAATAACTTTGCCCCAAATAGTAATGTATGGCAGTTTGATGTAGGAAAATTAGTGGTGCCTACATTTTTTATGGATATAGACATACTTATGCAGATAGCTAAGAAGTGTGACAACATATTTAAAGTGGTCAGAGATAAGAATGGACACATCAGGATCAGTGTGACTGCAAAAGAAATTAGAGAAGTTTTTACGTTGAATGATCAAGATACCCCTATGGATAAGATTAAATTCAATCAATTTAAGTAGATATATCAAGCTCAAAGGAGCTATCTTAAAGGAGAACCAATAAAGAAATTTTTAAAAAAATTTGGGGACTTGGTTATGGTAGGGCCAGACACCCAACAACCTTTTAAACTTGATTACTTTACTCCAAAATCTAGAGGAGTATATAGGGCTCTTTGTCAAATCTTTTGGGATGCTGAAGAAAATGAGATGCCCATCCCTTATATGTTCATGATGGTCCAGATCTTGTATCCTCATTTAGCAATAAAATTTAATTTTGCTCCATACATTGCAGACCTAATTCATGAGGGTTTGATAGGCATTGAGAACAAAAAAGTTGCCAAACCTTTTTCATGGTACTCCATGCTGATGCACGTGTTTTTATTTAAGAGGGAAATTAATTTGAGGAAGAGATGAACTTGATGAGAGTCAAGGATGATGAAGATATGACTGTGCAATTATGGAATGCAAATATGTCTTGGGATAATAAAGAAGCAAGTTATATCACTTTTGATAGATGTTTTGTTGCCAGACCTAGGCCAAATTACTATTGTTTAATGATCCTAGAATTCCTATGTCACTATTACAACTTTTGAGGCCAAAGGAATATAATCAAGATCTTAATATGGTACATAATTGGGATGACATTATTCTTTACGTAGTGTCAATAGTGTTAAGAGTTTATGGCTTCAGAGGAGTGCCAAATATATTACCTTATAGGGTGCCCCTCAAGATGGGATTAGCAAATATTATAAGGTAGATTGGAGGCCTACAATAAGAAGCACTAACAGGAAGAGGGAAAGGAACCATTTTTGCCATAATTAGAGTTGCCCATCAATTCATCATCACAAAGGGAGGATGGAAACACTTGCAGACATATTTGGACCCTTATACTTTGACTACTGCAATATTAAGATGTGTTGATCCAAAAGCATTCATCAAGGATATATTCAGGAAGAAGATACAATTCTTAGTATTGGACCATCAGTTCAACTTTCCTGAAGATGTGATTAGAAATAAATTTGATTTGATAGAGAAAGAGATCATAAAGGAAAAATGGCTAGCATACAAGAAAAGCCTTGATTTTGTGCAACATTTTGACAAGTTGTATGACCCTTTGAATAATTTTAAAGCCATGGCCTATAAAGATTGAGTCCTTAATGGTGATATTTGAAGACATCATGTAGACATTAAACCAAAAAAGGGATATCATTTTACAAACAAAGCCAGAGAGGGCCAAGGCAATTTTGAGAAGGATAATTCCTACTAGAAATGTCCCACCACGGAAGTATGTGCTATACTAAAGGAGAGGATATAGCACAGTCCTGCCAAGAGCTAAAAAGACCCTTGATCCAAAAGGGAAAAGGACATTAGACTCTATTACTCAATCATTTCAATCCCCAAAGAGGAAAAGGGTAGAAGGAGATCCACAACAAAAACAACATGAAAACATCTACTCTCCTTCCCAATCTCCTATGCATATGGATGAGTAGGCTATAGTAGAGAAATTGTTACAAATGGGAAATTCTAGGAAGATATATGTCACAGCACAAGAGCTGCAAGAAGGGATGCCTGAAGCTAGAGTATTTCTCTCTTATGATAATTTTTTTAAAGCTAGAGTATTTTTTCAATTCTTATGGAGAATTAATATCAATTAATTCAAAGATAAATGCCAGCAAAACCAAAAGGAACAACCTGCAAGGAGAAAAGAAGAAATTGAAAATGAGACAAAATAGAAAATGATATCAAAGTTTGAGAAGATAACACCTAAAGAAGGAAGAGAGTTGGTCAAGAAAGAAGGGGTGTTAATACTTCCAGAGTGGGACATAGAATATGCTATTGTTTTTAATGTTGTGAGAAAGGAAACCAAGACTATGCATGCTAATGAAGCATAAGCACAACATGTATCAAAGGCAGTGATATTAAGTGAAGATCATGCAACCCTAGTTATGTGGCAAATAAAAAGAAATATCCATAAGACAATTGGTGGAGACACTTAGGCCGAACATGCAAGTAGACTCCTAGTAAAAAGAGTTGCAGACACTTCAAGGATAGAAGTAGCATGCCTCACATTATAATCAACAAACTTCAACATGAAAGTGGCTGAAAAGCAAGAAAAATAAATCAAAAGCCTAAAAAAAAAATGTGAGACAGTTATGAAGGCTTATAATGATGAAAGAATAAAATCTATTGAAAATGATAAGAGGATTGATATCCTAGAAGGAAAACAAGTAGCCCAATATTCTCCTCAAAGAATGATAACACAAGATCCATATCAGCCTGGCACATCTAGTCCAATTGTGACTTATCCTCCTTCTCACATGCCATCAAGTCCTACTACATAGGTAGACTTGGAATTAGAAAAGGAAAGATTAATTACTGAGAGGAATAAGTTAGAAAAATCAAGGAAAAAATTGGATTAAGATTGTGCAATGTTTAAAGAAGCCAAGGCATGGATACAACAAAGGTATGTTGATAAAATGCATGCCACTCTCATGCAATGTACTCGGGATTTAAGTCCTACTGCCATTTACCTATAAGAAAAGAAAATTGTTCTAGCATACTGGATGAGTTCAATACACATAAGGATAAATGATGCCAAATAATGGATAGATGGAAGGGAAAGAGGGAAAAATTGAAGTTTTTCTATTCTATGTCCAAAGAAGAAAATAATGTTGACATTATACTGACTAGCAATTATAAATTCTTTAAATTATTAATGGACTTAGAGATAAAAAGGAGCATCATCTTGAGGAAGGTAGAGACTTTGAGGAAGGAATATTCAAAGGATCACTACGAGATGTTTCCTAATCTTTTGAAGAAAAATGGTGAAATAAAGAATGAAGCATTGTGAATGAGACAGATGAATGAGGCATTGGCAACAAGAACCAACAGTATTATTACTTTTAAAAGCACACTTTTGTTTACCCAAAATGTTGAGATCATTAGTAAGGCCAGATCATTTTTTGAATTCTAGAAACAGGAAGTTGAGAAGGAAGGTGTTAGTTGGAATGATATCAACAACAAAAATAATGAAGTCATCAGTTTCTCTTGGCCAAGTGATGAGGTGTACACCTCCTGGAAGGACATATACAATGCAGTTGATCAAGGAGAAGGTGATAATGTGTAGAAGACAACAAATGACAATGCTTCCTAACATTTTTAATAAGAAAGGAAAATGTAAAAGATTCTATATCAATAAGATTGAGGAAAACAAACTAGATGGCTACTTTGGAACAATTTTAAAGCAAGTATAGTACCTAGGCAGTCAGAAGACAAAATACTTTGAATATCTTGTAACAAAAGTGGTTATCACTTCACTTGCTATTTTGTATTTTTGTTGAGTCAATGGTTTTTTCCTCATTCTAATTTATCCATAGCTTGTTTCAATCCTATTCTATAAAAGGATTCCCAAGATCATTAGAAGGGGTTGGAAAATTTGTATTGTAAACTTTTGCAAGGTTTCAGTCAAGGAAATATAGCATAGTTTGTACTAGATAAGTGTGATAGTTAGAAAGAAAGTTGAAAGATCTTTTTGGAGGTTATTGAAGAGGTTATCTCTGAGTACATCTTGTATACTGGAATATGATTCTCTAAACTTAATACAAAGATCCAAATTCCAATCCCTCCTATGTCATGTTGTCTTGTGAGTTATGAATTTTTTGATTCATTAACATAGAATTTCTCTGTGTTTATGTACTTATTTGAGAGTTTTGATCAAGGATCAGATTAAATGATGCTCTAATTAATACATATATTCATCTAACATATGATAGGATTCTATGAGTAGTATGGGTTTGTGATATTTGTGTTTATGGCCTAGAATCTTTGATGAATATTGATTTTAGTATATTGTATTCTAGTTAGAGTGTAGCCCAATGGATAAAGCATTGATCCAAAATGATAAATTCTTTATTATTGCATATCTAGTTGCATATTGCATGTGTTTTTATATAAACAAACATAAAATCCATTAAGTCTATATTTGTATAAGTTTGTTGTGAATTCATATCTCATCCTCCATTTCATGGTTAATGTTTAATGGGTAATTAGCTAGTTATCTAGTATCTCCTGGTTATGTTGAGTTGTTGTAAGATTACTTCTTGATGAATACCATATAAAAATATCTGAAGGTATTATAGGGTATCACCCCCTTGGTATAGCAGAACCAAAAGTGTAGAAGCATTGTATTAGTGCTTGTTAGTTAGTCTTTTTCTTGCATGAAGTAATATTTGGAGTTGGCTTCTCTATAGAATTTGTCAGAAGAAGAAGAGGTTGTTGTGTTTATGTTACAACATAAAAGAGAACCAACAAAATGGTGACTCTGCTAGGGAGTTTCTGAAGAATTAAAGTATAATAAGTGAAGTGAGGTTTTTCAAGTTGACCTAGACTCCTGGCCTTCTTGCTTATTTTTACTAGTTAGTTGACCATTGAAGTATAGAGTTATCTAGGTTGTTCCCAAGGTGTTCTTTCATTATTGAAATTTTACACACATTAAATCATTTTACACACACTATATAAATATGAGCTATAAATGTACTAGATCCAAGATGAATAATAATCCCAAGGGTAATATGGAAGCTGAGATTCCCTCAAATTCATGAGCTAGAATTTGGAGGAAAAAGAGGAGCACCAGGGTGGAAAATTTTGTACCACCTAATTTGAATGAAGTTGTACCAGAGACTCATGTGGGTACAAATTTAGGATTGGGTGTCTATGGTGAATATTACTCTCAGAGTGAGAGAGATGAAAATGGACCAAGATATGAAGGGAAGGTCATAAATAATGAGCCCCATGGACATGATTAAAGGTGAAGAAGAAAAAGCAAAAGTGATGAGAGTAGGAATGCCCCTAGTGCTCCTAGCTCTCCCTCATCACATAGGCCATGGGCTCATACTCATATAAGTGAACTATCAATTATGGAGGAAACTTTAGAATCTGAAATAACTCTCGTAGAGTCTGAGGAGATTTTTGAAGAAGTTGGTGAACTAGAAAGAAAGATCCAAGAGCAGATTGCCTTAAGACAAAGAAGAGAAAGAGAAAAAGAGGAGAGAATCAGACATGCTCAGATCAAATTTGAACAATTGAAAAGGCATCTGAAAGATTTAGAAGCAATAAATCCTACTATTATACTTGAAAAACTTGAATATGAACCTGTTGTCCAACAATTGTATGATACACAGAAGCCCAAGGACAAAGTTAAACATGAAGTGACAGTAATTGAAATAAATGAGCTAGTAAATAAAGGGAATGCAATAGATCCAATGACCAAATTTGATACTAATTTGGAGAAATCCAAGAGAGAAAGGGAGATCATAGCCAAAGAATTAGAGATGGATGAATTGGAGGCCTCTACTCTTGAGATGAAAAAAAAAATTAATTTCTTAGGCACACCTCTGGTCCTCCTCCTATCATTACTAATGCTAAATTGTCTCCAAATTCAAGAATGAATCTACCACCACGAATTGGTCTAGGTAATGTTGCTACATCAAATGCTACATCATCAACTTCTCAAGGTATTGGTCCAATTCAAAAAACACCATTCTGTATGGAAAGGTATAGGCAATTTATTTTCTTCGGTATTACACGTTATCCAAATAAAATTCCTAAAAAGATTAGAGATATGCTTCCAAAAAAATTTGGTGACAATGTTATAACATGTGAAGAGAATTCAAAGAATTTCATGGATATGATGGATAATTATGAAATTGGACATGATGATATAATGATGAAATTATTTTTTCAATCACTAACTGGGGATGCCAGGGACTGGCTTAGAGGGTTGCCCCATGATTGTATTGGATCTATGGATGAAATGAAAGATTTTTTCAGAGATCAATATGGGGATAAAACCAATGAAGGTTTCATGCTAAATGAGTTCAAAAATATAAATAAGAACTCAAATGAAGAAGTGGTAGATTTCAACATCAGATTCTTGAGAGCAATATAAGGTATAAGATATATTAGATAAGCGTATAAGGTAGCAATAAATATTGAGACAAACAGAAGGGTTTTAGGAAAAGTGGGTAGGAGAGAAGATTGGAAACCAACCAGGTATAATAAAAGAGGATTAGATAAACCTTTGAATACTAAACCAAAAGAAGATAATAGTCTTAAGTTGATTCTAAGTGCCTTGAAAGATTTAAAGCCTGGAGAAAGTAGTAACAATAGGATTTCACCCAATGATAAGACTTCCTATGGAAATTTCAATAGATAGCCTAGGATACAGAATTATCCTTACACTACTCAATGGAAGGATGGGAAACCCATTATCCCATAGAAGAAAGAAAAATCTGATGAGAAAACCCTAGACCCTTTACACAAAACCACTGTGAACATGTGCAATGATAATCCTTGGTGTATGGCTTACCAATACCCTCATAGTCTTGATTATTGTGTTATTGCTACAAGAATTTTTGCAAGTGAAGATCAGGAAAATAATGAAGAAGAAGTATATGATTATAGTCATTTTTCCATGACTTCCTCACATGTTTGTGATGAAACATATTATAAGCATGAGGATTCTGACATACAAGAATGGGAGATTGATAATATGAGATGTAATGCACAGGGATGTGATGAGACCCCTGTCCTTAGAAGACCATGTGATGAAGATATTTATAAAATCACAACAAACATGGTTGCACAAGCAAGGGGAGACTATAATTTAAGAAATAGAATAGTTGAAAGTGCAGATGGAAAACCTGCCAGTATTTTTATCAAAGATACCACAAATAGTACCAAACAGCCACAAGAAAAAGAAAAACAGGCTGAAGGTGCAAATAAAATTATGATCAAAAGAGGCAACAAGCGTACTGGTCAAAATGTTTGTAAACAAAAAACAAAAAACACCAGAAAGTACCATGCCTCCTAAAATGAAGGATAAGAAACATAAAGGGGGTGAATCCAAACTAGCTTCTCAAGTGGAGGATGATGATTGCATAAATCAAAGATAAGATTTGTCTGATATGAAATACACCCCTCTAGATATGGGGCAACTCTTTTCTCAAATAACTGTTAAGCTACCTTTGTTAGAAATGATGAGGATAGGAGAGCATAAAGAGAAGGCTTTAACATGGATGAAGGGTGTTAGTTCAACTAAGATTATGGGACCAGAGGAAAGTAAGAAAGTGAAAGACATAAAAGAAAAAACCAAAAAGAAATGTGATGAGCTTGTTTCAAAGATTCCTCAGATTTATTTGGATACCAACATTGTTGATACTACTGCAGAAATTGTACATTCCTTTTTCTTAACATTGTTGATAAATAGAAAAATGTTAAAAAATTGTATGATTGACTCTGGGGCATCTAATACTGTCATGACTTCAGAAGTTATGAGATCTATGGGATTGAAGGTAGATACACCACATGGGAGATTTCAAGCTATGGATTCTAGAGAAGTGCCTGTCATTGGCACCATTAAGGCATTGCCTTATCAGTTGACATCTTTCCCAGGAAAAGTATTAACAATGAGTGTGTTGGTTGTAGATAATCCCCCTCAATATGGAATGTTGTTATCAAGGAAATGGAGTGCATCAATGGGGGGAAGCCTTCAGTGTGATCTGTCATTTTCCAATTTCAATATTATGGTGAGAACATTAAGGTATCAAGGGAGACTAGAACTCCTCATATGATTGAGGAAGAAGATGATAATAACATGAATGTTTTCTTAGATATTGAGATGGGATCATTTCAAGTGTAGGAAAAGCAAGTTGCAAGAAAATTACAACATGCGCTATTGTCTGAAGACAAAACTAATTTATTTGAACAAAGTAAGTTATCCATAATGTATTTTGATGGTGCTAGTTCTAGGGAGGGATCTGGTGCTGGAGTTTTGTTGATATCTCCCTTAGGAAGAACTTTCAAATTTTCATTTACACTTTTATTTACATGTACAAACAATGTGGAAGAATATGAGGCTCTACTGATTGGTTTGAGATTAGCTGCAAGAAATGGAATTAAATGTCTTAGAGTCATTGGAGATTATGAACTAGTAGTATCTTAGACTAAGTCTAAGTATGCTTCAAAAATCATAGGTTGAAACAATACAAAAATGCAGTCTAGGATGAACTTGAAAACTTTGATGCATTTGGTAAATGGATGGACAAAAGCCAAAATTGAATGGCGGACTTGCTTGCAAACATAGCTTTGAGGCTAGAAGATATTACTTTTTCTGGGATCTCTAAAGTAGAGATTCAATCTAGACCCTCAATACCTGATAATGTGGAAAACTGGCAAGTATTTGATGATGATGTGGACATCCTAAGATTCTTACACTATGAAGTAGAATTTGGAGGCAAAGTGATTGATTTCAGTGGGTATGTAGAGACCTTGGATGGAAAAGATACCATTTTAGGCAAGGAAGTGTTAAATCTAAAATAAAATAAAGTACCAAAAGGGATAGTTGTGATAGAAAGAGATTTTGATAATAAGGATAAACCATATTCTACTACATGTGTAAATAGGTCTGAAGATTTGGAGGAAGTAAATGTGGGAACATAAGAAGTTCCTAAAAAATTATTTATTGGTAAAAAAATGTCACCCAAAGTTAAGGAGGATATGACTAATCTTTTGAGGAAGTATAATAAGGTCTTTGCATGGACATATGATGACCTACAGACATACAATGAGGATATGTTCCAATATGAGATCCCACTAAAAAAATATGCCAAGCCTTTTAGACAAAACAAAAGGCCCATAAATCCCACATTAAGGTCCAAAATGGAACGAAAATTGAAGAAGATGAAAGATGCTGGGATAATTGAGCCCATTAGACACTCTTCTTGATTCTCCAATTTAGTCCCTATCTGAAAGAGGAATGCAACTATAAGGTTGTGTGTGGATTTCAAAAACTTGAATATATCTTCCCTAAAAGACAACTATGCTCTCCCAAATATGGAAAATATGTAGTAAAGAGTCACTGAATGTGAATTAATGTCCATGATGGATGGATTCTCTGGGTATAACCAGATAATGGGAAAGGAGTCATAACAGTTTAAAACAACTTTCACTACACCATGGGGAACCTATGTATATGTCAGAATACCTTTTGGCCTAATAAATGTTGGGGCCACTTCCAAAGGGCCATGAATGTTTCCTTTTCAGATTTCTTGCAAAAATTTCTTGAAGTTTATCAAGATGACCTCACTGCCTATTCAAAAAAGGAAGAGAAACATTGTGAGCATTTAGAGAAGATTTTTGAAAGAGCTCTTGAATTTGGGATTTCTCTGAATCCCAAGAAATAGAATTTTGGAGTGATAAGGGGTAAATTATTGGGGCACATTGTTTCAAAGGAAGGGGTTAGGATTGACCCACAGAGCGTAGCTGCAATAAATAAGATTCCACTTCCAAGAAATGTGAAGGGTATACAATCATTCTTTGGACAGGTAAACTTTTTGAGAATATTTGTCACAAACTTTGCTAAAAAAAGTAGACCCATTTCCAAGATTCTTAAGAAAGATGTAAAGATGGAATGGAATGGAGAAAGCACTCAGGATTTCCAAGATATTAAGCAAGCTATTAAATATGCCCCTATTTTAAGAACTCCTAATTATACCAACCCTATGAATATATTCTCTTTTGCATCTTTCCATACTATTGTTGTTGTTTTGTTGCAAAAAAATGAAGAAGGATTTTATCAGCCCATTGCCCTTTTTAGCAAATCATTGCAGGCTGCGAAACTTAATTATGATATAACTAAAAAAAAAGCCTATGCATTGGTGAAGGCTGTGAAAGATTTCAGATGTTATTTGATAGGTGCTATAGTAGTAGCTTATGTTCCCTCTGCACCAATTAAGGACATCTTCACTCAACAAGAGGTGTCAGGAAAAAGATGCAGGTGGATCAATAGGATCCAGAAGTTCAACATAGAAATTCAAATAAAAAATTTGGTGAGAGGCTTAGGATTATCCAATTTTATGGCTAATACTAATTTAGATGCAAATCATGTGAATATTATAGAAGAAGAACAAAGGCCTTTCATTTGTAACCTTGATCATTGTGATTGGTACAAAAATATAATTTATTATTTGTAGAGAATGAATTGTCCACCTAGAATGGATAAGAATAAGAAAAGGACCTTGAAGGTACAAGCTATCCATTTTTCCCTGATCAGAGTTGAGTTGTGGTGGAGAAATCCTGAAGGGATTTCACTAAAATGTGTTGATAAGGAATAAGGTGATAGAATCTTACAAAAAATGCACAAAGGAGTATGTGGTGGCCACTATATGGAAAAGACACTTGTACACAAAATTCTGAGAGTAGGATTTTGGTGGCCCACCATTTTCAAAGATTCCCACTAGTTAGTCAATAAATGTGATGCTTGCCAAAGGTTTTTTGGTAAGTTGAAATTCTCTGGTAATGTACCTCTAACACTAGTAGAAGTGCAAGCGCCTTTTCAATAATGGGGTATTGATTTTATTGGGGAAATAAAAACTAAATCTAGTGGAGGACATTCATGGATAATTGTAGCAACTAACTATTTTACTAAGTGGGTTGAAGCAATTCCCACTAAAAGGGAAACTAGTAAAATAGTAGTATATTTCTTGTTGAAAAACATTATCACTAGATTTGGTTGTCTAGAAAGGATTGTGTCAGATAATGCTATGTGCTTCAAGTATGAGGAATACATGAAATTTTGTGATGAATATGGAATTAAAAAATCTTATTCCACCCCCTATCACCCACAAGGGAATGACCAAGAAGAATCCTCAAATAAGAGTCTGCTCAAAATCATTAAGAGAGTCCTATACAAAAATAAAAAAGCATGGGATTAAAAGATTACAATGGTTATTTGGGAAGACAACATAACTACCAAAAGGGCCATAGGATGTGCTCCATTTGACTTGGTGTATGGGGTCCAAGAAATACTACCTAAGAACAATCTAATGCAGATGGACAAGTTTGTTCAATTGTATGATGATGATATTGGTAGTGATATGCAATGTAGAATTGATGACTTAGTTTAATTAGATGAAACCAGAAGAGAAGCTCCTGTGAAAAATGTTAAGCTTCAGTTGTAGGTTAAAAACTTGTATGATAAAAGGGCAGTGGCAAGACATTTCTATGTGGGAGATAATGTATTAATGTAGAATGCTAGATTGCAGGATAAAGGTAAACATGGAAAGTTTGAAATTTTTTGGCTAGGACCATATATCATCCATGAAAAGTATGGACAAAATGCTTATTTATTGATATACCTTACTGGAAACATTTCATAATTTCCAATTCATGGAAAATTCTTGAAGTTATACTTCTCTTGAAGTATAATTATCAATGAATAATAGGTTGTGTATATAGTGTGTTTCCTATAGTAGTTATTTGTGTTTTAGGAGTAGTTTCAGATTCTATTGTGTGAGTAGATTAGTTTCTTTCAACTGGTTTGGTCTGCTTCCCCCTGAGATTCTTGATTCTTGCAATACCTACAGGAGGTATTCCTCCCCAATTAGAGCCACTATTAGGTCTGTATAAAATTTTCCAAGAAATTGAATGCTTGGTCTGCAAGCTTCAAGTTAAGGTCATGTGTAAATTTTGAAACCCTTGTTTTAATCTCCAAGTGTGAAAATTTATTTTAAACACTAAGTGTTAGAGTGGTTTCTAATTTTGTGTTACCTTTTTCATCACTTAATGTACATGTCTATCCATGTGTTTTTTAAACAGGTTCATGTTCAATTTTGTCTAAATCTCTAGCCCTTTAATATTACCTAAGTTTGAAAGCCCGTAAGTCCTTTATTTATATTAAATCATGTGTCGGGAAAGTTATTTTTGATCCAACAATTCATGTATTCTCTTAAGATGAATATGATCAAGATCAATTCTTTAAGGCATTGCACCATGATTCCACATGTATTTGGCGGGTCCGGCTATAGTTAAAATACAAGTCATAAGTGTTAATCCCTAAGTTTTGTTGATGATTAGTGACAAACACTTAGTCATTTACTTAGGTAGTTTTAGTTGGTTATCACTATGTTCGAGCTAAACATTCAAGGCCGAGAAACATTGTCGAGAAAGTTTTAGGTTGTTGAGTTACATCATGCCAAGATGAGTAGAATATTAAGTGCCAAGCGACAGAGATGTTATGTGACAAGCATAACAGATTTTGCATATATGTCAGGATTGATTCAAACTTTGATGTAAAATGTTTAGGCTAACTTGTATGAGATTTGTAAAATGTTTAGGTCTACTGAGTTAATTATGCATTTAATTATTTTATACTATGCATGGCATGAAGCCAGTCAGAAAATTAGAATGTCTTGGGGCATAAATAATAGATCTTGATCGTTGATCTAGATCTCACTACCAGATCTGTAAAGACATATAATATTTCTTCTAACACTAGAATAAATACATAGAGAGAGATACAATATGAGAGAGAAGGGTTTTTGTTGTTCATGAAAGATGAATAGTGAGTTATTTTGAGAAGAAGCTTAGATCAAGCAGAATGACAAAGCAGTGAAGAGAAGAGTAAAAACATATCAGATTGTGAGATCACAGAAGGTATTGGAAAGAGAAGATCCATCATCAACATCTAAGTGCATAATGAAGGATCACTACTTGAAACATTATAACAAGTGTATCAAGTGAAATCTCTTAACAAAGTGGTTCTAGTAGACTATTTTAAATCTCTTAGCTGAGTGCTTACTTTACTGTAAGTTGAAATCCTTTGACAAGGTAGATTGTAATGATCTTTAGTTCTTAATTGAATAGACCTTTAACCAGGTAGATTGCATTTTGTAATCAAACTCTTGTAGCCCTAACATGCACACTTTATTGCTGTAGTAGTGAAGATTTTGTGGGTGTCATGTCCACCCCAGTTTTACCTATTTGGGTTTTTGGGTTACAAAAATTCTATGTTATGAGTTATATATTTCATGTTGTCGATACTATCTGATGTTAGGTTAAATTCATATATGTATGAATGTGGATCAATTTGTTTTAAGTGGTTAAGTTTTAAGATCTGATTCAACCCCCTCTCAATAACTTGCTTTCCCATTATTGTACTTCCAACAATTAGTATAAGAGAACAATTCCCCTACAAAATATTTTAATCATCTTGTTAGTACAGATCTTGAGATGAAGGTTTACAAGTTGGGTAAAGTTATTTAGAATCAGAAAAATCAAGATTCAGCTAGCACTACATCAGCTTGAGATAGCAAGATAGGAATTGAAGAAATCATTGACAGCTAGGAAAGATTTGGCCAAACAAATGAATGATACTCATTATCAAGAAGATGACACTGCAAATCTATTTTAGAATGGAGATTCTATTGAGAGCGATGCAAAAATTGCATATCTACTGGAAAAGAACAATGTACTATGTGAAGAAGTCAGAAAATTGAAAAGAGAACAAGAAATGCAGATAGTGAGACTATGTGAAGTAGTGGAACAAAAGAAGAAAGTTGAAGATGAAAAAGCTACGGCAGAAGAAGATAAAAGAGTGATAACTATTAGACTTTATGAAAGGATACATGATGTGCAAATGATGATAATCAATTAGGTTGACATGGAAAATCAAATGCTACTTGCAAATCAAGAGATTAGTAGGAAAGATATATAATTGATGAATCTAAGATCTAAGAACAATCAATTGAAAGATGATTTGAGATCTGAGAAGGAACTGAATGAAAGGCTAAATAAACCTAATGAAGCTTTGACTCATTTTGATAATTTGATGGAAGCATCAAGAAGACCAAAATATTCTTCTGGATTAGGTCACACTGAACAAAAAACATCTACTAAGAAAGGAGAATCATCTAAGGATGGTGAAAGGAGGAATGCAAAGACAAAGCACAACAAGCCTGTTTTCCACCACTATGGAAAACCAAGTCATACAGCAAACATTTGCTGAAGAAAGACATGTAATTCCAATCCTAAACCTAACTTCAATGTTTACTATTTTAATTACAAGAAATTTGGACTTAAAGCACATGAATGTTGGGCTGAAGAAAGTGATGCACCTCCCAAACCAAGATTTAATGGTTATTGTTACAAGTGTCAGAAACATGGTCATAAAGCACAAGACTGTAGATCCAATGCTAAAAAACAATGGAAATCAAAGACACAAACAAACACACCTAGGAAAGGAAACACTTACAACAGGGATTATAATACAAGGCAGAGTTGTCATTACTGTGAAGAATATGGACATGCACCTGAAGATTGCTTATAGACACATTTTCAGATGGAAATATAAGAGTTGGATGAATGGAAGCCTAGTCTTCTTTAGTTATTTGAAGATTGGTCACACTAAGAGAGAGTGTAGGACAAGAGTACCTGCTCCTACTATTGAGGAAATTAGAGCACAGATGAACCAGACATGGGTAAGGAAAATAGAGTCGAGCAGCAGTGAAACCCTTGAAGCCAAGGTCACCCAATCCAATGGATCAGGTGATCACACCATCTCTAGCTAAGCAATAGAAGTATGTAAGCAAATGCATTTAAATTTCAAATCTTATATCAGTTCCTAACATGTAAATGTGCCAAAGTCCATATCTTCATATGTTGAGATGCTTTGTGACAAGTGTTGAGAAGAGTTAACTGCACTATTGGTGCTGAGTTGGTTGGCCGAGTAAGTTTTGTGATGGCCAAGTATGGTAAGTTGAGTGGTATGCAAGTTGTGTTAGTCGGCCAATGTCAGCTATTTTTCACTAACCTAACGGGTATAATATTTATTTCTTACCTACCTTGACCTTTCGAGTCTATATAAGGATGAACAATTTATTCCTCATGTTACCTTGCAATTTTCAGTATTCACAGAGTGATCGAAGAAGTTGCAGAATTTATCTTAGTAAAGTTTGTTTCAAAAATCTCATCAGCATGCCATCGGTAACCCTAAGGTGAACAGTGCAAAATGTTACTTGCCGAGGTACCCTATTCTTCATTTTCAAACCCTAATTTCAGAGATTATGGTTGTAAGTTCTTCCGCACCAGTCAAAGGAATGGAGGAGGAGCTGAAACAAATTAAGCTAGTACGAAGTGATGCATGTGCACCTCCTAACTTTTGAGCCATTCCTGAAAGTGCAATTTTGGGTGATCTAAATGAAGCCCTCTCATTTATTCTACCACAGGTACTTATGATCCATGATGTTAGATCTTGTTACATAGTTAAGATTGGTGAAGTAGGTGATAGTGAATTGAGGAAATCCTACAACAAGTTATCCATAAATGGAGTTCTAAAAGATGAATTCAAGCATTTAGCCGACAAAGGGTTAACTTGTGCCCTAGATTTTTTGCCAGACTTCAAGGATGAATGGATCAAGTTTTTTCTAAGTCGAGTTCACAATATGCATATGTGGTTGGACAATGGACAAGTTAGGATCACAAAAGATATTATTCATCGAGTAAATGAATATCTTGTTATCAGTGGTAAGCGAACAATGAGAGATCAAAGTAAAGAAGAGATAGTAGCTAACACTGGAGCTATCTCAAGAAATAGAGGTATGACTATCTCTACAATTGAAGATTTAGAACTTGACTTTGGAGTGAGAGTGATTGCACATAAGTTTTATCAGTCAAGCCAACTGGATAGTGTTCCCTACATAGCTATGGACCAAGCATGGAAGATAATCAAGAAGAATCACACCTATGACCTTGATGAGCTGCAATTGACACAACTAGCTGAGAACTTACTACTGATCAGAAAAGATAAAATATCATCATGTAAGTTTGGATCTTTACTAGTTTTCATATTCCTCTATGTACAGAAGTCATTTCCTACACTGGGAAATATTGTTTGGAAGAAGGATAGACCTATTACTATGCAGATTAGTGAATGCATTCAGCAATTAGGCAATAATTTCAATAGTATTATGGGAAACTACTTTTTGGAATTCAAAAAGAGAATGAGGTTGAGGTCTATAATTCCTAGTTCGCTTGTGGAAAAGCAATATGAGGAGATATGTTTTCTAGTTGACACAGATTACACATACATTCAAGCTGTAACACCTAGGGTATCATGACTGGAGCCATTTCCCTATGAAGTTAACATTGATGAAACATAAATAGCTATCACAGCACTCCTAGCAGAGGACATTGATACAAAAGCAAAGAGATTTGGAAATTATGATGAAGCTAAGGCAAAAATATCTATGAATCTTAAGGCAGGAGCCATTGAGAGAAAGAGGAAAAAGATTGTGAAAAATTTGAAGAAAATGGTTGGATTGCTGAGTGATGAGGAGCTAGAGGATGCACATTTAGACATATCTAGTGGATAAGGAGAAGATGTATCTGAAGAAGAAGAAGTAGAAATTAGTGAATCTAAAGAAGAGATTCCTATTAAGGCAAAAGAAAAGAAACTATCAGTAGCCAAGGTAACCAATCCTAGTCAAACAAAACCTAAAGTTAACCCTCCCATTGCCAATTGTCCAAGGACAAGGGCATCTACTATTACATCTCCAGCAGTGCAAACAAATTTATATGAAAAGAAGAAGGTTGGAGAGAGTAGTTCTAGATCAAAGACTAAATTTGCAACAAAGGTTGTGCCGAGCCTATAGGTAAAAATACCTAGAAGGAAACTACATATTGATCCAGAAAGTGATGAAGAAAAGACTGAAACTGATGAACCCAACAACATACCAACAACACCATTCAAGAGACCAACTGATATTAATGAGGTATGTGAAAATTTGAGAAATTATACAGGGATATCTAGTTTTAAGTTTATCAAATATGAGAAATTGAAGTTAGAAGATAAGCACAAAGTTCAAGAAGCACTATTAGATATGATGTGAAATTTCAAGTTAACTCCTATAGAGATAGGAAACAATGTGCCAAATGACTTATATGAGTTTCTATCTAGAAAATGGGAATTTGCACTCACAACTGAGAGACAGATTCGAGAAGGCACATTAGCTCACGTCATTCCAAAGCTGAATAAGAAATAGAGAGAAAAATTTGTTGAGGAGTATAAGCATAAATTTATACCTAAACAGAGCGGTTATGGTATTTTGAAAAATGATATTGAAAGTGTAGTATAGTAGAGTACTAGGATTTAGAAGGAAATTTTTGGATTGATTACTCCAAAAGAGAAGAAGATTGATGAAGGAACATCTGAGTCAAAGGATAAAGAAATTGGAACCACCCCTGCACTAGGGTAAGTGCACAAAGATGTGGGACCAAAAAGGGGGTATAAGATGCCACTTTTTTCTGAAATCAACAAAATCTGAACTTCAAAGAGAAATTGAGGATAGTTACACTGAAAATTTTAAAATGTGATGAAAACAAGAGTTGTTCTACTCCAAATCTAGTTTCTAAACTATTAATTTTTTTTAGAAATGGTGGAGATTAAAGCCCTCAAAAAGGGGGAGCACAAAAAGTGGTCCTTCTTTTTGTGAAAAAACATAACATAGCATCTGATGTGCTCCCCCTAAAATGTTAACTTTTTAAAAAAAAAAATTTAATCACTCCAGTGATAAATTAGGTAACACCACCTAGTTTGTCCCAGATTTTTATACTAATTTTTTGATGAAAGTGTGATTTTTTGCCATTTTCTGAAGTGGACACATCCTGAAAATGTGAAACTTTTGTGTGCTCCCCCTAGAAATCATTAAAAATAATTGAAAATCAAAACTTTATTTTTTTTTGAAGTATGTAGAATGGAGTCTAGTTTCTGAAAATGTAATTGTTTTCAAAATTCGATGAATGAGCCAAAATCTAAGCCCAAATGAATACACATTGGTTTTTGATAAAAATCAGACATACTTAGAAAAGAAATTAAAAATGAAAAGCTAAACATAATGGGAATTCAAAATAATTTACATCGTTAGATAGCTATCAGAGAGATCTACAATATCATGTTGTCTGATTTTATTATTATTGAACCATGTGAAAACCTGACAGAGAGCACATAAGAAAAAATTTAAATTTTTTCTATGTTTGCTGGAAAACACATCTCAGGCCTACTTGAATCCTCTAGGCCTTTGTGTTGCACCTCCAAGGAAAATACAAGCCTTAGGCTTGGTAAATATCAATTTCATTAAAAGGGTGTGCACCCTATAGGGTGCATGGCCTATACTCACTATAGGGTGTGCACCCTATAGGGTGTACACCCTATATTAGACACAAAATAGCAAAATCAGAGAGAGAGAGGGAGAGAGAGAGGGAGAGAGAGAGAGAGAGAGAGAGAGAGAGAGAGAGAGAGAGAGAGAGAGAGAGAGAGATTACTTTCAAAAGATCCATGTCATAGGTCTAGGGAACCCTCTGGTACACTCAGGCCACCCGAATGAGTCCTAGCCTTCTATTATGGATTCTATCATAAGACAAGTACTAAAATCACATGAGTAACATCTTATAACTCCAACAAAAGTATGTATAAACATTCATAAGGTACAACATATAACTTTCCACATGAATTAACACAATGTTCCATAACTTGTTCACAAATCTAGGCAACCCTCATGTGCCTAAAATTTGGCTAAGTCTAATTTTTTTTTAAATCCCCAAAAATCTAAAATATGCATGTTAACTCCTATGAAGCTGAAACCTATCTCAAACATCCTGAAAGGTATTTATATTTGTATAAACTCTCTCTCTCTCTCTCTCTCTCTCTCTCTCTCTCTCTCTCTCACACACACACACACACACACACACACACACACACACACACACACACACACACAAACAGGCTTTCTTAAGGGGTTGCAAGTGGTCTAAGGGGTCCTAGGACACATTAATGTGTGATAAGAAACCTTAACAACCATTATGACCCTTAAGATGTCGAGAGAAGGGTATTCAAGGGTCGTAAATGTTCAGAAGGGGTCCTAGGACACATTAATGTGTATTAGGACCCCTTTTGACCTTTAGGAAACCTTAGGACCCCTTACCATTCATTAGTATATGGTAGGGGATCCTAAGGGGTGATAAGGGGTATAAGGAGTCATAGGGCACATTAATGTGTCTTAGGACCCCTTAACAACACTTATAACCCCTAGGATGTAGAGAGAGGGGTCGTTATGGGTGGTAAGGGGTGTTAAGTGGTCCTAGGAAACATTAATATGTCATACAACTCCTCATTACCCCTTAGGACAACTTACAACCCCTTATCATACATCTTATGGATCTTAAAGTGTCCTAAGGAGTCATAAGGAGCTCTAGGACACATGAATGTGTCATAGAACACCTTAATGTATCCTAGAACACCTTAAGATGTCTTACAATATCTTACCATACATTAGTGTATGGTAAGGGGTCCCAAGGGGTCTTAAGAGGTCCTAAGACACAGTGTTGTGTTCTATGTCAACTTAAAAACCCTTATGACACCTAAGATGTAGAGAGAGGATTCCTAAAGTGTACTAAGGGGTCATTAGGGGTCCTACAACCCCTTATAACCTGTTTCCCTCCATCTTAGGTGTGATAAAAGTTCCTAGGGGATCATAATGGGTTCAAGGACAAATTAATGTTTCATAGGACCCATTAAAACCCCTTACAACCCCTTAAGATGCCTTGTCATACATTAGTGTATGATAAGGGGTCCTAAGGCGTCTCAAAGGATCCTATGACACAATAATGTGTCCTAGGACCCCTTAAGACCACTGAGCAAACCTTAGGACCTTTTAAAATTAATTATCTTATTGTAAGGGGTTGTAAGGGGTCCTACAACACATTAATGTATTCTAGGACCCCTTAAGGCCACTAACAACCCTTTAGAACCCCGTACCATTCATTAGTGTAGGGTAAGGTTTTCTAAGGGTTTTGTAAGGGGTCTAAGAAGTCCTACGACACATTAAAAACCCTTAAAAACCCTAAAATTTAGAGAGAGGGGTCCTCGAGGGTCCTAAGGGGTCATGAGGGGTTCTAAGACACATTAATGTGCCCTAGGATCCCTTATGACCTCTTAGGACCCCTTATCATACATATTAGGTGTCTTAAAAGTTTGTAAGGGGTTATGAAGGGTCCTAGTACACATTAATGTATATTAGGACCCCTTAAGACCCCTTAGGACTACTTACCATTCATTAGTGTGTGGTAAGGGGCCCTAGGGGTTTTAAGGGGTCTAAGGGGTCCTAGGAAACATTAATGTGTCCTAAGACCTGTAAACAATCCTACTACCCCTAATATGTAGAGAGATGGGTCCTAAGGGGTCATAAGGACTGCTACAACACATTAATTTGTCCTAGGACCCTTGAGAACCCCTTACCATTCATCTTAGGGTCCTAAAGGGTTATAAGGGGTCATAAGGGGTCCTAGGATACATTATTGTGTCTTATTAACCCTTAAGACCCCTTATCATTCATTAGTGTATGTTAAGGGGTCTTAGGACACAATAATATATCCTAGGACCCCTTGAAAATCCTTATGACCCTTAAGATGTAGAGAGAGGCATCTTAAGGTGACACATAAGATGTAGAGAGAGGATTCCTAAAGGTTACTACGGGGTCATTAGGAGTCCCACAACCCCTTATAACCCAATTACCTAGATCTTAGGCATGATAAAGGGTCCTAAGGGGTCATAAGGGGTTCTAGGACAAATTAATGTGTCATAGGACCCCTTAAGACCCCTTACAACCCATTAAGACCCCTTTTCATACATTAGTGTATGATAAGGGGTCGTAAGGGGTCTTAAAGGGTCCTACAACATAGTAATATGTCCTAGGACCCCTTAAGACTACTGAGAAACCCTTGGGACCTATTAAAATTCATTAGCTTATTGTAAGGGGTTGTAAGGGGTCCTACAACACAATAATGTGTTCTAGGACCCCTTAAGGCAACTAATGACCATTTAGAACCTCTTACCATTCATTAGTGTATGGTAAGGTTTTCTAAGGGGTTGTAATGGGTCTAAGAAGTCCTACGACACATTAAAAACCCTTCCAATCCCTAAAATTTAGAGAGAGGGGTCCTTGAGGGTCCTAAGGGGTCATAAGGGGTTTTAGGACACATTAATGTTTCCTATGATCCTTTATGACCTCTTAGGACTCTTTATCATATATCTTAGGTGTCTTAAAAGTTTGGGAGGGGTTATGAAGGGTCCTAGGACACATTAATGTGTATTAGGACCCATTAAGACCCCTTAGGACTCAGTACCATTCATTAGTGTGTGGTAAGGGGCCCTAGGGGTTATAAGTGGTCTAAGGGGTCCTAAGAAACATTAATGTATCCTAAGACCCCTAAACAATCGTAACCCCTACTATGTAGAGAGATGGGTCCTAAGGGGTCATAAGGAGTGCTACAACACATTAATTTTTCCTAGGACCCCTTACCATGCATCTTAGGGTCCTAAAGGGTTGCAAGGGGTCATAAGGGGTCCTAGGATACATTATTGTGTCTTAGGACACCTTAATACCCCTTATCATTCATTAGTGTATGTTAAGGGGTTTTAGGACACATTATTATATCCTAGGACCCCTTGAAAATCATTATGACCCTTAAGATGTAGAGAGAGGCATCTTAAGGTGACACCTAAAATATAGAGAGAGGATTCCTAAAGGGTACTAAGGGGTCATTATGGGTCCCACGACCCCTTATAACCCATTTTCCTACATCTTAGATGTGATAAATGGTCCTAAGGGGTCATAAGGGGATCTAGGACAAATTAATGTGTCATAGGACCCCTTAAGACCCCTTACAACCCCTTAAGACCCCTTGTCATACATTAGTGTATGATAAGGGTTCCTGAGGGGTCTTAAAGGGTCCTACAACATAGTGATGTTTCCTAGGACCCCGTAAGACCATTGAGAAACCCTTATGACCTCTTAGAATTAATTATCTTATTGTAAGGTGTTGTAAGCAGTCCTACAACACACTAATGTGTTCTAGGACCCCTTAAGGCCACTAATGACCCTTTAGAACCCCTTAGCATTCATTAGTGTATGGTAAGGTTTTCTAAGGGATTGTAAAGGGTCTAAGAAGTCCTACAACACATTAAAAACCCTTTCAATCCTTACAATTTTGAGAGAGGGGTCCTCGAGTGTCCTAAGGGGTCATAAGCAGTTCTAAGACACATTAATGTGTCCTACGATCCCTTGTGACCTCTTAGGAGCCCTTATCATATATCTTAGATGTGTTAAAAGTTTGAAAGGGGTTATGAAGGGTCTTAGGACACATTAATGTGTATTAGGACCCCTTAAGACCCCTTAGGACCCCTTACCATTCATTAGTGTGTGGTAAGGGGCCCTAGGGGTTGTAAGGGGTCTAAGGGATCCTAGGAAACATTAATGTGTCCTAAGACCCCTAAACAATCCTACTAACCCTAAGATGTAGAGAGATGGGTCCTAAGGGGTTATAAAGAGTTCAACAACACATTAATTTGTCCTAAGACCCCTGAGGACCCCTTACCATGCATCTTACAGGTCCTAAAGGGCTATAAGGGGTCATAAGGGGTCCTAGGACACATTATTGTGTCTTAGGACCCGTTAAGACCCCTTATCATTCATTAGTGTATGTTAAGGGGTCTTACAACACATTAATATATTGTAGGACCCCTTGAAAATCCTTATGACCCTTAAGATGTAGAGAGAGGCATCTTAAGGGGTTGTAATGGGTCCTCACATTCTATCTCTAAATATTCCTATGACTATTAATGTGTTCTAAGGGGTTATAATGGGTCCTAATGTGCTATAATGGGTGCTAATGGGTCCTAAGGGATTGTAATCAGTCCTAAGGGTTCCTAGGACCACTTATAACCCATTAGAACCCCTTAAGAAACATTAGGACACATTAGGACACAATAGAGCCCATTAGTGTGTCCTACAATGATTAATGAATTTGAAGGGGTCCTAAGAGGTCCTAATGTGTCATAAGAGATCCTAATGGGTCTTAATGTGTCCTAAGGGGTTGTAATGGTTCCTAAAGGATTTTAGGACCACTTAGGACCCATTATGAACCCCTATGATATATTAGAACCACTTAGAACTCTAAAGAGTGTCCTATGATTATTAATTCTCTCTCTCTCTCTCATGGGTCCTATGACTATTAATGTGTTCTAAGGGGTCCTAATGAGTCCTAATGTGTCCTAATGGGTCTTAAGGGGTCTTAATGGGTCCTAAGGGTTCCTAGGACCACTTAGAACCCATTAAAATCTCTTATGACATACTAGTACACATTAAAGCCCATTAGTGTGTCCTACGATGATTACTATGTTCTAAGGGGTCTTAAGAGGCCCTAATGTGTCCTAAGGGGTCATTATGGGTCCTAAGGGGACCTAGGACCTCTCTCTCTCTCTCTCTCTCTCTCTCTCTCTCTCTCTCTCACACACACACACACACACACACACACACACACACATACATAGGTCCTATGACTATTAATGTGTTCTAAGGGGTCCTAATGAGTTCTAATGTGTCCTAATGGGTCTTAAGGGGTTGTAATGGGTCCTAAGGGTTCCTAGGACCACTTAGAACCCATTAAAACCCCTTATGAGACAGTAGTACACATTAGAGCCTATTAGTGTGTCCTATAATGATTATTGTGTTCTAAGGGGTCTTAAGAGGCCCCAATGTGTCCTAAGGGGTCATAATGGGTCCTAAGGGGACCGAGGACCACTTAGGACCCAATATGATACATTACAACCACTAAGAACCCTAAAGAATGTTTTTAATAAAGTCAAGGGTTTAAGATTATAATCAATAGTCCACTGAGAATCATGTTCAAGACAATGTTTTGATTCTTGAAATTTGGCTGTCCGAAATTTCCTTAAAAACCTCAAAATCCAGAATCTTTATCTTAACTCCTATGAAGCTAAAACCACTCTCAAACATCCTTGAAGTATATAGATAAAATGCAACTTAAGTATAAGAAAGGAAGAGTATGTTACATTTACATTTTATGTATCAGCCCATTGCTGAAATTGGTCTGGTAGGGCTTGTTGGGATTTCTTCCTGCCTCCTTTAAGAATTTTTCATAATGTTACATAGGGCATGCGCCTTATAGGGCATACACCCTATGGCTTTTTGGGGACCAAAAAAATTTTGGCACCTTTTTGGTCCCCCATCTTGGTGCACATACCCACCACAGAAACCAAAAGAACAAATAGAGACAACAAACATTATTGATCTGACAATAGACAGACCAATTGATGTCACAATTGATGACTCTAGCAATTTCAATGTCGGGGGTCGGGATGAGCCGAGAGAGACAAGTATAGAATCTCCTATTAAGGCTACTGAGACTGAAGGAGAGAAGAGTACAAAGGAAGATGAAGAGAGAACTCAAGAGAAACCTGAGGATAAAATTGAACCAAAGGAAGCAGAAAAGGAGAAAATAGATGAACAAGAGGTAGTTACACATAATTCACATATTTTAGAGGTTGTGAAAATAGTCTTAGATAGTGGTGAGGAGATGAGGGATAATAAAAATGAACCTAAGGAACAAGAGGCAGTGTAAGTGTTGGTTGGTTTACGACACTCGGAATCATCTACTTCCACTGGACTGAAAATAAGAGGTACGCCTGATCAACAGACAATTTTGACTGAATTGGAAAATGTAATGGTGACTACTACTCATACAGGAAAAGGTATTGAGGAGACAAAGCCAAGATATAGCTCAGAACTTAAGAGGATGAAAATCATGAGGAAGAAGTATCCCACTCCTAATGTCACATTAGATGAAGTTATTGTGATTCCACCATGGGATCCCAATGTTTTATCTTATGAACAGATTGAGACTCTTCAAGAATTACTCAAGAGGAAGAAAAGGTAGGAACAAATGAAAAGAGAGCAAAAGAAAAAGCAGGTGTTACATGATATCAAGGATATATTTGTAAAAGCTTTTGACATGGAAGATGACAATCCTCAAGCTCCTATTCTTGAATAGTTAGTTCATATTGTGAAAAAGGGGAATGATGACAACATTGAATCTAATGAGAAGTTATTGCAATGGTCTGAGAGGAAATTCGAGAACAAAGTATTGGCAAAAATATCAGGAGAGATTGCGGTAACGTAGGTTGAACTTTCTTCTCTTGTAGAAATTTTGGAGGAAGTTGCAACTAATGTTTATTCTTTGTATAAGAAGTTATGTTATGTTGAATTATTCACAAAGGACAATCTATAGGCCATAGAGAAATTACAATTAGACTTAAATTCAACTCGAAGTTCACTGGGTACAGATGATAGCACTAGCTCCTTACATTTTAACAGATTGACAAATTCACAAAGGAGGATAGTCGAGCTCATGGATGAAGATTTTTGGATTAGGACCAAATTGATTACTATCTAGACAAACCTGATACCTCATCTTGAGGTCATTCAGAAATAAATTTTACCTGCAAAAGAATCGGTTAAGAGAAATTTGCATCTCTCCACTGCAGAAAGTTTAGTAAGTCTAGCTGCCAACATACAAGTCAAATTAGAGGTTATGAAGTTTGTTAAGGACAGTTGGGACACTGAATTTGCATCCACCTTACAACTTCATAAACAGTTTTTGGATAAGTATAACTTTACCCCACCTGCAATCAATGACAAAAACAAGGGGGAATCTGACAGGACTGACATGGATACAATGTCAGAAGATCAGTATAGGTATCAATGCAAATATTTTTTCTTGAAGGCATGTATACTATGTAAAATTTTGTATGTAGTATGGTGTAGATTCCTAGGGGGAGTACATTGTGTACTTAGGAAATATTTTGGATGGAACGTATCAAAAAAAATGATAAGTGTGTTTTTTCCACTAATATCAAAGGGGGAGATTGTTAATCCCTAAGTTTTGTTGATGATTAGTGACCAACACTTAGTCATTTACTTAGGCAGTTTTAGTTTTTTATCATTGTGGCCGAGCTAAACATTCAAGGCCAAGAAACACTACCGAAAAAGTTTTAGGTTTCTGAGTTACATCATGCCGAGCCAAGTAGAATATTAAGTGTCGAGTGAATAGAGATGTTAAGTGCCGAGCAGAATAGTTTTTGCATACATGTTAGGATTGATTCAAACTTTGATGTAAAATTTTTAGGCCAACTTGTATGAGATTTGGGCTGACATATGTACTCATTTAATATTTGTATACTAAGTTAATTACACATTTAATTGTTTTATACTATGCATGGCATGAAGCCAATCAGAAAATCAAAATGCCTTGGGGGCATAAATAATAGATCTTGATCATTGATCTAGATCTCACTACCAGATCCATAAAGACATATAAGATTGCTTCTAACCCTAGAAGAAATACACAAAGAGAGATACGGTGTGAGAGAGAAGGGTTGTTATTGTTCATGAAAGATGAATAATGAGTTATTTTGAGAAGAAGCTTAGATCAAGCAGAATGACAGAACAGTGAAGAGAAGAGTAAAGACATATCAAATTGTGAGATCATAGAAGGTATTGGAAAGAGATGATCTATCATCAGCATCTGAGTGCATAATGAAGGATCACTACTTGAAATATTCTAACAAGTGTATCAGGTGAAATCTCTTAACAGAATGGTTCTAGCAGACCCTTTTAAATCTCTTAGCCGAGTGCGTAACTTACTGTAAGTTTAATCCTTTAACAATGTAGATTGTAATGATCTTTAGTTCTTGTAGACACCTAAAATTGACCAGGTGTATCTCAAGCTTCCAAATTATAAATCTCAGCCAAATGGTTCAAAATCTCATCTTAATGCAAAACAAATGGATCAAATCAAATGAACATTTATCAAATCAAATGGACAAAATTCAAATCAAATTAAAAGATCAAATAATCATGAAATCAAATAATTACATTCAAGCCTAAAGGGATTAATCAAATTATGCAATTGATTTTTCAAATTGTATAGTTCAAATCAAAAAGATCAAATCCAACCCAATCACCCTTCCATGGCTAATTTAATTAAATGATGGAGTTATTTAATTCGTAATATCTTTGAGACAACCAACCAACTTTCCCTCCACTTGAGAACACCTCAAATCTTTTGACTTAACGAAGCTTTGATCATGATCAACTAACTCTACCCCATACCCTTGGGAAAATGCTATAAATACAAGCCATTTCCTTTGTGCTTGGGATCCAAGAAATTCAAGAGAAAAAGAATCCTTACTATAGGCATATGAGGAGCATTTGAGAGCTTTTGAGAGAATTTCAGCATTTGCATAGCATTTTAGCATATCATGTTTAGGAGCAATTGTTGTTTTCTAACATAATCTTGGAGCATTTTTGAGCATTTTGAGCATTCTAGCTAGATTTGAGCATTCATTATTCATTCATATCTCATTCTAGGATTGTCCTTGAGAGAGATTAAGCCTGAGAGCTCTCTTAACAAATCTTAGATAGAGAACCATGAGATGATATAGATTTGAGCTTCAATTCTTAGATTAACTTGTTTTATCTTTCCATAGAATTGTTGCTTTCAATCTTAATTTCATGAAGGTGTATTTTCTTACACACATAATGGCGCCCACCATGGGGCTCTAAACCTCTTTACTAACATTTTTTTGATAATATTTTGTCTATTTTCTTTGTTCTTGGTGTTATTCTTGCAAAAAATAGGAGAAGAGCCACGTATGCAATGCTAAGAGCCGCCTACAATAAACAAAATGCCGCCTACGGAGCCTTATTCATCTCCGTCTTTCTTTCTACTACCACGTCTTAGATAAAGTGGGCTGCCTACCAGATAAATCATGCCACCTACTAGCTAAAGTGCACCACCTGTGACTTTTCAATAGCCGCCTACCAGTCATTTCTGGCCGCATTTTATACTTTATGCACTGCTTGTTGTTTTTATTTAGCCGCCTGTGGTATTTTAAGAGCCACGTCTTAAGATTTAACAGCCGCATTTAAAGTTGTAAGTTATGCTTAAGAATATTTGATAGTCACTATTTAGCTGTTAAATGCCGCGTAATCTCTTTTTCTTTAAATCTAATTTTAATTAATTCTATCACTGGTGTAATTCTCTGTGTTTTCCTATTCTGCAGATGAAAAATCACCCAAAGGTACAGAAACCAGAGAAGCGGATCTCCAATCCTAGCAAGGAGGTAAGAATCAAAACTAAGAATGATAAAGAGATACATACTGTGAATTTATTAGAGAGTTTTTTTGAGGAAGAGCACTTGTATGATCATTACATTAAGGTGTTTTTTGCATATAAATAAAAATTTCCTACTCTCTAATTGATTTTGCATGCTTACTTCTTTAAAGCTTTTATTGATAAATCTTTCATTTTAAAAGAGCTTTTAGGAGGTATTTTTATCATTAAGGTTTTTCCAAGTTTTCTTCACTTTGCTTCGCTTTGTGCTAACTAACTTGTTGGAGGAGATGGAGTGGGAACAATCGCCACTAGGTGAGTAAAAACAAGCCAAAATACTCAAAAATGTGCCTAGCCTTGCTAGCTTTGAAATCAGGTACTTATCTAATCAAGCTTGGATTACTTAACTTGTGGAAATTCATTTTGAATTTGGTATAAATAAGGACACCTTACTATTTTCTCCTCAAACAAGACATCAGGTATATGCTCTCAACATTTCAAAGTTGATCAAAAAGCCAAAGGTGTCAAAATTTGGATAGTCAAAAGAAAGGAAAGATTAATTGAACCACACATTTCAATTCTAAGAACCTCCTCGTCAAGAGGTTGAAAATGAACAAATATGTTTGAAGTGTTTGGAACAAAAGAAAAACAATAGGGATATTCTCTTCACTCTTTGAGTGAATCAGATTTCCAAACTTGTTGGACCAAGTCCAAATTCCTGCTTTTCATGAACATGCTAGCTAATTAGAGCTTTAAAGGGCCTGCCTCCTGAGATTTTCCTTACAAGGATAGTGAGAGGGAACAACCCAAAGTGGGAGATATTTTATTTTACCACAATATCGTCTGACCCACTATAAATAATGAACTTTTCCTTAATCAGAAAGTGACTAAAACTTGTGCAAGCCATCCTCACTTCCTCTAGTAGTCCTTCAGGATTGTGCAAAATTGTACTTTTGTGTGTGTGGGAAGCCCTCAAAGGGGTAAAGGATCTTTTCAAGGTTTAGACTAGAATAGGTTGAGACCTGATAAAATAGTAGACCTACCTTTGTAGAGCCATGATTTAAAAGCCAAATTTGTTGATGCTAAGGTAGATTGCTTGGATGACATTCTTGTGCAAACCTATTAAAACATCTGAGAACATACACTTTTAGTGTGGTTTTTACGGATACGATGCAAATTTTATGTGTTTGTTGAGTTTGTACTTCATTTTCATGCAAGAATATTTTTTGATAAATTTGATCAAAGACCTTAAAATTTTAAACCCAGAAAATATCAATAAAAGTGTTAAAATCAACTCTGATCAGCAAAGCGCCACGTATCATCATTTTAGAGCCGCTTACAAACAAAGTTGGGCCACTTGTTAAACTTAAAATTCCACTTAGTAACATCAAACAACCACGTATTAACTACAAAGAGATGCATACAAATATTTTCAAAACCACCTGTCAACAGACAAACGCTGCCTGTCAACTGTAAAATGCTGCGTAAAGATTTTCTAGTAATCGTGTGGTAACAGTTAAAGTCCACCTACACACAGGTAAGAGCCACTTGGAATTTTTAAAAGGAAAATAGTGGACATCTACCGAAGGTTTGAAAATAAGAAAAATTTATTTTTGGATACCCTTTTGGACATTATATCACTATGAATACCTAACTTGATCAGAATCTGCCATTATTGGGCATTTTGCAAATTTATACTCGGATTGGTCACTAGGCGAGTTTGAAAACCTAATATCTTCATTTGACATATGTTAATGCTAGTTTTTACTCGATCCCATTACATCAAGACTACTCTACAAGCGGATGGATCTTATTTGAGACAAGATCGTCCCTTCCTGGGCGATCCTTTTTCTGCAAAACCCTTACATGAACCCATCGAAGAAACATAACCAAGGATGTCTTTTCCATTTGGCCATATAGATCCCGATCAGATTAATCACGTGAACAAGGATATGGCCAAAAAAGGAAATTTTGACTCTAACAACAAAGGATCCAACAACAATACCAACGGAGGGACAAACATGGATCCTAACAATCAAGGGATGAACCATACCAACAACGGGAGCAATATGGACCCTAATGATGAGGAGTTAACTGATGAAAAGGTTACTAAGGCTATGCAAAGCCCTTTCTTTATGAAACACATGGAAAAGGTGTTGGAAAAAGACAAAGAGAATTACTTCCTAGACCTAGCACAAATGGGTCTCAAGCTTCCACACGATTATGATGTCGCCAAACTCAAACAACAAGAAGCAGAGGCTAACCCCATTGATGTCATGAACAAACAATTATAGCTTTTCTAGATACAATTGGACACTTTAAAACAAAGTGGGGCTCCTAAACATTTTTCTATTGAAGCCTTGTGTCCTTTCCCTTTTGACAAATCCTTAGTCATGATACCATTTCCAACAAATGTTATTTATCTGAAATATGATAAATATGAAGGAACATCTTATCCTCAAGATCACTTAAGGGAATTTTGCACCCTAAGTCTAGAGTTCATGCATGACACAACTTACCTTATGAGATTATTCCCTAGAAGTTTGGGAAGCATGGCAATGGAGTGGTTCTCAAAATTACCCTCCGGTATTAGGACCTTTGAGGCATTGGCCTCTAAATTTGTAACTCACTATTCTTATAACATCAAAAATGAGGTTACAATGCTAAATCTATGCAACACCAAACAAAGAGATGGAGAGGGATTCCTACTTTTCCTACAACGATGGAGAGCGGTATTTTCTAGATACCCTCAAAGTGTACCCGAAAAAGAAAAGATGGATATCTTTGTGAACAACTTGAATCATGAAATGAATTATCGATTAAGGATACAATGTCCTAGATCATTCCAAGACTTAATTGAGAATGGGGTGATGATAGAATAGGTATTGGTGAAAAGTGGAGAAATCAAACTCTACAAAGATAATAAGAATAACAACAACAACAATACCTCCAACACCAATCAAAATTGGAATTTCAACAACAACAACAACAGTCGATATTGGACAAAGAATAACAGAAATAAAGGAGTGGTGGCTAATACTTTAAAATCTATCCCTTTCAATCTCACTCAAAACTCATCTCAAGCCAATAATGTGAATCAAGCACCCAAAGTGCCCTTCAACAACAACACTAATAACAACTTTGGGAATAATCAAGGGGCTCCTAAGCCTAAGCCTTTCTTTACACCTACACCCAAGAGGACATTCACTACTTTGGGTGAACCATTGGAAAATGCATTAAGGACACTTATTGCAAACAAGCTTATCGATCTACCAAAGGCTCAACCATATGAACCTCACATCAAGCCAAACTGGTGGAATGAGAACAACCATTGTGACTATAATCCAAATAGGGGACATAAGACCAATGATTGCCTACATCTCAAACATGTGGTACAAGATCTCATAGACAACGGTGTGATAAAGGTGGACGAACCTCAAACTAATGAAGATCACACAACCTTTAAAACTCCTTTTTATAAGCATGAAAAGGGAGGATCTTCTAATTCCAACAATGGAGGGAACAATGCAAATAATGTAAAAGGTAGTCATAATGTTAACTTTGCTCATACCTATGACAACACCATCAATGTTGTTGTGGTTAAAAACCAACCTATTCAAGGATCTGCTAATGCCATCACAAGGGGGAAAGCCTCAAAGGTTACCTTACAAGGGGTTACTCCTATTACTATTGGTCCTAAGACACCAACTATTTTGGCTAAACAAACACCACCCACCACAAAACCTTATAGTTTGGTGGATCAATTGGAAAAGACTCTAGCCCAAATATCAATTTTGGAGTTGTTAAAATTATCTCCTAATCACAAGGAGATTCTGGAAAAAGCCTTGTGTGAGACCACAGTTCCTATAAACTTGGAGGAAGACAAATTTAAGAAGATGGTAGGGCACCTCATAGTCCCTCATTGTCTTTCCTTTTCAGAGCAAGATGACATGTCTATCACACATCCTCAAAACTTACCCTTGCATATATAGGTATTAATCCAAAGACATAGGGTTAAGAGAGTTCTCATAGATGGTGGAGCTGGTCTAAATATTTGCACTTTAAACCTTGTCAATTCATTAGGGTTATCTGTGTCTTCCATTGATCCAAAGAAGCAAATAACTATTAAGGCTTATGATGAAGAGGAAAGATCTTCAAAGGGTATGATCATTCTGCCAATTCAAGTGAGACCTATCAAATAGGACACTATATGTCAGGTCCTTGACATGAAATTGACCTACAACATCCTACTAGGAAGGCCTTGGATACATGAGATGCAAGCAGTACCTTCTACATATCACCAATGCATGAAATTTCCATACCTAGGGGAGGAGATCACAATTGGAGGAGATTCAAACCCATTCAAATATTATGATGCTTTGAAGCCAATTCATGAATTGTATATTCCTCATAATAGGGAAAGAGTTATCCATGATATTACCATGGAAGAAGCCAAAGAGGAAAAGTCAGAACCAACATCAAATGTCACATCTACTCCTAACCCTATTCAAACTAACTCAACTACATCAACTAAGCGAAAAGAAAAGATGAGTTATGAGGGTTCAAATTCAAAGGATATTTCAGTTCAGAATTCAACATTAAGATTGGAATATTCTAAACCCACTAAGGAAGAAAGAGATGAAACTAAGAAGGATTACTATGAAAAGATGAGTGACCTAATGCATCAATTTGAGAAACAATATAAAATTAACTCAAAAGGAGTAGGGGAATATTCTGTTTCCCTCTTTGATTAACCTAAATCTCCAGGAACATATGGGAAACCATCTAAAGATCATCAACCTCATAAGTACAATTCCCATTTTGTGAGGGAATGTGACAAATAAGAAATGGATAAAGAAGATAATGAGGTATTACAATGGCTCTATAAAGAGGATGATAATTCAGATAATTCCAATGAAAGGGTGCAACATATCGGTATCCAAACTGATCAATATGGCAAAGGATTTTATATCATGAAGAAAATGGGGTATAAGGGAAGAGGACCTTTAGGAGTTCAACATAGAGGGTTGTTAGAACCTATTGAACCAGTTTAGAGAGCCAAAGAAGAGAAAGCCGCCATAGGCTTTCAACATAAAGGAGAAAGTTCAAGTCCCATGCATGATTTTCATGCACATATTCATATGGTAGGTTCTGAAAGTGAAGATGATTCTAGGGATTGTGAGTGGGATTCTTTGTTCAAAGAATCTTGTCATGACATAGAGGTTGATACCATTCACATTTATGCAACTCCTCCTAAAGTTGAGAATGAAGAACATATGGCTCAAAGTTTGAATTACACTCACATTTCAAGTGAACCTCAACAAGTGAACATAGAAAAAGCACCTCCTTTCACTCAATGGGTAGGTGAACCTTGGGTACCTTTGTGGGTGGGAGATTATAACCTAGTGTTTAATCCACATGCTTTCATTCCCATAGAAATCTTAGAGGATTCTGATGAAGAGGATTTTGATCCTTCTTCCATGGACCATCTAGAAGAGGCACATGTCATAAACCATGACGATACAATGTATGAACCATCCAATGAATTCATGTCCTTAACTCCTTTAAATGAAAGTCCTATCAATGAATCTTTGTCCTTAATGCATCCCGAACTTATTGATTGGGATCTGTCTGAGTCAAATGACTTACTCCACTTCCCAAATGACAATACAATGGCCTTATACCTCAATGTGGTAAAAATTGATTCTTCTACCAATGAATTCACTCTAAACATGATGATAGGGGTAGGTGTTCAACCTATTAATCCAAAAAATGAAGAGAAAATATACAAAAAAATGAGGTCTAGTGGTGAAAACCACCATGTGGCAGTGCTAGACCCAAAAAAGTAAAAATAAAGGATGTTTCTGAAGGTGAAAACCCAACTGTGGCACCTAAGGGAGAGAGGTTGGACACCTTGCTAGCTCACCAAGATGAAATATCACCTATACTTATTGAACCCATAGAAAAGGTCAACATTGGAATAGAAAAGGATCCTAAATTCATTCACTTAGCAACATCTTTGAGTCCTTTGGAAAGAGAAGAGTTCAATGCATTCTTTCAAGAAAAACAAATCAACTTTGCATGGTCATATGCTGACATGCCCAGATTAGATCTAAGTTTCATAATGCATCACTTAAATGTGAAACCAGGGGTTAAGCCCGTAAAGCAGAAGTTGTGAAAAATACATCCACATATAGCCCTATTAGTCAAAGCCGAATTGGAGAAATTGCTCAAAGTGGGATTTATAAGAGTAATAACATATGCCAAATGGATCTCCAATATTGTACCAGTTACCAAACATGATAAAACCATAAGAGTTTGCACAGATTTCAGAGATTTAAACCTTGCTTGTCCAAAAGATGACTTTCCCTTACCAAGCATTGATGCTATTGT
>MU228284.1:554897-566557 GCA_018584345.1 Thuja plicata | reverse complement strand
GAATTCCCAGATTCTAAAATTGTGAATGTCAAAGCTAAGACATGGACTCTATACTTTGATGGATCATATACCCAAAATGGCAGTGGAGTAGGCATTCTTTTGATTACACCACAAGGTTACACAATCCCAAAATATTACAAGTTATTATTCCCTTGCACCAATAACATAGTAGAGTATGAAGCTTTGGTCATAGGAATGAAGACAGCCTTGGACTGGAATGCCATATAATTATAGATCTACGGGGACTCTCAATTAGTCATTAATCAAGTTAATGATGAGTATAATAATAAGGATGAAAAACTAATGCCTTACAAGAAATTGGTGGGCAACTGGAAGAAGTACCTTTCCTTGATTACTTTTGCACAAATTCCAAAAGACAAGAACAGAGCAGCCGAAGCAATGGCTACTTTGGCATATTTACTTCAGCTACCCAATCAAAATGAAAAGTATGAGTTCTTGGTGGAATAATTGGTGAAACCAACATTTGACCTACCTGAGACCCAAATTATTTCCCTTTTACATGAACACTACTCTCCATGGTATGGACCTATCTATGCTTACCTCAAAATTCAAACCCTACCTATAGACCAAATCCACACTCAAAAGTAAAATTTCATAAGACAAGGAGCCCGTTATACTATTCTTTATGACACATTGTATTGTAAAGGTCTTGATGGAACACTCCTTAGATGTCTAAAGGAAGATGAATCAAAATTAGCTTTAAAAGATCTCCACGAGGGGATTTGTGGGTCACATTCAAATGGTTTAAACCTAGCTAAGAAAATCTTACGTATGGGGTACTTTTGGAAAACCTTAGAAAGAGATGCTTGTCAATATGTTAAAGTTTGCAAGAAATTTCAATACCATAGAAATTTGATTCATGCACCGACACAAGAATTAAACCCTTTTGTCACACCATGGCCATTCTATCAATGGGGTTTTGACTTGATTGGCATGATTTACCCACCTTCTTCAAACGAACACAAGTATATAATCACAGTGATAGAATACTTTACTAAATGGGTTGAAGATGTCCCTTTATCAACTGCAATAGGAAAACAAATTTCCATGTTTATCCTAAATCATATTATTTGCAAATATGGCATTCCTCATGCTATCATCATGGATAATGGAAAACAATTTAAGAACAAAGATATTGATGAACTTTGTGACACATTCCAAATTACACATCACTCTTCATCCATTTACTATCCCCAAGGTAATGGACAAGCATAAGCCACCAACAAGAACATCCTTAAAATCCTTAAGAGATTCGTTGGAAAATTAGGAAAGGATTGGGACCTTCAAATCAATTCAGCATTATGGGCCTATAGGACTAGTATTCGAACCCCGATAGGAGCTACACCTTTTTCTTTGGTTTATGGGGCCAAAGATGTTCTTCCTTTAGAAGTTGAAATACCATCCCTTAGAGTTTCATTGCATGGATTAATAACGGATGAGAATTATAGAGTTGCCCACCTTCAACAATTGGAATTATTGGAGGAACATCAGAGTCAGGCCTAAGATCATTTGAAAGTGTATCAGAATCAAATTTCTAGGAACTATAACAAACATATCAAGCCAAGAAACTTTCAAATAGGAGATCTAGTTTTGAGAGAAAATCCAAAAAATCAGGCTAATAGAGAAAAGAAAGGAAAGTGGGAAGCAAATTAACTTGGTCCTTTTGTCATTGTTTCTTCATTTGGAATGGGGACCTACAAACTGGCTGATTGTGATGGTGATTAATTGCTAGAACCTATCAATAGCATTCATCTTAAGAGGTTCCACACCTGATTTAGAGGAAAGAGTATCAGAATAAAGAGTATAAGTTGAGAGTATTAGACGAGTCAAGCATCACCCTTGTACATGGCAAAATTCTAAAAACACCAAAAAAGGAAGAAAGATAAAAAATACAAAAAAAATCAGAAAATTCAAAAAGCCAAAAACATTTGAAAAAGAAAAAAAGTGCCTTGGTGAAAACCTAGCAATAGGCACCTTGGTAGCAAAAAAAAAGAGAAAAAGAGAAAAGAGCAACAATCCCAAGAGGTGAAAACCTGGAAACAGGCACCTTTTGTCCCTTAGGTGTTTCCTAGTTGCATTTGTACATATTATGGTTTCTCATCTCACTTGTCCATATCCTCATTGCATCCATCATTTGTGCATTGCCCTAATAAAGTCTTAGAGCTGCATTTTGTCGCATTCCAAGTTCAGTTGCCCTAAGTTTCACATTGCTCACATTTACCACTTGGGGGCACGCATCATAGATTTTGGTACCAACCAGATTCAATAGTGCAACATTGTGGTCACACACTAGAAGAAGATTTTCAGATTCAGGAGAAACATTTTGGAACCTTTGATGAATATCATTGTTCAACCCTAAACAGATTGATCACATAACATGATCCTTGAGTTCCATTGCCTTATTTTATCAAGATTAAAAATTGACACACCCTAAATGATCAAATGGTCTAGAATTCTTATTTGAAAATATTGATACATTTCACAAACACTTGGAATTCTTGAATGAGTTTTTCATTGCCTTTTCTGAGTCATGTTCTTTTTAGCTAATCAATGATGTTTTGAGTAGGTTGGCCATGACAAGGGACATGATATTTTCTTAAGCTTCTGAGTGACTTCTTTGAGGAAGATTCTTTAACTTGTGTGAATTATTCTAAGGACATGGTCATCAAAGAACCATGGAGGACATTAATGTAGGATGAAGGGTTAACCTTTGTTTGTTTACACAAAAGGATACCTTGGTTATTTAGATTTTCCATATCTTAATACCAAAATTCACTTACAACGTTGAATCTGATTAAACCGGTATTCATACTCCCCTAGTTGGTCATTCAACTAGTGAGGGTTGTACTTGGTTTTTTAGAAGGGGTTACCACAAGAGGGAAAGTCATATTCATATTCTTATGGTCGCAATGGCACCAGTAAGGATTGTATCGACTCCTAGTTCCACAACACTCTATGCTGAAAATATATCTCAGTTTGCATTTCTTTCGCAAACCTCAAGGACAATTATTTGCATTTAATCTTCATGTTAGATTAATTACATGTTTCTTTTAAGCTTAAATGCATTCTCAAAAGCTTATTTCTCAAATGGCTTACCTTTCTAGTAATTTTACAAGCTCAAGGGGGGGGACAAAAAGTTGACAAACACTTCATCAAATCATATTGGTTTCAAGTCATTCAAAAATCAGATTCTCCTTTGCATTCATCATCATTAATCATTACCCATTATATATTCATGTCATGAGAAAATCAAGAAAAAGAAACATTAATCATTATTTATTTATCCATATCATCATTTAGAACTGCATATCATAAATTAAGTTGCATACATCCAAAAACACAAAAAGATAGATGCATTTCATTTACCATAAGCACTAAGTATTGAATTCATTGCATTGAATAATCCATACATGGTTAAATCAAAAAAGCATATAGATATAAATTGCATTAGCATCATTTGCATCCATTTATCTATTTCCTACTCTAAGACATTTGCATCCATTTATACAACAAAAATGAATGCATCATAGAAACATATAGACATGCATAAAAGGAAATCTCATAACATCATCAAAGGAGGAATCAAAGCTCATCATAGATAAATGTCCATCATCAAAATCTATAACATAAATTAGTACATCAGAGGTACATCAATACAATGGTCCATACACCAAAGTCCTGATAAAAAATACATATGATACAATGCTGTATATTCTGGGTCCCAATCTTTCTCATGACCCAGCAGGGGCACCTAATCCAGCTTCGACCAAACCTATGCTAGAACCCCCTGCACCATCAGGATCTCTATCACCTACTATATCCTGTGCACCAAGAGGTGCCTAAATAGTGCTCGCACTAGTAGGTAACTGAGCCAGAGTGGTCAGAAATTATTGCTGCATGGTCATAACTTGATCCAATCTCGCTGTCACTACAGTCATCCATGTATGTAACCCCTGAACTTCCTACACTATATCATCTAAAATAGGAAGCACTAGAGGTTCCTGTGATGCTGGAGGATCCTATGGTGCTTGAGGCGCTAAAGGTACCTATCATATCACCTGTGCTGTACTGACTTGTGGGTCCACCTGTGGTATCTGTCCCTATAATTGAACCTGTCTAGCCACCTGGACATGTCTATGCCTATGTCTAGCCCAATCTGCATCCACTCTCAAAGGAGCATGACCCTAAGGTAATTTTACACCTTCTCACCTCTACCTAGGCTATCTAAATCCACCGTTTTAGCCTCTCACATGTCTGCCTCTCATTCAAGGTCCCGCAACTCTCTGTACCTATGGTACCCTAGATACCCTATGAAATCTACATCGGTGCGGTCTACCTCCATCATCCCTGTCATCCCCACCATCACTGTCATCATCTGAGAGCTCATCCACATTAGGAATGGGCTCTGCCAGATCAGTGAATCGCATGAATCGATGTCATAAAAAACACTCACGGTACTCTGCTGACATCCCCATATCTACCACCTATGGCATCAGATCCCAAACACCATATCCAAGCTGATCTATCTATAAACAAGCTGACTGGTAGTCAACTTGTGCTCCCCACATTGACCTCTTAGCCTATACTCTAGCATATAGTGCCATACCCAATGGCATATCCTGCATCCGGTCAAAGTGGCAGAGCACTCTCCCACAAAAAAATCTCTCAATCACCAATGGTGATTGACCTATCATCCATCAAGGTGAAAACATATAAGGTAACTCATCATCATCATCCTACCACCTCTCACACTATAGATACAACCTCCATACCACCTGATCAATATCATCGATGGTACGTCTCAAAAAATTGACCTTACCCAAACGATGCTAGACAACCATGCCATCATATAAAAATGCATACGGATAACCACGACCCCGTACTCGAGCTGAGACTGGCCTTGTAATAGGAAGATGCTCCCATGTCCATAACTGTAACAATACTACACTTGTAGAAATGGCTACACTATGTCGATATACAATCTCATGGAGATCATGATACAACTGCGCCAAAACACAAGAACCCCAATCCAATCTCTGTGGATGTGCAATCAGGTCCTCTAAAATCTGGCCCCATCCAACTGCAAAACCATGACCTCTCCTACCTAGCAATAGTAATCCCCCTATCACATCTCCTAATAATGCCGGTAGAGTGGAAAATGAGGAAAACTATGCCCATGTAATGCAATCGTCATCAATGGTGTTGTCTCCAAACACCCGTTTGCACACACTGCTATCATATACTGAATCATAATACACCCGCTCTCCATGAGTTAGGATCCTCAATAGTCTATACACATCCTCTGGCATAATAGTCATCTCGCCTAGAGGTAAATGAAAGGTATTATGGTCAGAGTGCCATCGCTCTGCCATAGCTGTCAACAAACCTTAGTTCAACTGAAACCGAGGGAGATCTAATAGGAAACTGATTCCATAAGTCTCAATCATACGCCGCTCAAGAGGCGTAAGCTCATCTACCAAATCAAAAATCCATAATGCTACACCTCACACTTGCAACTTGTGATAATTCTCCTACATTTTGAAACAAAGTGCATCATGTTAGTTTTTCTCTTGGTGAATCATTCTAAGTCAATCACAGAACATTAAATCTATTCTTGCTCTAACTTGAGTGTATCAACTTATTGCTCCTAAATCTCTATATTGTGAGACACAAGGACAATTTTTAATCATTTTTAATCATATCTGATTGACATATCAAACATTCATCATTATGAATTTTCTAATATCCTAAACACTACGAGACATTCTGGATGAACATTTTCTAGCTTGGAACCTAATTGGGTCATTTGGGCGATCAGTCAAACTAAGCTCATCTATTTTCTATATCAAATTTTCAATTTTATGGTAAGTGACACTTAACTTAGTGTACATGGATTTTTAAGCCAAGTGACTTTTTAATCTTTAAAAGTGGATCTTTACTATGTAGAGGCGGTGCTTTACTAAATAGGTAGCCTTTTACAGGCGTACATGGCTTTTGATACCTCATACACAGCTTTTAAAACATGGTGTTTTCAGGAGGCTCATTTCATATTTTGGGCGAAAAATTTGACCTAGCTCCTACGTGGCTAAGGATTGCACATAAATAGCTTTTTACAGTGCGGATGTGACTTTTCTTGGCCCTACGTGGCATTTTACCTATCCTACGTAGCATTTTGCTAAACTTTTTCTAAAAAGTAATAAAAACATGTATTAAATGCAATTTTAAGAGCAATAAATGTACTAAGAGAGTTTGAACCACTCCTCGGAGGCCCGTAGTCAGGAGGTCTCTGATATCTGTGCGCTCGCTCGAACCTATGCTCTCATATGGGGACCACCATCACTGTCAATCATCAGAGGCTCAGAGAAAAATCTCAATAGTGAAAAGTGAAAATGAATAGTAATTTTGGGTTTTTCAACCTATTTAAGCTATTTTAACCTATTTTATGAGATTTTTGACCCTGTCAAACCTAATTTGCATATTCTTCTCACTGGGGCATTTGTTTGACATCTTTCCACATCATTGTTTATCAAAAATGTGATCATCTTGGATCTATCCTATCAACGTTATTCATCAAAAACTTTTACCTATGATCAATATGATTTCATTTCTGAGGGGGCATCATCATATCATCAAACTGGGATTCTACATCATATCTTGTTTCAAATCTGGGGCATTAAAATTTCAAAATTTATCAATTGGAGTTTCATATCAGAGTTTCATATCAGGGTTTTATATCAGAGATATCATATCAGAGTTCCATATCAGTGTTTTCATATCAGGGTTTCATATCAGAGTTTCATATCAGGGTTTCATATCAGGGTTTCATATCGGCATTTCATATCAGGGTTTTCATATCAATTTTTCATGTGAGTCAGTTAGCTCATTAGTATTGAATCAATGATCAGGACAATCAAGCTTTCTTTCAATCAATGCACTTCACACATTAATTCAAAGAGGGGCATTTTTAGACACCTATAATTGACCAGGTGTATCTCAAGCTTCCAAATTATAAATATCAGCCAAATGCTTCAAAATATCATCTCCATGCAAATAAAATGGATCAAATCAAATGGACAAAATTCAAATCAAATTAAAAGATCAAATAATCATGAAATCAAATAATTAAATTCAAGCCTAAAAGGATTAATCAAATTATGTAATTGATTTTTCAAATTGTATAGTTCAAATCAAAAAGATCAAATCCAACCCAATCACCCTTCCATTGCTAATTTAATTAAATGATGGATTTATTTAATTCCTAATATCTTTGAGACAACCAACCAACTTTCCTTCCATTTGAGAACACCTCAAAGCTTTTGACTTAACCAAGCTTTGATCATGATCAACTCACTCTACCCCCTACCCTTGGGAAAATGCTATAAATACAAGTCATTTCCTTTATGTTTGGGATCCAAGAATTTCAAGAGCAAATGCATCCTTACTATAGGTATATGAGGAGAATTTGAGAGCTTTTGAGAGAATTTCAGCATTTGCATAGCATTTTAGCATATCATGTTTAGGAGCATTTGTTGTTTTCTAACATAATCTTGGAGCATTTTTGACCTTTTTGAGCTTTCTAGCTAGATTTGAGAATTTATTTTTCATTCATATCTTGTTCTAGGATTGTCCTTGGGAGAGATTAAGCCTGAGAGCTATCTTAACAAAGCTTGGATAGAGAACCATGAGATGATATAGATTTGAGCTTCAATTCTTAGATTAACTTGTTTTATCTTTCCATAGAATTATTGCTTTCAATCTTAATTTCATGAAGGTGTATTTTCTTACACACAGTTCTTAACCAAAAAGACCTTTAACCAGGTAGATTACATTTTGTAATCAAAATCTTGTAGCCCTAATAGGCACACTTTATTTCTTTAGTAGTGAAGATTTTGTGGGTGTCATCCCACCCTAGTTTTGCCTACTTGGGTTTTTGTGTTACCAAAATTCTGTGTTATGAGTTATATATTTCATGCTATGGATACTATCTGATTTTAGGTTAAATTCATATATGTATGAATGTGGATCAAATTTTTTTAAGTGGTTAAGTTTTAAGATCTGATTCACACCCCCCCTCTCAGTATCTTGCTTTCCCATTATTGTACTTCCAACAATAAGATCATCATAGATCCAGTTTGATCTAACAACCCGTGCTTTTCCTTAAGATGAAAGATGAAGGAAGTTAGCCTTTGCATCTTTATGTGGTAGTTACACGTATCCAAGTGGGGCCGAGCATAGTCATAAAGTTGAAGTTAAATAGAAGACAAGTCAGATCTAATCTGACGGTGGTTGCAAACCCTCACAATATAGATGCTAATGAAATAAACATTGAGGGAAAGTGTCGTGTTGACACCTGGAAAAAAAATGGGCCCAACATTTTAATAATAATTAGATAAATTAGTACCACCTTCAAATAGATCTAACAGGGGGCATTAAGCCTCAAACACTAGATGAAGGGATCTTAAGCATTAAGGAAATGCATCATTGTTATGCATGTCCCACTGGGCAAGTAGAGACTGCGGTTGGTAGATAGTTGGTTGACTAAAGATGGTGTAGGAGCACCTTCTTCATTAAATGATCATCAAGAGGATCCCTCAAGCATTCAAAGGACTTCAACAAAGTCCAAATAGGTCTTAGGTTTCCTAGGAATAAGAGTTTCCCTTAGAATCCAATCGTGAGACCCCAGTACCAGGACTAGGCAGGAATAAGCCCCTGGTCAACTGTGGGTCAAAGGGATTGGCAACTCATAATTTTTAGTATTTTTGTGTATTTTTCATGTTTTTAGGTCTTATGGATCCATTTTGGATCACTTTAGTTCAATAATTCATAAATTTGCAACATATTACAAAATGTTGCAAAAGTTGTCAAAGTTGTCAATACAACTTTGACAACTTTGCTTAAAACATGTAATTAAGCCCTCCAAATGGACAAATGGTTTCAAAAATGGTTGTAAACATTGGAGGAGGCCTTCATAAGCCCTTACAGGTGGGTGGAAGGCAATAACTTTGTATTTGGCATTTTTGAATCAATAAAATTCACTCTTTTTCCTGCAATTTCAAGGTTTTCTGCAATGTACGGATTGGTATGGAATGCTAGAGGGTTGAAACCAATTGGAGAAGTTATCTTGATGTTTTATCTTTCATTTTCACTTGGTTTGAGGTTCTAATTCATTGCGAGTCAAAATTTATTGCAGATTTACTGCTACAGCCTGTGATTTTGCCTCCAATGAAGGGTTTCGAGACAAAATTGTTCATATCTGAAGATTCCACCACGGGAAATTAAAACCCTTTGGTGGAATCCTTGTAGTAACAATGCTCTTTGATTTTTTTTTTGTTTGGTGAAAAAAGATGTAGGTTGGAGGGAGAAACGTGATGCCCTAGGGGCACATCTCTATGTGTCTTCCCTTAAATTTGAGAGGACAACAATTAATTAGGTGCCCAAAACTGCTCACCTTTGCTTGAAATGTTGGATTTCCACTATTTGGCATGCTTCCCACCTCATAAAATTGGTTAGGAGTTTCTGTGATAAGTTTTAAGGGTAGTTTCTTTGAAAAGTGGGGCTCTTGGCCTAGAACAGTACAACGTTCCTTTGGGGATCCAAAACTTGTCACCCAGGCCTAAAACCTTGGATTTCCTCTTTTTTCATTGCTTTATACCACCTCCAAGTGGTAGCTTCCTTCTGTGACACATTTAAAGCATCCTTGCTTTGAAAAGTAGGCCTAATTGGGCTACTAGGAATTGGGGCACCTAATGAAGCAACTAGCAAGAACCCATGTGCAAGAACACTAAGACCTATGGAATCAGTTCATTTTTTACCAATATAGACCAAATCCATGCCTAGATTCCTTTTTCACTCACATTTCCACATTTTGGAGTATTAAACCCTCATATGCCCTTTTGGTGTCCCTAGGAACAACTAGTGATTAGTTCAATTCCTTGTACCTTGGTTTCTAGTGATTAGAATCAGGAAGTTATATGGTTTATGTAACCTTATAGGGACCCTAGAAATTAGTGATTTATTGTCTTCCAAGGCATTTGATTGGATCCTTATAGTGATTGTAGGATTGAGGGGTTTGAAGGTCACATTCTTTCATTCTGGCAAAGGTCCACCTTCAATATTGCATCAATTGGTATCAAAGCCAGAGATTGGCACCATAAGACATGGCTGAGGAAGAAGCACAACCATCCTTTGAGCAGAATCTTGAATCTGAACCTCAAGGGAAGATTACCAAATCCAAGTTGGCCAAAATGGTGAGGGAACAAGAGGCAAGAAACAAGAGATTAGAAGAGGAAATGGCACAACTAAAGAAGAGATTAGAAGAAAAGGAGAAAGGCACCAAGCAGGTTGAAGAATCTAAAGAATAAGAAGAAGAGGATTTTGAGGAAACTTTAGATGATGAAGATCAAATCCCTACAGACCAAAGACCTTTCATCAAAGCCCTTAGATCTATGGGCAAAAGACCTTTTGAAGATAAGGCAGAGTTACCTACCTTCTATGGAAAAATGAATCCAGACTTGGTTGTGGATTGGATAGAGGCAATGAAAAGTTACTTTGAATGTGAGGATACCCCTGAGAAGCAAAGGGTGAAGATAGAAAAATCTAAGTTGAAGGGAGCAGCCCTAACTTGGTGGAATTTCATCCAGACTGAAAGGGTGAAAGATGGCAAGAGTCCAATCACATCTTGGACTAGGATGGTTGCATTGTTGAGAGGAACTTATGTTCCTAAAGATTATGGGGTTCAACTCCATAAGAGGAAGAAAAATCTCAAGAAAAAGGAGATGGATGTGGGAACCTATACTGAAGAGTTCCTAAATTTGTGCATGAAGACAAACACCAAAGAAACTGAAGAGGAGAAGTTGGCCATGTATTTGAATGGCCTTAAGTTATCAATCCAAGAAGAACTTAGCCTACATTGCTTTACCTCTGTCCAAAAGTGCTACCAAATGGAACTCAAGGTGGAAGAGAAGTGGAAGAGAAGACAAGAACAAGGAAGGGGTCGAATGAATGATGGCAACAAGAACTCAAGGGGCAGAAATAACTCTTGGGGAAGAGGACAATCAAGCAGCAACAAAAGTAACAACAAGCCCTATGAGCACAATCAAGGGGATAAACAAAATGTAGACCCAAATACCAATAGGGGAGGCTTTAGAGAAAGAAGACATTTCAATAGAGGAAGAGGAAGGAAAAATGGACCTTTGATGTGTTACTACTGCAACCAAGAAGGACACCATGCTGGAAGATTCCCTGAAAAAGAGGAGTAACCACTCTTCAATGGAAAGAAGGAAACAACTCATCCAAGATGAGAGACAAGAAGATAAGATGGACAAGAGAGACTTGGAACCTAAAGAAGGAGCATGCTTGATGATAAGGCAAACACTTTTGCAAGTACCTCAACCTCAAGAGCCACCAAAAAGGAAGAACCTCTTTAGAACCAAGATCAAATGCAAAGGTAAAATATGTCATTTTCTCATTGATTTCGGTTCTACTGAAAATCTTGTTTCTCTTTAAATGGTGGAAAAGTTGAAACTTTCTACTAAACCACACCCCTACCCCTATCATATTTCTTGGCTTACAAGAGGCCAAAAAACTCTAGTTACTGAACAAGCATGGGTAGAGTTTTCTATTTCAGACTTTAAAGATAA
>MU228284.1:526710-552457 GCA_018584345.1 Thuja plicata | reverse complement strand
GGCAATAACTTTGTATTTGGCATTTTTGAATCAATAAAATTCACTCTTTTTCCTGCAATTTTGAGGTTTTCTATAGTGTACGGATTGGTACGGAATGCTGGAGGGTTGAAACCAATTGGAGAAGTTATCCTGATGTTTTATCTTTTGTTTTATTTTTGTTTGAGGTTCTAATTCATTGCGAGTCAAAAGTTATTGTAGATTTACTGCTACAGCCTGTGATTTTGCCTCCAATCAAGGGTTTTGAGACAAATTTGTTCATATCTGAAGATTCCACCATGGGAAATTAAAACCCTTTGGTGGAATCCTTTTAATAATGATTCTCTTTGATTTTTTTTTTGTTTGGTGCAAAAAGATGCAGGTTGGAGGGAGAAACGTGATGCCCTAGGGGCACATCTCTATGTGTGTTCCCTTAAATTTGAGAGGACAACAATTAATTAGGTGCCCAAAACTACTAACCTTGGCTTGAAACGTTGGATTTCCACTATTTGGCATGCTGCACACCTCATAAACTTTGTTAGGAGTTTCTTTGATAAGTTTTAAGGGTAGTTGCTTTGAAAAGTGGGGCTCTTGGCCTAGAATAGTACGACATTCCTTTGGGGATCCAAAACTTGTCACCCAGGCCTAAAACCTTGGATTTCCTCTTTTTTCATTGTTTTATACCACCTCCAAGTGGTATCTTCCTTCTGTGACACTTTTAAAGCATACTTGCTTTGAAAAGTAGGCCTAATTGGGCTACTAGGAATTGGGGCACCTAATGAAGCAACTAGCAAGAACCCATGTGCAAGAACAGTAAGACCTATGGAATCAATTCATTTTTTACCAATATAGACTAAATCCATGCCTAGACTCCTTTTTCACTCACATTCCCACATTTTGGAGTATTAAACCCTCATATGCCCTTTTGGTGTCCCTAGGAACAACTAGTGATTAGTTCAATTCTTTGTACCTTGGTTTCTAGTGATTAGAACCAGGAAGTTATATGGTTTATGTAACCTTATAGGGACCCTAGACATTAGTGGTTGATTTTCTTCCAAGGCATTTGATTGGATCCTTACAGTGATTGTAGGATTGAGGGGTTTGAAAGTCACATTCCTTCATTCTGGCAAAGGTCCACCTTCAATATTGCATCAAAAGACAAGACATGTTAATGAATATCTAATGGCTGACGTGTTGCCTCAGATCAAAAGTGATTTGGTGATGTAGAGGGTCTAGGGTTCTAAACAATTTTCCCTTCTATAAGTGTTGGAACACACCTTTGAACCATCCAATGGTTTCTACTTCGATGTTTCCTTCACCTTAACTAGCCTCCAAGGATCCTAACTCAAATTACCTCCAAGATGTAGTGGAAAAGGTGAAGTAGCAAGCTTGATACATTCCAACTAGTCCAACTAGTCCCTAAATTAGCTTCTTTCCCCTTCACAATGTTTCCTCTAGAACCCTAACCCCTTTCTTAGGATCTTTCCCAAACTCATTCATGGTTCATTTCAGTGTTCTTTAACCCTAAAAATTCCATTAGGGTCTTGTTGGTTGTATTCCCAGTTCTAGTCTCTTGGCAAAATTTTTATGGTCCTCATACTTGCTTCTTGCCTAAAAACAAAAGTCTCTCAGTTTATTTGTCATTTCCCTGTTCAAATCTTTAGGTTTTCAGGTCACAACCCATGTAAAATTGCAAAGCTTCAAAACCCTAGGTCTTGTTTATTAGGCAAGATTGAAAAAACCCTTAGACATTTATCTCACTTCTATTTTGATGTTACTTTTTGGGAGTTCACTTAAGTCATGTGTTGAAAAGCTTGGTCGCTTAGTCGCATGATCTAGATGGTATATTCCTTTTTTCCTCGAGACTTAGTGATTAGCTTATATTGGGATGTCTCTAAAAGAATTGGAATATTCCTTTAGCTTTAAGAGACTTGGTGGAGCTCTTCATGTTGCGTAGTCGCTAAATGAGCCAATAGGTTAGCAGTCTGCGAAAGGGCACATAGATAAGTCACAGTTTCGCGAGAATAGATCAGCGGTTAGTGGTTCATTATGAGACTTGGTGATTTCTTTGTGTCGTGTGGTCACTAGATTGGTCTATAGTTAAGTAAACAATAAAAAGTTATGTCACATTGTCTCACAAAAATATGGCGGTTAAGTGAAAATGGCTGAGACTTCGCGTCTAACTGAATGTAGTTTGGGATAAAACACAGTTGAGTTCTCGCCAGATTAAAATGCTAAGTCAGCTTTCCATTCAGCAATGCAGAGATGAGTGATGAACCAGACACATGTCCAAAGGCGAAGTGACTAAAGAGCTTGTCGTGTGGTATGCAAATGGAAAAAGACTATTCATTGACTAAGAGACTAAGTATAAAAGCCTTTGTTGTTGCGTAGTCTCCAGATATTTTAAGGGTATGATATATTACTCAGAGATTTAGTGGGAACCATTAGATGTAATGATTCAGAGATCCTACGGTGGTCGCAAAGTCTCTAAATAAAAGGTACCAAAGGAAAAGGTACTCACGACTCAAACATAAGGGTATGTCGCGTGGTCGCCAGATGAGCCGAAGGGTAAAAGGCTTGTCACATTGTCTCTAAATGCTATGCCACTTAACATTTGTTTTCAGCGATTAAGTGACTAAAGGTAGTCATGGGGTCTCATAAAGAAAAGCAAGCATTCAGTGACATGGAGATAACCATGAAAGTTAAGAGTAACGGTTAGTCTCTGAATAAAACACGAGTTAAACTTTTCTTCCAGTGACTTTGATTTACACAGTTGTGTGATTGCCAGAAGTAAACTGTGGTTAACTAAGATAGAGAAAAAGACATAGCCACTAGATCTCCAGGACAATCAAGGGTTAAAGACTTGGGTCAGTGAAAAGGAGACTATACTCAGTCGTGTAGTCGCTAAATATGAATTCATAAGAAAAGGTGGCAGCGTCTGACATAACAACATGAATCATTCAGCGTCCAATGATAGACTTGGATATTGATTACTATGTAAAAAGGGTAGCTGAGATGTATGACAGAGAGCCAATCACAGTGAAACATGTCATCACATTTGAATTTTATAAAGTTTTGCACAGATATGAATTTTATTTCCTATCACACTCATGGGCTATGGCTAGGTTTTCAATTAATTTGATAGCATGCTAAATTGAAGGCATGAATTGATGATTTTAAAATGATGAGCCATGTACTTCAAATAGTTACCATAAAGATCTGATTGAGGGTTCATTTTATCTTACCTTGCTTTCAGAATTTTAGAACGAAGAAGTGCTAGGTATTCTGAGAGGGGAGAAGAAATTAGACAAGTTGCACAGTTTTCCATTAATTAAAAGGCTTCGAGTTTCTGAGATTAGTGCACAAAGGAGTAAACTGAATCTTGGAAAGAGATTTGTTTCAATATCGGTAAAGAAGAAGGGATTCAAACACACCAAACATGAGCAAGGTAGTCAGTGTGGCTTGTACCAGCGGAAGAAGTGAAGATGCAGATGAAGAGACTAAAGGGAAACAAAATTACTTTGATGAATTCCTTAGATTGCTGCCGGGTTCAACTCAGAACAAGAGGGTGAATGCTAACCTACTTACTGATGACTATTGCAATATCAGAGATGCTGATACTCCGGGGACAACAGGTTTTTCCCTTTTTAACCACTTTTATAAAAATTCTGATAAACCTATCGCTGTATCAAACCCTTGGGCCTGTGGTTTGGCTAGATTGATAGTTCCTGATGTCTACATAGAAGTAGATTTGTTCTTAGGCCTCCCTAGTCATTATGATGTCTTGTCAAAGATAATTAAGAGGAATGATGGCACTGCCCTGCTCATCCTAAATAGAAATTTAGTTATGCAAGCTTTTGGTTTGTATAGCATTATGTCCACCAGAATTGATATCACTAAGCATGAAGCAAGGTACAATTTGAAGCCTGGTATTGCTAGGGAAACATTACAGAAGCACATGCTCAAGGAAGTGAGAAACCATCTTGGTCCTATGTCTAGGACAAGCCCTTATTAATTTAAGGACCTGCACTTCTACATTAAATACATTGACTATGCCCTATGTAGAGTGCTGGGGATAGATGGGGAAGCAGATAAGATTAATGTCGGGATATTGATGATGGTGCTAGATCTACACGAGGTGCATTCTAGCACCAAATATGACTATATACAATATATCATTGACAAGATACATGAGGGATTTACATCAACCAAGAAGAAAATGGAGAATCCAAAGGAGATAGAGCCCAATCTCTTACACTACTCCATCCTCATGCATCTCTTGTCGCGTTATAATTTTGTGATCATGGATGAAAGTAATCTGACCCCTCAGAGGTTTTATCAAGATGGACCTAGTCCTATCCAGTTCTGGATAAAGATTTGGAATTATACATCTAGGGATTGTGATTACTGTGCATTTCAGAATTGGATTGTGTATCCAATAGTACAGAGCCTAGGCATCAGTAGGACAAGGGTCCCAATTAAGGTTATGCAACTGCTAAGGCCTAGTGAATACTTGGATAAATGGAAGGGAGACCATAATTGGGGAGATTTTTTTTTAGAAGAGAACTATACCATAATAAGGGTATATGGATGTATACATCCACCTCATGTCTTGCCTTACCATGTGCCTGCAAGAGTTGCTGCCATGGAATTTATATGGCAGTTGTTGTTAACAGATAATGAGCACTTTGCATCACACAGGAAGGGGACCTTAACCCATAGACAATTCAAAATTTCCAATTTCACTACTGGCAAAGGTGCCATTGATTCAGTCAGCCAGTGGTTGGAAAGTTGCATAATGGGGACAACCTCATATAGATACATTGATCCTGAAGGCTTCATGGCAGGAGTTAGGAAATTATATACTCCCACAAATCCCAATACAAATGTCCATTGTGAATGTATTGAGGAGGATGCAACAAGGAATATTCTTGATGAGGACAATATCAAGACAAACAGAGCAAGGATTCAGGAGTTGCTGAACCTTGAAAGACAAATCAAAAGAAATGGGTTAACTTTTGGAGGTTTTTACCCTAATCTTCCATATCTTGACAAAGTAAAAGCCATGATCGATAATTACTATGTGCTTACTGAACAACTAGAGAATGTTCTTGATAAGAAATGTGCCCAAGGGCCAGATCATTCAGAATCTAAGTATGATAGTAGTAGTGACAGTGACTATGTTCGTGCTACTAGATATGTTCAACCTTAGCAAGATCTTGCTGAGATACCACAGTTGCGAGAAGCTGAAGGCCACATTATTGACTTAATAGTAGCCACACAACCTGATGATGTAGAGGAGCCTTTATCTAAAAGGAAAAAGGTGGAAATAGGCCAGCCTTCAGTTGAAAGGAAAGAAAAGAAAAAGGATAAAGCAAGTGCCCTAGTGCCTGGAAGTAGGTTATATGATCATAACCTAAGAAAATTGATTAGGGAGGGCAAGGAAAAGTAGCCTGATATGGAAGAGAATGTTGAATTACCCCTTAAGGCTTGTGTTGATGAAAGGCTGATACATCAACAATAGTTTCTAAATGATGATAATTTCATCAAGACTAAGGAGTTTAAAGACTTCCTAAGGTGGTATAAAAAGGAGCAAATTAGAGCTCAGTTAATTGTTGATGGGGAGGAGATAGTAACAAATGAGGCCCTAGTGGCCCTACAATCATATGACCCAGACAGTGAGGACATATCACTTGATGAAGCAAGAAAAATGGTATTGGACAGTGGCATATTGCTTGCTAAGGGTTGGGATTTGGCTTCTACCTTCATAATTGATCAAATACGAAAGTAGCCAGATTTGAAGATGTCAAGTGAGATGAAAATAGGGGATATGATTAAAGGATTTGGGTATAACCCAAAATCTCAAGCCTTTGGAAAGTGGAACCTTTTCCCTAAGGACCAGAAGCCTCAGCTAGTAAACATTGAAGAAAACATAGTAGGAAATCAAATTGTCTGGTCAGTACAGAATACAGGGGATATGGAAATATCCAAGATCATGATACATTGGGCACACTTGAATGAGGACAAGAAAAAATAGTTGTCTGACAAGTGTAGCATGTTGATAGAGGAGACCAGTGCATTGGCCAAAGACCGATAATTGTGCCATATCCAGATGCACCAACAAGATCAGGTGATTAAGATATTAATGAAGGAATTAGAGGAGAAGCCTAAGGTGATGTATGTGCATGTACAACCACAACCTTTGCAAATTGAAGATAAGGCAAATTCAGAAGAGGTGGTTGAGAAGGATGATATAGGACAAAAGAAGAATGAAATTGCCTTGAATGTATTAAGGGGAATTCTACAACATAGGATTGAAATGTTGAAGGATAAGACTGATGTTGTCCTTAATGCCTATAATAATTTGCCAACTTTGCATGCTGAGGTCATGGGGTATCTTGCCATATTAAACCCCTATTTTACCAAATGGTCTACTAGGGTGCAATTGTTTGAAAAGCTTGCATCTTTGCAATCCCTAAGATTAGATTTGCCTGAAATAGTAACAAAGGTGGAAGATGAGATCAAAAAGGTTAATGTTTCTCTATCATTCTTCAAGGGCAAATTGAATCAAATAGAGGTAAAATTGAGCCTCTTTGCTACAGATTTTAATAGATTTGTTCCCTTCCTAAAAGGAGAAGATGATCAGGTAAAGGCTTTAGATGCCTAGAGGAATGAGTTTGATAGCAAGATGCCTAACAATAAGGAATTTATTATAGGATTAGATTTGGATGTTGAAGGATTTAATAAAATATTAGATGAGGAATTCAAGGCAAAAATTGACATCAATAAGTTTCTTTTGGATGTTAAGAACATCACTAATGTTAGATGGGAGAGACAAAAGGAACAAGTGCAGGCCACTTAAGACTTCAAGTGGCCAACAGATGATGAAGTGACAACATGGGAACTGATCACTAGGCCCAAGAAAAAGAAACCCACGGTGGAGGAAGAAATCTTGGATGACGAATAAAGGTGAACAATTGGCACCTCACTGTTGAGTATGAAGAATGTCAGTTATTACCAAAGGAAAGTAGGTGAGCATGTAAAGACGGTCACCCAAGTTTGACATAAATGATACCAGCTACCATGAGTACTATCAAAGTGAATGCGCTAGCAAAAGTAGAGAACAAAGAATATCAGATTTCATATCTTGACTTTGTCTTTCCACCGCTTCTTCTTTCTCCTCTTTTTTCTTTTCTGTAGTTTTAGGGTTAGGTTCTCTGAGACCATCCGAAGCTTGTTGCATCCTAAAGAAAAGGATTCCAAGATGGTTAAAGACCTATAAATAGTCAAAAGGTTGTAATTGTAAGGAGGATGAAATATATTGTAAAATCAGACTTTCTAAATTGGTGTCTGTGTTTTTAAGTTTCAAATCTTTTTCATGTATGAGAGAAGGATCATATCAATAAAATACGATGCAATTTTAATCTTTTCTATTGTTGTCTCTTTATTTCATGTGTATGCTTCTTTATGTTTAAGTCTACAAGGCATTCTGAAGCATTTTGGTTACAAGGTAACTAACTAATTACTTACAAGTTTCTTTTAAATAAAGAACTAAGTTTTGTGAGTAGCTTTAGGGAGCATAATAGTATTCAAGGATTTGATATAGTATTCTAGAGGTAACTAGATAATTTGTAAGGTAGTTTATCTAAATTGCATGTAGGTTATAAGGCAGCTTACAGTGTTTTGTTTCTATTAGACTTTAGCTTATTGACTCTGTAACCCAAAGGATAGGCACTGATTTAGGTTTTGGTCTGATAATCTATCATCATCCCACTTTTCAAAACTATTCAAAATTGTTTCAATCAAAATACTTTTGTTACTAAGAGAAGAAAAACTTTACTCAATAAGGACTCATGTCAGCAGGACAGTGTCCATTTTAGTGATTCCTTAAAGAGTGAGTCATTAGGTTATCCCTCCTAAAATCAAAAGGAAGAAGAATGAAATTTCTTGTATCACTGGTTTATGGTATATTTGCAACTATGGTTTGTATGGTTAAGTTTTGCATTTGGATATGTCTAGTCATATGCAGAATGTTTCATAAGTTGGTTCAATAACTCCTAATAGCAAATCAGTGTCCACATTAATATATACTCTGTAATCAGTAATCATAAAGAGGTAAAACCTGCCTGAGTATTTGTGGAGCTCAAAAATGAAGAAGGACCTTATCCAATCCTTGAAAATTAGGCTTTCCTTGTATCTAAATTAGTATTAGAAGGCATAGTGTTCAAGTAGTCATTCCAAGCACTGTGATTCATACAACAAAAATCGCTAACAAATTGGTGACTCCACTGGGGAATAGAGATTTTAAAGTCTGGTTAAGAATTTTCAGAATATCTCTAGTTGAAATTGTCAGAAATCTTAGGCACTTAAAAGTTTAACTTGTTTACAAATCATACTGGTGGTTATTGTTAATTTACCCTTTGATAGGTATTCATCCCAAGTTATTGGGTGGCGACTCTAAAAGGAAAATCTCTGAGATTAGTGCAAGAGGCTCAAGTTTTGAAATCTCCAGATTATACTAAGCCTTTCTCTTTATTTTCATTTGCATCATTTCATACAATTGCTGCTATATTACTTCAAAAGGATGAACAAGGATTTGAACATCCGATATCTTTTTATAGTAGATCCTTGTAGGCTGCAGAGATTAACTATGAAATAATGGAAAAGTAGGCTTATGCATTGGTAAAGGCTATAAATTATTTTAGGCCCTACTTGGTCTGTGCTAAGGTGTAGGCCTATGTTCCTCATTCAGCAGTAAAGAATATCCTTACATAGTTAGAGGTAATTGGTAAGAGGTGTAAGTGGATTACAAGAATTCAAGAATTCAATCTTGAAATCAATATTACCAAATTAATAAGAGGACAAGGCTTGGCAAAGCTTATGACAGAAGAAAACCTGGATTTAGTACAGCTAAACCAGATAGGAACACATGACCAAGCCATTACTAGTATAGAGAGGCAACCGTATTATACTGATATTGTTTTCTTTCTCAAAAATACTAAGTGTCCTGATCATTTGTTTGAAAATCAGAGGAGTCTGAAATTGCAAACTCAAAGGTATATTCTGATCCAAGGTGATTTGTTTTGGAAAGATAAGAATGGTGTACTATTGTTGTGCCTTGACATTTATACCAAGCTCAGAAATTTCTGACTGAGATGCATGAAGGAGAATGTGGAGGTCATTTTTCTGCTAAAACCACCGCCCATAAGATTTTTAGATCAGGGTATTATTGGCCTACTTTGTTCAAAGATACTTATATACATGTCAAGAAATGTGAACCATGTCTGAGGTTTTCCAATAAATTAAAATTTGCAGGTGCTCTGTTGCTGAATCCAGTGAGTACTGAGGCTCCTTTTGCTATGTGGGGGATTGACTTTATTGGTGAATTTTAGGAGAAGTCTAGTGCAAGGCATAGTTGGATATTGGTTTCCACTGATTACTTTACTAAATGGATTGAAGCTATCCCTACAAGGAGAGAAAAAAGCAAGGTGGTTACTGAGTTTCTCATGGATAGTATTTTAACCAGGTTTGATGTGCCTAGTAAATTAGTAATGGATAATGCTATGAGTTTCAGATCAGAAGAAATGACAAGTTTCTGTGAAAGGTATGGGATTATAATATCATACTCATCCCCATATCACCTACAGCCTAATGGACAAGCTAAGTCTAGCAATAAAAGCATATCGAAGATACTGAAGAGGACTCTGGAACAAAATAAGAGAACATGGCACACAAAATTGAAATTAGCTCTTTGGGCTGATAGGATAACACTCAAGAAGGCAACGGGTAAGTCTCCTTTTGAGTTAGTATATGGTCTACAAGCAAGATTTTCAATTAACAATCTATTACCTGTTTGCCAATTCATACAAGAACATTTATATGTCTCTGACAATATGAAAGACATGATGATACAGTTGACTGAATTAGATGAAACAAGGAGAAATAGTCAGAGAGAAAACATAAAATTACAGCAAAAAATGAAGTATCTTTTTGATAAGAGGGCTACGGACAGAAAGTTTTAGGCTGGTGACTTAGTTCTCCAATGGAATGCAAGGGTAGAGGACAAAGGTAAGCACAAGAAATTTGAGACTTTGTGGCTAGGACTTTATATTGTTTTAGACAATTTTGGCAAAGACTCATATTTATTAAAGAATATGGAGGGAGAAAGTTTTGAGTTGCCCATGCATGGGCAATTTTTGAAGGCTTTATTTGAGTAAAAATCGAAGCAATGCACAAGTGAATATGTATCATATGTAAATCTTTCCTTTCTCTATTTGTAAAGTTTTGTAAATATTTCCCTTTCTGTTTTAGGTGTCCTGCTCCATTTTTTGGTGATGTCTCCAACCAGAGATTCTGTGGTTCTTTACCATAAACTATGTTTAGTCAATCCTCATTAGAGCCACTATTGGTTGTATTCCTAGTTCTAGTCTCTTGGAAAATTTTTTATGGTCCTCATACTTGCTTCTTTCCTAAAAGCAGAAGTCTCTCAATTTATTTGTCATTTCCCTGTTCAAATCTTTAGGTTTTCAGGTTAGAACCCATGTAAAATTGTAAAGATTTGAAACCCAAGGTCTTGTTTATTACTAAAGATTGAAAAAAATCTTAGACATTTATCTCACTTCTATTTTGACATTACTTTTTGGGAGTTCACTTAAGTCATGTGTTGAAAAGCTTGGTCGCTTAGTCGCGTGATCCAGATGGTATATTCTTTTTTTCCTTGAGACTTGGTGATTAGCTTATGTCGGGATGTCTCTAAAAGAATTAGAATATTCCTTTATCTTTAAGAGACTTGCCAGAGCTCTTCATGTTGCGTAGTTGCTGAATGAGCCAACAGGTCAGTAGTTTGCGAAAGGGCCCACAAATAAGTCACGGTGTCACGAGAATAGATCAGCGGTTAGTGATTCATTATGAGACTTGGCGATTTCTTTGTGTCACGTGGTCGCTAGATTAGTCTACAGTTAAGTAAACAATAGAAAGTTATGTCACGTTGTCTCTAGAAAGAATGGCGGTTAAGTGAAAATGGCAGAGACTTTGTGACTAACTAAATGCAGTTTGGGATAAAACAGAGTCGGGTTGTTGCTAGATTAAAATGCTGAGTCAGCTTTCCATTCAGCAATGTAGAGACGAGTGATGAACTAGACACGTGTCCAAAGGTGAAGTGACTAAAGGGCTTGTCGCGTGGTCTCCAAATGGAAAAAGACTATTCAGCGACTAAGAGACTAAGTATAAAAGCCTTTGTTGTCGCGTAGTCTCCAGAGATTTTAAGGGTATGATATATTATTCATTGATTTAGCAAGAACTGTTAGATGTAATGATTTAGAGATCCTACGGTGGTCACGAAGTCTCTAAATAAAAGGTCTCAAAGGAAAAGGTACTCGTGACTCAGAGATAAGGGTATGTCACGTGGTTGCCAAATGAGTCAAAGGGTAAAAGGCTTGTTGCATTGTCTCTAAATGCTATGTCACTTAACATTTGTTTTCAGTGATTAAGCGACTAAAGGTAGTCATGGGGTCTCGTAAAGAAAAGAAAGCATTCAGTGACATGGAGATAACCGTGAAAGTTAAGAGTAACGATCAGTCATGGAGTCTCCGAATAAAACATGAGTTAAAATTTTGTTCCAGCGATTTTGATTTACACAGTCGTGTGAACGCCAAAAGTAAACTGCGGTTAACTAAGATAGAGAAAAAGACATAGTCGCTAGATCTCCAGAACAATCAAGGGTTAAAGACTTGGGTCAGTGACAAGGAGAATATACTCAGTCGTGTAGTCCCTAAATATGAATTCATAAGAAAAGGTGGCAGTGTCTGACATAACAACATGAATCATTTAGCATCCAATGATAGGCTTGGATATTGATTACTGTGTAAAAAGGGTAGTTGAGATGTATGATAGAGAGCCAATCATAGTGAAACATGTCATCACATTTGAATTTTATAAATTTTTGCACATATATAAATTTGATTTCCTGTCACACTCATGGGCTATGGCTATGTTTTCAATTAATTCTATGGCATGCTAAATTGAAGGCATGAATTGATGATTTTCAAATGATGAGCAGTGTACTTTGAACAATTACCAGAAAGAGCTGATTGAGGGTTCATTTTATCTTACCTTGCTTTTATAATTTTAGAACAAATAAGTGCTAGGTATTCTGAGAGGGGAGAAGAAATTAGACAAGTTGCATAGTTTTCCATTAATTAAAAGGCTTTAAGTTTTCGAGATTAGTGCACAGAGGAGTAAAGTGAACCTTGGAAAGATATTTGTTTTAATATCAGTAAAGAAGAAGGGATTCAAACACAACAAACATGAGCAAGGCAATTAGTGTGGCTTCTACCAATGGAAGAAGTGAAGATGTAGACGAAGAGACTAAAGGGAAACAAAATTACTCTGATGAATTCCTCAGATTATTGCCGGGTTCAACGCAGAACAGGAGTGCGAATGATAACCTGCTTACTGATGAATATTGCAATATCAGAGATGCTGATACTCTGGGGACAATAAGTTTTTCCCTTTTTAACTAATTTTATAAAAATTATGATAAACCTATCCCAGTATCAAACCCTTGGGCTTGTGGTTTGGCTAGATTGATAGTTCCTGATGTCTACATAGATGTAGATTTGTTCTTAGGCCTCACCAGTCATTATGATGTCTTGTAAAAGACAATTAAGAGGAATGATGGCACTGACCTAGTCATCCTAAATAGAAATTCATTTATGCAAGCTTTTGGTTTGTATAACACTATGTCCACCAGAATTGATATCACTAAGCATGAAGCAAGGTACAATTTGAAGCCTGGTATTGCTAGGGCAACGTTACAGAAGCACATGTTCAAGGAAGTGAGAAACCATCTTGGTCCTATGTCTGGGAAAAGCCCCTATAACTTTAAGGACCTGTACTTCCACATTAAATACGTTGCCTATGCCTTGTGTAGAGTGTTGGGGATAGATGGGGAAGCCGATAAGATTAATGCCAGGATATTGATGATGGTGCTAGATCCATAGGAGGTGCATTCTAGCACCAGCTATGACTATATACAATATATCATTGACAAGATACAAGAGGGATTTATAGAAACCAAGAAGAAAATGGAGAATCCAAAGGAGAAAGAGCCCAAGTTCTTACACTACTCCATCCTCGTGCATCTCCTATTGCATTATAATTTTGTGATCATGGATGAAATTAATCTGACCCCTCAGAGGTTTTATCAAGATGGACCTAATCCTATCTAGTTCTGGATAAAGATTTGGAATTATACATCTAGGGATTGTGATTACTGTGCATTTCAGAATTAGATTGTATATCCAATAGTACAAAGCCTAGGCATCAGTAGGACAAGCGTCCCAATTAAGGTTATGCAACTGCTAAGGCCTAGTGAATACTTGGATAAATGGGAGGGAGACCATAATTGGGGAGATTTCTTCTTAGAAGAGAACTATACCATAATAAGGGTATATGGATGTATACATCCACCTCATATCTTGCCTTACCACATGCCTGTAAGAGTTTCTACTGTGGAATTTATATGGTAGTTGTTGTTAACATATAATGAGCACTTTGCATCACACAGGAAGGGGACCTTAAGCCCTAGACAATTCAGAATTTTTGATTTCACTATTGGCAAAGGTGCCATTGATTCAGTCAGCAAGTGTTTGTAAAGTTGCAAAATGGGGACAGCCTCATATAGATACATTGATCCTGAAGGCTTCATGGCAGGAGTCAGGAAATTATATACTCCCATAATTCCCAATACAAATGTCCATTGTGAATGCATTGAGGAGGATGCAACAATGAATATTCTTGATGAGGATGAGATCAAGACAAAGAGAGAAAGGATTCAGGAGTTGTTGAACCTTGAAAGACAAATCAAAAGAAATGGGTTAACTTTTGGAGGTTTTTACCCTAATCTGCCATATCTTGACAAAGTAAAAGCCATGATCGATAATTATTATGTGCTTACTGAACAGCTGGAGACTGTTCTTGATAAGAAAGGGGCCCAAGGGCCAGATCATTCAGAATATGAGTATGATAGTAGTAGTGATAGTCACTATGCTCGTCCTACTAGATATGTTCAACCTCATCAGGATGTTGCTGAGATATCATAGTTGCGAGGAGCTGAAGGCCACATTGTTGACTTAACAGTAGCCACACAACCAGATGATGTAAAGGAGCCTTTAGCTAAAAGGCAAAAGGTGGAAATAGGCTAGCTTCAGTTGAAAGGAAAGAAAAGAAAAAGGATAAAGCAAGTGCCCTAGTGCCTGGAAGTAGGTTGTATGACCATAACCTAAGAAAATTTATTAGGGAGGGCAAGAAAAAGAAACTTGATATGGAAGATAATGTTGAATTACCCCTTAAGGCTTGTGTTGATGAAAGGCTGATACATCAACAACAGTTTCTAAATGATGATAATTTCATCAAGACTAAGGAGTTTAAAGACTTCCTAAGGTGGTATAAAAAGGAGAAAATTAGAGCTCAGTTAACTGTTGATGGGGAGGAGACAGTAACAAATGAGGCCCTAGTGGCCCTAAAATCATATGACCCAGATAGTGAGGATATATCACCTGATGAATCCAGAAAAATGGTATTGGACAGTGGCATATTGCTTGATGAGGGTTTGGATTTGGCTTCTGCCTTCATAATCGATCAAATATGAAAGCAGCCAGATTTGAAGATGTCAAGTGAGATGAAAATAGGGGATATGATTAAAGGATTTGGGTATAACCCAAAATCTCAAGCCTTTGCAATGTGGAACCTTTTCCCTAAGGACCAAAAGCCTCAGCTGGTAAAAATTCAAGAAAACATGGTAGGCAATCAAATGATCTGGTCAGTGCAGAATACAAGGGATTTGGAAATATCCAAGATCATGACACATTGGGCATACTTGAATGAGGACAAGACAAAAAAATTGTCTGACAAGTGTAGCATGTTGATAGAGGAGACCAGTGCATTGGCTAAAGACCAAGAATTGTGCCATATCCAGATGCACCAGCAAGATTAGGTGATTAAGAATTTAATGAAGGAATTAGAGGAGAAGCCTAAGGTGATGTATGTGGCTGTACAACCACAACCTTTGCAAATTGAAGATAAGGCAAAGTAAAAAGAGGTGGTTGAGAAGGAGGATATAGGACAAAATAAGAATGAAATTGCCTTGAATGCATTAAGGGGCATTCTACAACATAGGACTGAAATCTTGAAGGATAAGACTGATGTTGTCCTTAATGCCTATAATAAATAGCCAACTTTGCATGCTGAGGTCATGGGGTATCTTGCCATATTAAACCCCTATTTTACCAAATGGTCTACTAGGGTGAAATTGTTTGAAAAGATTGCATCTTTGCAATCTCTAAGATCAGATTTGCCTAAAATAGAAAAAGAGGTGGAAGATGAGATCAAAAAGGTTAATGTTTCTCTCTCATTCTTCAAGGGAAAATTGAATCAAATAGAGGTAAAATTGAGAGTCTTTGCTGCATATTTTAATAGTTTTGTTCCCTCCCTAAGAGGAGAAGATGATCAGGTAAAGGCTTTAGATGCCTGGAGGAATGAGTTTGATAGCAAGATGCCTAACAATGAGGCATTTATTATAGGATGAGATTTGGATGTTGAAGGATTTAATAAAATATTAGATGTGGCATTCAAGGTAGAAACTGACATCAATAAGTTTCTTTTGGATGTTAAGAACATCACTGATGTTAGATGGGAGAGACAAAAGGCACAAGTGCAGGCCACTCAAGACTTCAAGTGGCCAATAGATGATGAAGTGACAACATGGGAACTGATCACTAGGCCCAAGAAAAATAAACCCATGGTGGAGGAAGAAATCTTGGATGATGAATAAAGGTGAACACTTGGGACCTCACTGTTGAGTATGAAGAATGTCAGTTATTACTAAAGGAATGTAGGTGAGCATGTAAAGACGGTCACCCAAGTTTGACATAAATGATACCAGCTACCATGAATACTGTCAAAGTGAACGCGCTAGCAAAAGTAGAGAACAAAGAATATCATATTTCATCTCTTGACTTTGTCTTTCCACTACTTCTTTCTCCTTTTTTGTCTTTTTTGTAGTTTTAGGGTTAGGTTTTCTGAGACCATCTAAATATATTTGAAAATCAGACTTTCTAAATTGGTGTCTGGGTTTTCAAGTTTCAAATGTTTTTCATGTATAGGAGCAAGATCATATCAATAAAAAATGGTGCAATTTTACTCTTTTCTATTGTTGTCTCTTTATTTCCTATGTATGCTTTTTTATGTTTAAGTCTACAAGGCATTCTGAAGCATTTTGGTTACAAGGTAACTATCTAATTACTTACAAGTTTCTTTTAAATAAAGTACTAAGTTTTGTCAGTAGTTTTAGGGAACATAACAGTATTCAAGGATTTGATACAGTATTCTATAGGTAACTAGATAAGTTGTAAGGTAGTTTATCTGAATTGCATGTAGGTTATAAGGCAGCTTACAGTTTTTTATTTCTATGAGACTTCAGCTTATTGACTCTGTAACCCAAAGGATAGGAACTCATTTAGGTTTTGGTCTGATAATCTATCATCATCCCAGTTTTCGAAAATATTCAAAATTATTTCAATCAAAATACTTCTTTTACTAAGAACAAAAAAATTGAACTCAGTAAGGACTCATGTCAGCAGGACAGTGTCAATTTTAGTGATTCCTTAAAGAGTGAGTCATTAGGTTATCCCTCCTAAAATCAAAAGGAAGAAGAATGAAAGTTCTTGTATCACTGGTTTATGTTATATGCTAGCACTTTTTCTTGCAACACTTACCTAATGATGACAGTATACCTTGTATACTCGAAGATGATAGTATACCTTGTATACTCGAATGCAACCTCTCTTAGGCATGAGAAAGGATAATTGCTAAGGATTGGATAATATCCTTCTTTGTTTTTGAGCTCCACAGACTCAGGTAGGTATTACCTTTTTAAGATTACTGATACTTCAGCCTATGTATTTGGTGGATTATTTCATTCATTGGCTATGTACCTAAAACCTCACTGTAACAACTTATAGAATACTTTAGAGATTGCAATGATTGATCTAAAATAGAGTATTATAAGCTAGGCTATGGTTTTGATAACATGAACCAATGAGACAAGTATTTTCATCCTTCTTCCTTTTGTTTTTAGGAGGGATAACCTAATGATTCACTCTCCAAGGAATCACTAAAATGGACATTGTCCTGCTGACATGAGTCCTTAATGAGTTCAGCTCATTTGTTCTAAAAACAAGACAAAATTGATTTATTTGTGTATAACCAAATGGAGAAAACACTTGTTCAACAAACTCTAGATCAATGCCTGTTCCTTGGGCAAAGAGTCAATGAAAACATATGTCAACAATAAAAAAACTAATACAATACTCAAGAATGCCTTACAAACTTCATACAATCCAGATTGGATGCCTTACAAACAATCTACTCAACTCAATACTTCTTCATCAAATCTTCACAACTATGTCCTGCTCTCTGAAATCATTTACAAAATTTAACTCTCTCCTTGGGAAAGACTCACAAACGATTAGACACACTACCTTGTAGTAAGTATTTTTTAGATGCCTTACAAATGAACTATACTAGAGCATAAACATAGTTAAAAGAGACAAGATAGCAATGAGTAGGAATTGCACTGTATTCTCATTAATCCAAGTTGTTTCCTGATATCCAGACAATAAACTCAAGAACTAAACATGAAAAAGAAGTATGATTTACAAATAAAATCTTCAAACCAATGGTAACTTGTACTAAACAAGGAAAATATAGGAACAAGAACAAGACCAGGAACCTCCACAGGAACCAAAATAGGAACCTGAAATCTGAACCTTCAAAACAGAAAAGAGAAGAAAATAAATAGAAGAAGGAGAAACCCTAAAAACTATGTCTGGCAAACACCTGTTCTTCTCTCAAATATGTTTTGCACTCATTCCTCCTTTTCAAAATATCTGACTCCATATGTCTTTTCAAAATCTAATTTTATCCCTTGTAAATATCCATCACTTTCCACTGATAAATCCATCAAATATGATTCTATCTGCTGAGAAAATATCTTTGAAATCTGAGAAAATATCTGCTCAAAAAGCCTCCTGGAAATCTCCAACAATCTGATTTTTGCAATAAAATATATGTGCATTTTGTCTTATCCCTTTGTGCAAATTTAATTTTGTTTGCCCCTTCAAAATCTAACCTTTCTTTGCCTGAGAAAATCTGATTTTATCCTCTGAGAAACGCTCCAGGAAAGCCTTGTCAAACTTTGAAATAAAACATTTTATAGAATATGCGAAATACTACATTTCAAATCCTTTTAATCTTTTAACTTTATGCATTTTTTGTCTTTGAAAATCTTCACTTTACTTTAATATGCCTAGACTTCACCAGTTTTTGACAAGTGGCACATGCTGATTCATTGTTATAAACTAGTCTTTTAACTGTGCCTTTAACCCTGGTTAGCTTTTCTTCTTGCTCTCTAAGTCTCTGAATATTTTTACTAACCACAGTTAAATCTGGCGACCATGCGACCAACATCAGTCTCCAAGTTGCTAGCAAATTTCAACTCAACTATCAACCTTGGGCAACTTGGTGACTAGCATCTAGCGGCTAACTCCATATGGCGACCATGTGATTGACAACTAACTCCTCATCACAATAGTCATCATCTCCTTCTGGCTACTTCGCTACTAACCACTAGCCATCAGTCACCAAGTCTTGGCGGTTTATCCTTGGCATCTACCGACTACGCGACTAACCACTAGCGGTCAGTCACCAAGTCTCCATGGTTATCTCCCTTGATGGTCAGCTTCTAGTGACTTTGTCACAGGCTACCACGTGTCCATTTTTGTCAAAATTTGTTTTCCTCCATTTTTGGGCATGAAAACCGAGGTGGTCAGATGACTGGGCGCACGTGTGGATAACCTCCTCACCTTTCTTCAAATTCATATGTTTGCGTTTTAGCTTATAAGGATTCTGAAATCCTTATGAGGCATGAATGTTAGATAATAAGTTTCCATGTTTGAAAGTGATTTTTGAATTTCAACCCAAAATTTGGGGAAAATCCCATGCATCCATTCTTCGAGCCCTCAAGAGCCTGCTAAGATCCTCTAAGATCTCTTATTTACTTATAGAGAAAGCATTTTAGTATATAAATACTAAAAATAGCCACTGCAGAACAAATGTGGGACATTTCATTTTCACTGTTTTCCACTTTTCTGGGACTTTACTAAGTAAACTGCTGATCAATGGTGACATTTCTTTACAAATGGAGACCAGGAATTTGTTCCATAGGTCAAAATTCCCCTCTCCATGGAGTTACATTTGCATATTTAACTTTAAAAACCCTTCAAAAAACTTACATCTATTACAATATTCTGTGCAAATTCCTGTGTAAATACATTTCAAATGTATTGGAAACTTTAAAATATCCTTCTAAAAGTCTGCGTAGCTTGTTTGAAGATCACACTAGTTTCCAAAATCATAGACTTTTCCTCCTGCATAGCCCATACCTTAGTGATTTCAACATTGCAAACAAAACATCTTTAAAAACCTCAAATTATTATACTCTATGCAGATTTAAATCCCTCAATGTTTGCAGTTTGTAATGTGAAAATCACTTAATACTTCCCCTCCCAACCTAGGCACTGGAACCTCCCATGGAAAATGTCTTTCCTTCTTAATGTTGAAATAGCTCACCCAAAAATGGTTCGCAGACTGCTGGCAATGCGTTTGTAATGTAAATTTGGGTTTAATGTTTCAAAAATCTAAAACTTTACTCCACCAAACTGGGCACATCATATTATGGTTTTACACAAGGTAATAAATTATGTATATTACATGAGAAATCTATGTTCATTCTACATGCCACATACTAATTTCAGCGCATTCATTATATCATGCATGAGATTTCATTTTTACTTAATCTGCATTTGTAAAGTGCCCAGTCAATTTTGAAACTGCCATACATATTGGCCATATCCCCTTTGTTTATGCCTTAATGTAAAAATGGTGTGGTCATCCATTTAGAACATAGGAGATACCTAGAATGTTCTGTGAATTTGTAGTTGCAAGCGATCCCCATGAGAATGCAACTGGCATTAAAGTACAATTCTGACAATGCGAACTATTTTGACAATAAGTTGAAAAGAAGATATCTCGGTGGACTGCATCGATTGTCATTTTGCATTATTTTAAAACCTTCTTGCAATGTTGCCTCTTGTCTATACCTCCATATTTTAAATTTTGAACATTAAGTACAAACTGGTGGCCTTTATAATCATGTTAGAACTTATGCAGATTGACCACAATTATGGCAACTGGCCATCAGAAAGAGCTCTGAAAACTGACAAAAATAAACCATCTGACTCTGGCACTTGGAAAAATGATTTAATCATCATCAATAACTACATGTGCAGAAGGGCTTCACAAGATTCATCCTCAGGTACAAGATATAACAGTGCACACTTAGCTTTTCAGAAAACTTGTGTAGGTGCCAATACTGAAACACCATAAATTTCATCCGGATATGCCATTGCAAAAAATAATGAATCATGCACTGAAGTCTCACCATTAGGTCAAATAGTAGATTCATATGCAATGAGAATGGTCCCACAATCGGATCCTAAAAATAACATTCAGATAGAAAGATATCATTCTTGCAAAATGGCCATTCTGAAAGCTTAATTCTGCTTTGCACTGCAGACTGAATAAAATGCCTTTGATACTGAATTTGCAAACCCATCAAATAGATCCTTCAGAAATTCAACCTCTAGAGACTGATTGAATGTCATATTGAGAATGAAAAACCTCAGTTATCTTGTTCTAAAAACAAACTTCTTAACTGATACCAATCCGCAAAATTAGCATCCTAACACCTTTCTGAACTTTAACATGCAAATATGCAGAAAATTGATTTTGATTTAATTTGGAAAAGTGATCAACTAGATTGATCAAAATCTAAAAATCTTCAAAGGAGTTCATTCCTAGGTCTATAATGTAGATCAACTTTCAATTATGTCTGACCTCGAACTGGGTGCACATAGGGAAACCACAAAGTATGCCATTTAATTCTGAATTCAACATTTTCAGTGAAACTTCGATAAATTAGAAATGGAAAGGCTCTGGAAAAGTGGATAAATGGACTGGTAGGAATATGTAAATCTTCAAATAGGTACATTCCTATGTTTAAAATATGAGGGACAACTCAATTATCCAAAATGTTCACCCGGGTATAGATTTTCAAGACCCCAAAGTGGACAACTTAGACATTTTGTACTTGAAAACACATGAAATCAGAATTATTCACCAATGGAATGGTTCTAAAAAACTTGTCATTTGATTTAATAGGGATCTGCAAACTAGAAATATTGATTCCTTGTCATGCCTACAATATCAAAGAACACACCATGATGTCATACCTATCCATCTGATCAAAGATGCGGGCCTTCAAATTGAGGTATTCAGAAATCTGCGTTCAACTTCTAGAAACTTAACAAAGTGCCAACGTAATCAGACTGGAAAATTGCTCAAATGGATTCATCATGATCTAGGATTTAAAACATAAGCTCTTTGATATACATATAACACATTCCCAAAGTGATGGCTTATGAAACTCTATAGGGTGCAAGATATTCAGAAACAAACTAGGCCCTGGACAGCAAAATGACACTAGCAAAATGCAGATTTAGGTGACCCCCTCAAAATGAATACTCCCTAAACATGTCAAAATTAGAAATTAGGAGTTGGAACCCACTGCATATGTGAAATGAAAGGCATTGAAGCCTTTTCCCAATTTGTACCTCATGAAAATCATCTGGGTACCCTTTTCAAGCATTCTAACTGAGCCTTCTCACACAAAATTTTCAAGGGTACTTACTTTGCTTATCTGAAAATTTAACATGGTCACTCCAAATTTCATCCAAATTTGAGAGGACTAACAGTGGCTCTGATTAAGGATGGTTAAATGCAAGTTTATACCAAGAACCACAGATCTCTGGAGTAGCAGACCACCCCAAAATATAAAAAAAACATATTTTACCCTTTCTCTTTCCTCTTTTCAATTTTCACCTCTCAAAACTTTTCTCTCTTCTCAAAAATAGGGAAACCTCAAACTGAAAGCAAACACACAACTAAAATGGAAAGAAAACTATACTATATGTTCATTATCTACAAGAGGCCCAAAACCCCAAAACTGAGATCAACTCTTACCTCTGTCAAACACTTGGTTTTCATCTTCAGGAAACAGAGATAAGCTGAAATTACCATTTCCATGCATCTGATCAATCTTATTTCCATTATCCATTAGCTCAAGATAAAAAATATTATCATAATCCATTTGAGAACTAAATTGGAAATGGTAGCAATTCTAAAAAGTATGTGGCATATGCATGATGTATTCATTAGTTAGCAAAAACTGAGATTCAATGCAATAATCAGCAATGCCAAGCTTATTGCCACATCTTTGATAATCACCTTCTCGCTGGAAAATAAAACACTCACAATCTGCCATATTGCTTGGGTTAGCATTATTAAATTCATTCACATCCATCACTTGCACATTATGCAAAATCAAAGAAGACTTATCACTTTGAAAATGATCGTCAAACTTAGGACATTCATCAAAAATAACATGATAAATCATCTTAGGATATGGAGCAACAACCTCGGCATCAAAAATAGGAGCACCTTGTTTTTCATCATCATCAAATAAACTCAAATAAAAGTGGTGGGTGAGAGGGAAAATACTAGCACATTGAAAGTTTTCCAATGAAATTTGAGCCACTAATTGACCACTATTAAATAGTTCAAAGGTAGATTTAAAATCAAGACAAGATTCAAATTCCACACTATTCTCTAAATTAGTACTCACTTCAATACTTGGAATTTCCATATCTGCTGAATCTAAAACCATACTAAAACCCTCATCATCTGATAAATCAAATTGAATTTTATTGTAGCCTAATGAGGAGTGCAAGAAGAAATAGTATCACATATGTCCAAATCAGAATGCACTGATTCACTTTCCTTGTCAAAATCAATATGTGCTAGACATGAAAGTTTAAAGGTTCTATTTCCTGAATATCAGAGATACTCAAAAGATAAAATCTCTGCAATTTGTTCACTATGAAGGGAAAAATAGTCATCTTCTTCATTTATCTCCTTACTGTCTTCTTGCATGATGCTGCAAATTTCTTCTTTGTTGGAGTCTTGTAGTGAAAACTCTAAAATCATATCTTCTTGTGTAGTGATCTCACTACAAACATTTATGTCTACATCATAATCATCCTCTTGCTGGTTGCATATATCTTTCTCATTGTCTTTCTATTCATAAAGCTTTATATCAATATCATAATCAACAATATCTTCACCAGCAGTAGATTCTTCATCTTCACTAAACATATATTCATCTTTATCACTTTCAATATCATTAAATTCAGATTCACTATCAAATTCATCATTAGATTATTCAATAATCTCAGAATTTTCAGATTCACTATCATTGCTTTCAACATCAGATATATCTTTAGAAGAAACATCTTCTAAACCCTCTATCCATTGTATAACTTGCTGCAAAAATTCTTCCCTCTGAGAAATTGGTAAGTTGCATGTATGGGGAAAACAAAGTTCAACAAATAAATCAACCCATACATACTCCTGAGGACAAAAAATGATATCGTAGCCTTGTAGCTTATTAGTGAATCTTATGAAAAAATCATTTGGTGATTCACCTTCTTCTCTGCTCATGTGTTCCTAAAAAAGTAACACCACATTTTATTGAACTCTTTGCGTCAACATATCTGTCTCTGCTTTGATAAAATCAACTTCTCATATAGGATCTTTGAATCCAGATATGTCATGTTCATCACTGTGCTCTTCATCCTCATTGTATTGCTCTATATCACTAAGCTACTCAAAATCACTAAATATTTTAATAAAACAAGCATCTAATGCTTCCATGGATTCTATTGAGCCATGAGGTAGGTCTTTAAACTAGTCTCTTGCAATGTCAACTAAGGACATTACAAAATTTTTTATCAATACATCCTCATGTGAGATATTATGATTGTCTACCAAATCAGAAAATTTTTCTAAATGTTCTTCAGCTGATTGTTCATCACAACCAGTAAACTTTGGTAAACATTCCCTAACCCTTGATGGAATATGGTTTGGATATCCAGGGATACCTTCAAAATTGATTACCCCAAACATATTACTACCCCTCCAATCACAAGAATATGACATCTTAGTAGTTGAAAAGATTACAAACTGCCACTCTCATTTGTTACATATCTCATTCAGATTTTGCAAAAATACAAGTAAAAACTTGAAATATATAAACCTCCTTTTGCACCTTATTCCTTTTTTCTTTAGTGCTGCAATTACTTGATAAGGAAAACTATTAAAACTTTGTGAAATACCTAGATGTACTTGAGCTGTTGCAAAATATGTGCTTTGAGAACTCCTTCAAATCAGCCTCAAAACATGTAGAAAATCTATTGTCACTGTCACTACAAGTCCGCCTCTTTTGTAATCTTTCTTTTAATGTGCACACTGGTGCAAATTAGAGCTCAGAGTCGCCACTCACCAATAGTGAGATTCTTTTGATACTATCTTGGAGAAAAGAAAAACTTTCAGACACTTTGCAGCAAACAACAGACAGACTTGACTCTCTTTTTAAAACAAAATGAATATATCCTTTCTTTTTTGTAACATGTGACTTTATAAATGCCTTACTATTGACTTACTCCAAAAATTCTGATTTGTTTAATAAGATTTGTATACTTATTCCCTAGCAGAGTCGCTAATTTGTTAGCACTTTTTCTTGCAACACTTACCTAATGATGATAGTATACCTTGTATACTCGAATGCAACCTCTTTTAGGAAAGAGAAAGGCTAATTTCTAAGGATTGGATAATATCCTTCTTCATTTTTGAGCTCCACAGACTTAGGTAGGTATTACCTATTTAAGATTACTGATACTTCAGCCTATGTATTTGGTGGATTATTTCATTCACTGGATATGTACCTAAAACCTCACTGTAACAACTTATAGAATACTTTAGAGATTGCAATGATTGATCTGAAATAGAGTATTATAAGCTAGGCTATGGTTTTGATAACATGAACCAATGAGACAAGGATTTGTATCCTTCTTCCTTTTGTTTTTAGGAGGGATAACCTAATGATTCACTCTCAAAGGAATCACTAAAATGGACACTGTCCTACTGACATGAGTCCTTAATAAGTTCAACTCATTTATTCTAAAAACTAGATAAAATTGATTAATTTGTGTATAACTGAATGGAGAAAACACTTGTTCAACAAACTCTAGATCAGTGCCTATTCCTTGGGCAAAGAGTCAATGAAAACATATGTCAACAATAAAAAAACTAATGCAATAATGAAGAATGCCTTACAAACTTCATACAATCCAGATTGGATGCCTTACAAACAATCTACTCAACTCAATACTTCATCAAATATTCACAACTATGTCCTGCTCTCTGAAATCATTTACAAAATTTAACTCTCCTTGAGAAAGACTCACAAACGATTAGACACACTACCTCGTAGTAGGTATATTTTGGATGCCTTACAAATGAACTATACTAGAGCATAAACATAGTTAAAAGAGACAAGACAACAATGAGTAGGAACTGCACTGTATTCTCATTAATCCAAGTTGTTTCCAGATATCCAAACAATAAACTCAAGAACTAAACATGAAAAAGAAGTATGCTTTACAAATAAAATCTCCAAACCAATGGTAACTTGTAC
>MU228284.1:508955-526660 GCA_018584345.1 Thuja plicata | reverse complement strand
ACTGCACTGTATTCTCATTAATCCAAGTTGTTTCCAGATATCCAAACAATAAACTCAAGAACTAAACATGAAAAAGAAGTATGCTTTACAAATAAAATCTCCAAACCAATGGTAACTTGTACTGAACCAGGCAAATACAGGAACACGAACAACACCAGGAACCTCCATAGGAACCTAAAATTCGAACCTTCAAAATAGAAAAGAGAAGAGAATAAATAGAAGAAGGAGAAAACCTAAAAACTATGTCTGGCAAACACCTGTCCTTCTCTCAAATCTGATTTGCACTCATTCCTAATTTTCAAAATATATGACTCTATCTATCTTTTCAAAATCTGATTTTATCCCTTGTAAATATCCATCACTTTCCACTGAGAAATCCATCAAATCTGATTCCATCTGCTGAGAAAATATCTTTGAAATCTGAGAAAATATCTGCTCAAAAAGCCTCCCAAAAAGCTCCAACAATCTGATTTTTGCAATAAAATATATGTGCATTTTGTCTTATCCCTTTGTGCAAATCTGATTTTGTTTGCCCCTTCAAAATCTAACCTTTCTTTGCCTGAGAAAATCTGATTTTATCCTCTGAGAAACCCTCCGAGAATGCCTTGTCAAACTTTGAAATAAAATATTTTACAAAATATGCAAAATAATACATTTCAAATCCTTTTAATCTTTTAACTTTATGCATTTTCTGTCTTTGAAAATCTTCACTTTACTTTAATATGCCCAGACTTCACTAGTTTTTGACAAGTGGCACATGCTGATTCGCTATTATAAACTAGTATTTTAACTGTGCCTTTAACCCTGGTTAGCTTTTCTTCTTGGTCTCTAAGTCTCTGAATATTTTTACTAACCACAGTTAAATCTGGCAACCATGCGACCAACATCAGTCTCCAAGTTGCCAGCGAATTTCAACTCAACTATCAACCTTGGGCGACCTGGCGACTAGCATCTGGCGGCTAACTCCATCCGGTGACCATGCAACCAGCGGCTAACTCCTCGTCGTGATAGTCATCATCTCCTTCTGGCTACTTTGTTACTAACCGCTAGCGGTCAGTCGCCAAGTCTCGATGGTTTATCCTTGGCATCTCCCGACTACGTGACTAACCGCTAGCAGTCAGTTGCCAAGTCTCCACGGTTATCTCCCTTGACGGTCAACTTCTAGCGAATTTGCGATAGGCTGCCACGTGTCCATTTTTGTCAAAATTTGTTTTCCTCCATTTTTGGTCATGGAAACTAAGGTAGTCAGATGACTAGGCATGCATGTGGATAGCCTCCTCACCTTTCTTCAAATTCATATGTTTGCGTTTTAGCTTATAAGGATTCCAAAATCCTTCTGAGGCATGAATGTGGGATAATAAGTTTCCATGTTTGAAAGTGATATTCAAATTTTAGCCCAAAATTTGGGGGTTTGCCCATGCATCCATTCTTCTAGCCCTCAAGAGCCCTCTAAGAGCCTCTGGGCTCTCTTATTTACTTATAGAGAAAGCATTTTAGTATATAAATACTAAAAATAGCCACTGCAGAACGAATGTGGGACATTTCATTTTCACTGTTTTTGACTTTTCTGGGACTTTACTGAGTAAACTGCTGATCAATGGTGACATTTCCTTGCAAATGGAGACCATAAATTTTTTCTATAGGTCAAAATTCCCCTCTCCATGGAGTTACATTTGCAGATTTAACTTTAAAAACCTTTCAAAAAACTTACATCTGTTACAATATTCTGCGCAAATTCCTCTGTAAATACATTTCAAATGTATTGGAAACTTTAAAATATCCTTCTAAAAGTCTGTGTAGCTTGTCTGAAGATCAAACTAGTTTCCAAATCCATAGACTTTTCCTCCTGTGCAGCCCATAGATTAGTGATTTCAACATTGCAAACAAAACATCTTTAAAAACCTCAAATTATTATACTCTGCGCAGATTTAAATCCCTCAATGTTTGCAGTTTGTAATGTGAAAAACACTTAATACTTCCCCTCCCAACCTAGGCACTGACACCTCCCATGGAAAACATCTTTCCATCTTAATGTTGAAACATCTCACCCAAAAATGGTTCGCAGACTGCTGGCAATGCATTTGTAATGTAAATTTGGGTTTAATGTTTCAAAAATCTGAAACTTTACTCCACCAAACTGGGCACATCATCTTATGTTTTTGCACAAGGTAATAACTTATGTATGTTGCATGAGAAATATATGTTCATTCTATATGCCACATACTAATTTCAGCACATTCATTATATCACGCATGAGATTTCATTTATACTCAATCTGCATTTGCAAAGTGCCCAGTCAATTTTGAAACTGCCATACATATTGGCCATATCCCCTTTGTTAATACCTTAATGTAAAAATAATGTAGTCATCCATTTATAACATAGGAGATACCTAGAATGTTCTGTGAATTTGTAGTTGCAAGCGATCCCCATGAGAATGCAACTGGCATTAAACTACAATTCTGACAATGCAAACTATTTTGACAATAAGTTGAAAACAAGATATCTCGGTGGACTGCATCAATTGTCATTTTGCATTATTTGAAAACCTTCTTGCAATGTTGCCTCTTTTCTATACCTCCATATTTTAAATTTCAAACATTAAGTACAAACCGGTGGCCTTTATAATCATGTTAGAACTTATGCAGATTGACCACAATTATGGTAACTGGCCCTCAGAAAGAGCTTTGAAAACTGACAAAAACAAACCATCTAAACTCTGGCACTTGGAAAAATGATTTAATCATCATCAATAACTACATGTGCAGAAGGGCTTCACGAGATTTTTCCTTAGGCACAAGATATAACAGTGCACACTTAGCTTTTCAGAAAACTTGTGTAGGTGCGAATACTGAAACACCATAAATTTCATCTGGATATGCCATTACAAAAAATCAATGAATCATGCACTGAAGTCTCACCATTAGGTCAAATAGGAGATTCATATGCAATGAGAATGGTCCCACAATTGGATCCTAAAAATAACATTCAGACAGAAAGATATCATTCTTGCAAAATGGCCATTCCGAAAACTTAATTTTGTTTTGCACTGCAGACTGAATAAAATGCCTTTGATACTGAATTTGCAAACCCATCAAATAGATCCTTCAAAAATTCAACCTCTAGAGCCTGATTGAATGTCATATGTAGAATGCAAAACTTCAGTTATCTTGTTCTAAAAACAAACTTCTTAACTGATACCAATCCGCAAAATTAGCATCCTAACACCTTTCTGAACTTTAACATGCAAATATGCAGAAAATTGATTTGGATTTAATTTGGAAAAGAGATCAAGTGGATTGATCAAAATCTAAAAATCTTCAAAGGAGTTCATTCCTAGGTCTATAATGTAGATCAACTTTCAATTATGTTTGACCTCGAATTGGGTGCACATAGGGAAACCACAAAGTATGCCATTTAATTCTAAATTCAACATTTTCAGTGAAACTTCAATAAATCAGGAATGGAAAGGCTCTGGAAAAGTGGATAAATGGATTGGTAGGAATTTATAAATCTTCAAATAGGTGCATTTCTATGTTTACAATATGAGGGAAAACTCAATTATCCAAAATTTTCACCCGGGTATAGATTTTCAAGACCCCAAAGTGGACAACTTAGCAATTCTATACTTGAAAAAATAGGAAATCAGAATTATTCACCAATGGAATGGTTCTAAAAAACTTGTCATCTGATTTCATAGGGATCTAAAAACTAGAAATATTTATTCCTTGTCATGCCTACAATATCTGAGAACACACCATGATTTCATACCTATCCATCTGATCAAAGATGCAGACCTTCAAAGTGAGGTATTCAGAAATCTGCATTCAACAACTTCTAGAAACTTAACAAAGTGCCAACGTAATCAGACTGGCAAATTGCTCAAATGGATTCATCATGATCTAGGATTTAAAACATAAGCTCTCTGATATACATGTAACACATTCCCAAAGTGATGGCTTATGAAACTCAATAGGATGCAAGATATTCAGATACAAACTAGGCCCCGAACAACAAAATGACACTTTAGCAAAATGTAGATTTAGGTGACCCCCTCAAAATGACTACTCCCTAAACATGTCAAAATTGGAAATTAGGAGTTGGAACCCACTGCATATGTCAAATGAAAGGCATTGAAGCCTTTTCCCAATTTGTACCTCATGAAAATCATTGGGTACCCTTTTCAAGCATTCTAACTTAGCCTTCTCACACAATTTTCAAGGGTACTTACTTTGCTTATCTGAAAATTTAACATGGTCACTCCAAATTTGTTCCAAATTTGAGAGGACCAACACTATATTTGCAACTATTGTTCGTATGGTTAATTTTTGCATTTGGATATGTCTAGTCATATGTAGAATGTTTCATAAGTTGGCTCAATAACTCCTAGAAGCAAATCAGTGTCCAGATTAATATATACGTTGTAATTAATAATCATAAAGAGGTAAAACCTACCTGAGTATTTGTGGAGCTCAAAAATGAAGAAGGATCTTATCCAATCCTTAGCATTTAGGCTTTCCTTGTATCTGAATCAGTATTAGAAGGCATGGTGTTCAAGTAGTCATTCCAAGCATTGTGATTCATACAAGAAAAATCCCTAACAAGTCTTTACAAAAATTATGGCCACTCTAACAAACACTTAACCTTCAATTCTGCAAATTTGCCCAATTAGGCCTAGTTCTATTAAGCCCTATTTAACTATTTTTGGTCCACAACTAAAAATTCTTCCAAACAACCCTGTGAGAGTGTATATGATCCTAAAATATATTGTATATCCCTTCAACAATCCACAATGACAACTCTCCAAAATACCCACAACCCTAATTAATGTTAGGCCCTAGTTTCTAGCCTATTCTTTAGGCCTCTGGACTAGTCCTTGAAAATCGTATTCAAACTCACTTCAGACATCATGTAAACCTCTGTAACCTATTGATTATTCAAGAGGGAAAATTAGGGCTTCCATCCATGCCACTAACTTGTCTGTACAAGATCATTGGTGTGTGGTTTCACTTCAATGTTTTCACTGTCCTAGCTCACCTACTCCAAGTAGTCGACCTAAGGCATGACTAGATCATGAGAAGCTCAGCTGAAAAAAATAAAAAATAAAAAAATAATCCATATGTACGATCCCTAACCTAACATCCCAAGAGGTTAAATGCATTTACAACTGTGGATGTTTAGGTTAGAGCCATTTTAGTTGCTACAACTCTGCAAATGAAGATTGCAGACAAAGTCACCTAGAAATGGGTGTAACTTCTCTGTCCCAAAACATGAAAATAAAATTGAATATGAAATGGAAAGATAGAAACAAAATATATGCATCCATGAAATCAAATCATGCCTCCCAATTCATACACATTCATATAGGGTTGCACACACTCTGAAAACACAGGGACAACATAGGAAATTGTTAGTACATTTTAACCAATCATAAAGTCTACATCCAAAACTTCATTGAACCCTCGAAAATATTCCTCCCATGCATAAATAAACACGCATGGGTAGTTACAACTGTCCAAGACTCCATTAGCAACTTTTTTTAAAAAATTGCAAAAGTTGATAGCAACTTTTTGTGAATTCTTGCTCTTTGAGGATTCTAAGAATTTAACTTAACCCTGGCCTATCCTAGGACCCTAGTTAAGATCCTTAGAAAATTTGAAAAGGTTATCCCCCATTTTTAACCACAAATAACAACTTTGGAGTCTTTTTCCAACATTTGGACTCATTGAGAAACTTGTGCTCTTACCAACCAGTAAGGACTGGTTGGAATCCAATCACTATTGGATCTTATTTCCAACTCACACCAAACCCTAAAAAACCTTAAAAAAACATTAACAAATCCTATCTCAAACAAAAAAACAAAATGGGAGGTGCTCTACATCATTTGGATTTAACCATTAAGGCATTGTGCGGTGCCACCACGTGTCTCTGCAAGATCATATCCACGAGTAAAGATTATGGAGTTTAGAAGGCTGGCGTTAAGCCTTGAAAATAAAGAGAAAAATGTTTAACCTTCAAGGGAATGCATCATGGTGACATGTGTCCAAAGTGATGGGACCCTCTAGCAGCATAAAGTAAGGTAAAGTGAAGTTAAGTATGTAAAGATCTAATGGTGGGCATAAAGCCTTAGATCAAAAGTGTTCGAAAGATAACCTTTGAGGTAATATGCCATTGTGACACATGTACAGGGAGATGAACATTATAAAAGACTTGTTGTGGACCGTCTGATGTAAAGGAAAGTTGTCAGCATCGACGGTTATGTTTTAAAATGCTAAAGTAATAGCTATGAACTGTTGGCCACAAAATTTTGAACTCAGCAAAAGTAATGGAGAACATGTGCTTCTTCTCAATGGAAATTTAAATCTTAAAGATGATGTGATTTTTATTTGATCAATCACTCAATTCTTATTTTGCATAATTGTCAAAGTTGTGGAGTGGAGCAAAGTTGCATTGATCGCATTCAAATTTTCAAGCTATCTGCGAAACGGGTAATTTTCTGATACTGGTGTTTCTAAATTTTGAGAAATTTGAAGGAATACTAGGGTTTGGAGTAAGAAGGTTTTATTCTCAAAACTGTTAATTGTTAGACTTTAAAACCTTAAATTCAAAATGTCTCCTAGAAGATAGTTTAAAGGGAAAATAGACTACCAGGAGAGAAATGTGTGTGATGACCTACTATAGGAGTTGACTAGGTCAACTAATTACTCAACGAAAATGAACGAGGTAGTCCCAAAAACAAACATTTGAAAATTGGTGAGTTTCTATATGATTTGGGTAAATGGGTTAGAGATGCCAGCATAGGTATGAGTGGTCTAGCTCTATTCAAAATAGTAATTGGCCAGAGAAATGTCTTTGCCCCAAACAGTAATGTATGGCAGTTTGATGTAGGAAAATTAGTGGTGCCTAGAGTTTTTATGGATATAGACATGCTTATGTAGATAGCTAACAAGTATGACATTATAGCTAGAGTGGTCAGAGATAAGAATGGACACATCATGATTAGTGTTACTGCAAAAGAAATTAGAGAAGTTTTTAGGTTGAATGATCAAGATACCCCTATGGATAAGACTAACTTCAATCAGTTTAAAGAGATTTATTCAACTCAAAAGAGCTATCTTAGAGGAGAACCACAGAAGGAATTTTTTTAAAAATTTAGGGACTTGGTTATGGTAGGGAGGTGTTGGATGTATTCTTCGTTTTGTTGGTTTGCCCTAAAATTTTGTTGTCATCATGCCAATTTCTATCCAAAATTAGAAAGTATTTCCCAATTTGAAGTATCCCTATGGAAATTTTGTATTCTTAGGTCAAAATCCACATGAATAGTGAAAAACCCAAAACCCTGAGATGTTTCTAAGTGAAAATGCAAAAAAGCCCTAAAAATGTCAATCGAGTTTCTATTTTTCCATTACCTTTTTGAAAGACTTAAGTTATAAAAGTCATGTGCCTTTTTAATGGTTACCTAGTCTCTTAATCCTAAAAGCATATTCCATTTTATAATGAGAATGGGTGATTAACTATTGTCGGGATGTCTCAAAAGGAAAAATAATATTCTTTGTAAGTTATGAGACTTAGCGAAGTCCTTCAGTCGCGAAGTCTCCCAATGAAGAAAAACATCATCTGGCGACATGGAGACAAGTGGTTAAGTCATGGTGTTGTGTAATATATCCAGTAGTTAGTAAACTATCATGAGACTTGGTGATTGCTTCAGTCATGGGGTCTCCGGATCAGAACACAGTTAGTGACAAGTTAAATGGTTTGTCGCTAAATCTCCAATTTAAAAGTCAGTTAAGTAAAAGGTTCTGAGACTTGGCGATAAATCGCAAGTTGATTGAAGTATATGGTGGTCAGGTAGTCACTGGTTAAATGTGGTAAGTCAGTGTCTTTTCAGCAATTTGGAGACAAACAATTAAGATAAGACACATGTACACAGTGAATAGAATAAAGTGTATCAATTGCATGGTCTCCCAAAAGGAAAATATCATTTGGTGATTAGGAGACTAAAGGTTGTAAAGCTATGTATTTTAATATTGTCATGTTGTCTCCAAATGATTTAGGGTTTTCAAAATACACTCAGTGACTTAGCAGAGCCATCAGATGCAGAGTAAGATAAGATAAATGGTGGTTACTGAGTCTCTATCAATTTTGCATAAGAGTAAAATGTTCTTGCGACAATGAGGTTAGCTTTAGTCACATAGTCTCCAAATTAAAATTAAAAGATAAGGTTTCATGGGATATGTCATGAAGTCTCCAAAGGAAATAGTGAACAACAGTTTTGTTTAGCGATTAGGTGACTAGGGGTAGTCACGGGGTCTCGTAAAGTGAAATAAACATTCAGAGACTTAGTGATAAGAGCTTAAAAGATGAAAAGCAATTGTGGTCGTGGGGTCTCTGAATAAACTCTGAGTTTGGCATTTGATCTAGCAACTTGGATTCATTTGGTCATGTGATCGCCAAAAGTTAATCATAGTTAAGATAAGTGAAGAGAATCATATAGTCGCTAGATCTCCAGAAGAATTAAGAGTTAAGAGATTTGATCAGCGACAAAGAGATAATGCATAGTCGCGTGATCGCTAAATATGAAAAGTGATAAAAGGTGGCAGTTGCTAACATGACAACATAGAGATTCATTGTCCAATGAAAATATAGGAGATTAATTACTGTATGAAAATGGTAGCTGAGATGTCTGGTGAAGAACCAATCATATGAAGACATGTCATTTTGTTCAAATTTTATAAGGGTTTTTCTGAAAATGCACTCATATGAATTTGATTTCCTATCACATTCATGAGCTACAGCTAGGATTTCAATTAATACCACAACATGTAAACTTGAAGGAAAAATTTATTGTCTCTTCAATGATGAGCTAAGTACTTTGAAAAGTTCCCATAAAGGGATGATCTCAGGTTTATTTTCATTTATCATACATCTAGGATTTTAGAGCGAAGAATTGCTAGGTTTTTTGTGTCCAAAAAGCAAGAGTTCATCATTTTCAGGGCGATTCTCTAGTTTTCAAGGATCTCAAAATTGTCTTCAGTGCACAGAGAAGAGTAAGATGTCCTGAGAGAATATTTTTTTCAATATTGGTGAAAGAGAGGTGAAAATAGAGAAATATGAGTAGAGCAGTTAGTGTGGCTTCTACCAGTCGGAAGAGTGATGAAGTTGATGAGGATGCCAAGGGAAAAAGGAATTTCTCTGATGAATTTTTGAAGATGTTTCCTAGGTCTACATAGAATAAGAGGGAAAATGCCAACATATTGGTAGATGAGTACTGTGAAATCAGAGATGCATGTACACCAGGTTCCATAGGTTTTTTTCTCTATAACTATTTTTATAATAATTCTGATAAGGCCATCCCAATATCAAACCCTTGGACTAGTGTTTTGGCTAGGTTAATTGTCCCTGATTTCTATGTAGATGTAGACTTGTTTCTAGGACTAGAAAACCATTATGAACATTTGTCTAGGACAATTAAAAAGAATGATGGTACTGCATTGTTAATTCTAAATAGGAATTCATTTATGCAAGCTTTTGGTTTATATAGTACCATGTCCATCAAGATTAATATTACCAAGAAAGAAGAAAGGTATAGGTTACAGCCTAAGGTTACTAGGAACCAATTACAAAAACATATTCTTAAGGAATTTAGAAACCATATTACCCCTATACCAGGAACTACACTCTACTGTTTCAAAGATTTACATTTCTATATCAAGTACATTTCTTATGCTTTGTGTAGAGTGTTGGGTATAGATGAAGGAGCTGAGAAGATAAATTCTGGAATTTTAATGATGGTGTTAGATTTGCAAGATGTGCATTCTAGTACTAGCTATGACTATATACACTACATCATTGATAGAATGCATGAGGGGTTTTTAGCTCTGTAGAAGAAGGGTAAAGATCCTAAGGATTAAGATCCTAATTTTTTACATTATTCTATCCTGATGCGTTTGTTATTGCATTTCAATTATGGTATCATGAATGTAAACAATTTGAACCCTCAAAGGAACTTTCAGGACTGGCCCAATGCTATTCAATTTTGGATTAGGATATGGAATTATACCTCTAGGGATTGTGACTTCTGTGGATTTGAGAACTGTATTGTATACCCCTTGATGCAGAGTTTGGGAATTAGCAAGAATAGACTCCCAGTGAAGGTGCTGCAGTTGCTAAGACCCTGTGAATATGTTGATAAATGGGAGGGTGACCACAATTGGGAAGACTTCCTTTTAGAAGAGAATTTCACTATGATTAGAGTGTATGGATTCACACATCCTCCTCATGTCCTACCATATCATGTACCATCAAGAGTTGCAGCTATGGAGTTCATTTGGCAGCTATCGTTAACAGATAATGAGCACTTTGCACCACATAGGAAGGGGACATTAACCCCTAGGAAATTCAAGATTTTTTAGTTTATGATTGGAAAAGGTGCTATTGATCAAGTGAGTGGATGGTTGGAAAGATGGAAGATGGGAGCAGCATTATATAGATATATTGATCCAGAGGGATTTATTGCAGGAGCTAAGAAACTCCTACCATACCGAATATATATGTACATGATCTTTGTGTGGAGGAGGATGCTTCTAGGAATATCCTTGATGAAGATGAAGTAAGAACTAGGAGAGAAAGAATTCGAGAGTTATTGAATTTGGAGAAACAAATAAAAATAAATGGATTAGCATTCAGAGGTTTTTACCCTGACCTGCCATATTTTGACAAGATTAAAGCTATGATAGATAACTTTTACACACTCTATGAGAAATTAGACAGAGTTTTGGATGTGAAGAAAGGGGGAAAAGAACTTGAATATTTAGAATCTGAATATGAGAGTGAGAGTGATGAAGATTATGTCCATCCACCTCAAATAGATCAACCCCAACAAAGTGTTGCAGAAGCAACTCAGATACAGGGAGAATAGGGGCATATCATAGACTTGACTGAAGTTTCCCAACCTGATGATATAGAGGAGCCTACTACCAAGAGGCAAAAGGTTGACCTTGGTCAGACATATTATGCAAGAAAAGAGAAAAAAGGAGATAGGATAAGTACTCTTGTTCCTGGCAACAAATTGTATGATCACAATTTGAGAAAAGAAATCAGAAAAGGAAAGAGACAGCAGCAAGAAGTAGAGGAAAACATAGAATTGCCTCTCATAGCATGTATTGATGAAAGATTGCTTAGCCAACAATAGTTTTTGAGTGATGATAATTTTATAAAAACTAATGAGTTTAAAGATTTCTTAAGGTGGCATAAAAATGAGCAAATCAGGGAACAACTAAAATCAAATGGTGAAGAAACAATAACCAATGAGGCTCTTCTAGCTTTGCAAGCCTATGATCTGAAAAGTGAGGATGTTTCTCCAAATGAGGCTAGAAAGATGGTCTTGAATAGTGGAATCTTGCTTGCTGAAGGCTGGGATCTAGCCTCAGCATTTATTATAGATCAAATAAGAAAGCAGCTAGATTTGAAGATGGCAAGTGAAATCCAAATGGGTGACATGATCAAAGGGTTAGGATATAGTCCAAAATCACAAGCATTTGCCATGTGGAATTTATGTCCAAAAGACCAGAAGCCTCAACTTTTGAATATTGAAGAGAGCATGGTTGGAAATCAAATGGTGTGGATAGTACAAAACATTGGAGATCTTGAGATTTCTCAAATCATGACACATTGGGCACACCTAAATGAGGATAAGACAAAGCAGTTGTCTAAAAACTGTGGTGTCTTAATTGAGGAAGCTAGTTCCCTGGAAAAAGATAGGGAATTATGTCATATTAAGATACATAAATAGGATAAAGTAATTTATGAGATGAATAGACAATTACAAGAAAAACTTGAAGTTGTATATGTGCCCTCAGTGCAGCCTCTCCAGATAGAAGAGAAAGTTGAAACAAGGGAAGAGGTTAAAACAGAGGATGTGGCCAAAAAAGAAAATGAGGTGGCCATAAATGCATTAAGGAGAATTCTTCAACATAGGATTGATATATTAAAAGATAAAATAGATATCATCTTGAATGCATATAATAAATTGCCCATCTTACATGCTGAAGTAACAGGGTATATTTCTACTTTGAACCCTTACTTTGTCACATGGTCTCCTAGGGTACAATTGTTTGAGAAACTTGCCTCTTTGCAGCAGCACAGGTTAGATTTACCAGATATTGTGACAGAGGTGGAAGATAAAATAAAAAAAGGTAAATGTATCTTTGTCTTTCTTTAAGGGTAAACTAAATTAGATAGAGGCTAAGATAAACCTATTTTCACCAGATTTTAATAGGTTTGTTTCTCCTTTGAAAGGAGAAGATGATCAAGTTAAGGCCTTGGAGGCTTGGAGAAATGAGTTTGATAGTAGAATGCCTAGTAATGAGGCATTTATTATAGGATCTGATCTAGATTTAGATGGTTTTGATAGAATTTTGGATGAGGCCTTCAAGGCAGAGACTGACATCAATAAGTTTTTAGTTGATGTCAAGAGCATTACTAATGTTAGATGGGAAAGGAAAAAGGTACAACTGCAGAGTATTCAAAGTTTTAAATGGCCTATAGAGGATGAGGTGACATCTTGGGATTTGATAACCAAACCAAAGAAGAAAAGGCCTATGGAGATAGAGGAAGAGATCCTGGATGAGGAGTAGAAAGGAACACTTGGCACCTGACCATTGAGCATAGGGAGGTTAGTTATTATCAAAGACAAGTGTAAGTTAGCCTGAAATGGTGGTCACTTGATCTCAGTATAAATATTAGATACTATCCTAAATATTGTCAAACAAAGGTGCCAGAATCCAGATGAAGACAAAGAAGATCAGATTTTATCCCCTGTTCTTGTCTTCCCATCGCTTGACATTCTTATTTCTTATCTTTTCTATACTTTTAGGGTTAGGTTCCTTAAACCATTTGAAGCTTGTTGCATCCTAAATTTAAGGATTCCAAGATAGTTTAACGACCTATAAATAGATAAAATTGTAATAGTTTTTGAGAGATGAAATATATTGGCAAACCAGACTTTCTAAATTTCAGTCTGTGTCTTTGAGCTTTTTGAGCTTTTTATGTACTGAAGCAGAAATATATGAATAAAATACAGTGCAACTTTAGTCTATATTATTTTTGTCTCTTGACTTATTGTCTGTACTCTTTTATGTTTAATTTGTAAGGCGTGTTAAACATATTAGCTATAAAGTAGTTATCTGATTATTTGCAAGCTTCTTCTAAGGGGAGAATTAAACTTTGTGAGTAGTTTCAGGGAGTACAAGAGTGATTGAGGATTTGATACAATATTGTAGAAGTGACAGGATAGTTTGCAAGGAATCTTATCTGAGTTGCATGTAGGTTGCAAGGCATCTTACAGTATTCTATTTTATATATCTTTGTGGATTTATATTTATTGATTCTATAAGCCCGAGGATAGGCACTAGTCTAGGAACTTGTTTGGTAATCCATCATCATCCAAAATATTCAATACCATTCAAAATCAATTACTTTCAGAATATATGTGTAAAATATCAATTGTATTCATAGTGATTATAGTTGAAGTTTGTTGATTTCTTAAAGACTAAATCAAAGGGGTTATTCCTCCTAGATTCACAAGAATTGTAAAAGGAAAGAAAGATGAATTTCCCTATTATGTTGTTGTCTGTTGTCATTAAGATAATGATTTGGATTGTCAAGATTTTCCTCTGAATAGTCATATTTATCTATATTTTCATTTATATATCCATATAAAAATAGAGCATTCAGCACATAATAAAAATCTACTCTAAAGATACTGTCAAATCAGTAACCAGTTATAGGTAAGACCTGCCTGAGTCAATGGATCTAAAAAAAGGAGGTGATAATAGGTATCCCCAGTGATTATCAAAATACCTCATCAATTAGTGTTTTCTCTTTCTTGAGTTAGAGTATCAATGGCATTGGGAGTCATAGGGTTATTTAAGCATTCAAGCATCTTTAGATACCCTGGAAGAAAAAACCCTAATAGGAGGAACACCCAATAACCTTTTAAACTTGATTACTTTACTTCAAAAGCCAGAGGAGTATATAGAGCTCTTTGTCAAATCTTTGGGGATGATGAAGAAAATGAGATACCCATCCATTATATATTCATGATGGTCCATATCTTGTATCCTCATTTAGCAATAATTCTTTATTTTTCTTCATACATTGTAGACCTAATTCACGAGGGTTTGATAGACATCAAGAACAAAAATGTTGCCAAACCTTTTGCATGGTACTCCATGCTAATGCACATGTTTTTATTTAAGGGGTCAAATTACTTTAAGGAAGGGATGAACTTGATGAGATTCAAGGATGATGAAGATATGACTATGCAATTATGGAATGCATATATGTCTTGGGATAAGAAAGAAGCAAGTTATATCACTTTTGATAGATATTTTCTGCCAAACTTAGGGCATTATTTCAATCTGATGATCCTAGAATTCTTGTGTCACTATTACAATGTTTGAGGCCAAAGGAATATAATCAAGATCTTAATATGGTACATAATTGGGGTGACATTATTCTTTACCCAGTGTCAACAGTGTTCAAATTTTATGGCTTTAGAGGAGTGCCAAATATATCACCTTACAAGGTTCCCTTCAAGACGGGATTAGTAGAAATTATAAGGTAGATTGGATGCCTATAATAAGAAGCAGTAACAGGAAGAGGGAATGGGAAAGGAACCATTTTCCCCACAATCATAGCTGCCTATCAATTCATCATCACAAAGGGAGGATGGAAATACTTGTAGACATATTTGGACCCTTAGAATTTGACTACTGCAATATCAAGATGTGTTGATCCAGAAGCATTCATCAAGGATATGTTAAGGAAGAAGCCAAAATTCTTAGTATCTGACCATCAGTTCAACTTTCTTGAAGATGTGATTAGAAATGAATCTGATCTAATAGAGAAAGAGATCATAAAGGAAAAATGGCTAGCATACAAGGAAATCCTTGATTGTTTGCAACATTTTGATAAGTTGTATGACCCTTTGAAGGATTTTCAGCCATGGGCTAAGTAGATTGAGTCATTAATGGTGATGTTTGAAGACATCATGAAGGCATTAAACTAGAAAAGGGATATAATTTTACAAACAGATCTAGAGAGGGCCAAAGAAATTTTGAGTAGGAGAATTTCTACTAGAAATGTCCCACCAGGGAAGTATTTGGTATACTAAAGGAGAGGATATAGCATAGTTCTGCCAAGAGATGAAAAGACCCTTGATCCAACAGGGAAAATTTCATTAGACTCCAATACCCAATCATTTCCATCCCCAAAAAGGAAAAGGGTAGAAGGAAATCCACAACAAAAACAACATGAAAACATCTACTCTCCTTCCCAATCTCCTATTCATATGGATGAGTAGGTTGTAGCAGAGAAATTGTTACAAATGGGAAATGCTTGGAAGATATATTGCATAGCCCAAGACATACAAGAAGGAATACCTGAAGATCCAAAACATGTTGAACTAGATCTAAAACTTCCAGAATATGCAAGAAAAGAATTAGACCCATTGACAAGTTTCTCTTTGATGATAATTTTTTTTAAAGTACAACATTTTTACAATTCTTATGGAGAGTTCATATCAATGAATTTAAAGATAAATGCCAACAAAAGAAAGGGGAACAGCCTGCAAGGAACAAAGAAGAAATTGAAAATAAGATAAAACAAGAAATGATATCCAAGTTCAAGAAGATAAATCCTAAAGAAGGAAGAGAGTTGGTCAATAAAGAAGGGGTGTTAATACTTCTAGAGTGGGACATAACAGATGCTATTTTTTTGATATTGTGATAAAGGAAACCAGGAATCTCCATGCTACTTAGGAAGAAGTACAACAAGCATCAAAGGGAGTGAAATTTAGTGAAGATCATGCAACCTTGGTTATGTGGAAAATTAAAAGGAAGAGCCATAAAACAACTGGTGGAGATACTCAGGCTGAACATGTAGGCAGCCTCCTAGTAAAAAGAGTTGCAGGCACTTCAGAGACAGAAGCAGCTAGCCTCACATTAGAATCAGAAAAATCTAGCATGAAAGTGGCTGTCAAGCAAGAAGAAGAAATCAAAAACCAAAGAACAAAATTTGAGATAGTTATGAAGGCTTATAATGATGAAAGAATAAAATCTATTGAAAATGGCAAGAGGATTTCTATCCTAAAAGGAAAAGAAGTAGCCCAATATTATCCTCAAAGAATGATAACACAAGATCCATATCAGCCTGTCACATCTAATCCAATTGTTAGTTATCCTCCTTCTCCTGTGCTAGCAAGTCCTACTACATAGGCAAAATTGAAATTAGAAAAGGAAAGATTAATTGTTGAGAGGACTAAGTTTGAACAATCAAGGAAAAAATGGGATGAAGATTGTGCAACATTTAAAGAAGCCAAGGAATGGATACATAAAAGGTATGTCAATAAAATACATGCCACTCTCATGCAATGTACTCAGGATTTAACTCCTGATGCCATTTACCTACAAGGAAAGAAAATTGTTAGCATACTAGATGAGTTTAATGCAGATAAGGATAATTGGGGCCAAATCATGGATACATGGAAGGGAAAGAGGGAAGAATTGAAGTTTTTCTATTCTACATCCAAAGAAGAAAATAATGTTGACATTATACAGACCAAAACTTATAAATGCTTTAAATTTTTAATGGACTTAGACATAAAAAGGAGCATCATCTTGAAGAATGTAGAGACTTTGAGGAAGGAATATTCAAAGGTTCGCTATGAGATGTTTCTTAATCTTTTCAAGAAAAATGGTGAAATAAATAATGAAGCATTATGGATGAGACAAATGAATTAGGTGTTGGAAAAAAGAACCAACAGTATTATTACTTTTGAAAGCAACCTTTTGTTTTTCCAAACTGTTGAGATCAATAGTAAGGCCAGGTCATTTTTTGAATTCTTAAAATAGAAAGTTGAGAAGGCAAGTATCAGTTGGAATGATATCAACAAAAAAATAATGAAGTCATCAGTTTCTCTTGGGCAAGTGATTAAGTGTGCACCACCTAGAAGGACAGATAAAATGTAGTTTATCAAGGAGAAGGTGATGATGTATAGAAGACACAAAATGAAAATGCTTCCTAAAATTTTGAATAATACAAGAAATGGTAAGAGATTCTACATCAATAAGATCAAGGAAAACAAACTCCAGATGGCTACTTCCAAACAATTTTAAAGAAAGTATAGTACCCAGGTGGGCAAAAGAAAAAATACTTTGAATATCTTGTAACAAAAGTGGTTAACACTTCACTTGCTATTTTATCTTTTTCTTGAGTCATTTGTTTTGTCCTCATTCCAATTGATCCATAGCTTGTTGTTAGCACTTTTTCTTGTATCTCAACCTTAAACTGATTATACTTGAATGAAAACTCCTTTTGATAAGAGAAAGGCTAATTGCCAAGGATTGGATAATATCCTTCTTCATTTTTGAGCTCCACATACTCAGGCAGGTGTTACCTAGATAGTTCACTATGTTTCAAGTAAAACTCAAATGGTGGATTGGGTCTTCACTGTTATGTCATTATATTTATGATTATATCAACAAGATACCACTCTTCAGATGACTGGAAACAATTTTGAAACAGAGCTTGGCAGGGAAATACTTATGACTGTAATAACAAATAACAGTGGAATAAGGATGCTTATCCTTCTTCTTTTTATGAGTTTAAACTCAAGGAAGGCTAACCTCTTGATTCTCTCTCTA
>MU228284.1:497173-507948 GCA_018584345.1 Thuja plicata | reverse complement strand
GATATATAATACTTGATATTCTGGACCAAATTTGAGCCCTTGACAGCTGTTTGAAAATCAGGTCTCTGCTTTGCAACTGAGCATAAATTTTTCAATTTTTCCATATAGTTGAACTATATAAAAAAAATATTTAAATTTACATTTTTATGCCACACATGTGGGCCCACTGCCACATGGCAGTCCCTCTTTGGCTGTAATAAACTATGCCTTTTAACTGTGCTTTAACCCTGGTCACCATTTCTTCCTTGTCTCCAAGTCACTGGATCATTTTAACTCATCTATCATCTTTCGGCGACCATGCGACAAGCTCAGATTCTAAGTCGCGAGAAAATTTTACCTCTTCCTTCTTTTCTGGGTGACTTAGCGACCTGCACCGGGTGGCTAACTTCATCTCGCGACCTGGCGACCAGCGGTTTCTAGCGACTTGGTGACCATCCCGATCCGGCGACATCGCGACTGGGCACATCCGGCGACTTGGCGACTTTCATCAAAATTTACTTACCTGCATTTTTGGGCATGGAAACCAAGGTAGTCGGATGAGGGCGCGCGCATGCAGAGCCTTCTCTTTCATCTTCAAACTTGTATGTTTTCATTTTTGGTTATAAACTCCTCAAGTTTCCTCTGCCGGATGAATGTGGGACAATTGATTTCTCAGTTTAAGAGCATTTTCGAAATTTAGCCTAAAAAACTATGGTTTGTCCATGTCTCCATTCCTCCAGCCCTCAAGAGCTCACCCAGAGCCTCTGGGCTCTCTTACTTACCAATGAAGAATGTGTTTTAGCATATAAAGACTAAAAAATGCCATAGCACAAGCAATATGGGATAATCCATTTTTGGATTTCATGGGCAATCTTTAAACAGTGCTGCACACAGACATCTATATCTCGCGAGCCAGGAAGAATTTGGAAAATCACTCCAGTGGGAAGCTAGAGAATTAGATTTTCGACAACATATCCGAAAATGAGCTCGATCCAACAGTTGGATAAAAAGTTATGCCCCCCGCAAAATGACTGTTTTTTTTGTATCTGTAAATCCATGTTTTCTCTTTTTAAAACTTTGTTCCTTTATTCAATGTCTGGCTTCTTCTTCTCAAATTTTTGCAGCACTCTCCTCCAATGCATGGTATCCTTCAATGTTCTCCAATTTGCAACCTTTTGGACAATGTGTTTTTTGTAATGTTTTGATATATTGTGCTAATCTCCAAATCTGTGGAAATACACTTGACATTGGCAATGGTTTTTTTTTTATTTGTTTCCATTCACTTCATGCTGCATAAGCATTGGTATTGGTATGATTTCCTCCTTCATGGAATAAGACTAAATAAATATCAAGAGCAATAACTTCAAAGTACAAAAATATTGGGGGTTTCACTGATCAATGAAGCTGAAAACTTGACAAGTTATCCTGTATGCTCTATGAAATTCATTTACATTGCTCGTGTACCTCAAACTTATACTCAAACTCTAAATCCAAACCATTATGCAATCTTTTCACAAAGCATCCAACTAGTGGTTTTTTAAATAACTTCACATCTTTGCAAACTGAATAAACTAACTTTAAAACTGAATTTGTAAAGTCACCAAAAAGATCTTTTAGAAACTCAACCTCTGGATCCTAAATGAATGTCATATGTAGAATGTGACCCCTCAGTTTTCTTCCTCTGAAAAGAAACCACTAAACTGATACCGATCTGCAAAGATAGCACTTTAACACTTCCTGAAATTTAACACAGTAAATATGCAGAAATCAGGTTCGGAATCGACAAAGAAAAGTGATCAATCGGATTGGTCAAGGCTTGGGAATCTTCAAAGGAGTTCATTCCTAGGTCTATAATGTAAATCCATACTCAATTATGTCTGACCTCGAACGGGGTGCAAATGGGAAAAGGACAAAGTATGCTATTTAATTCTGAATTCAGGATTTTCAGTGAAACTTTAAGAAATTGGAAACAGAAAGGCTCTGGAAAAGTGGATAAATGGATTGGTAGGAGTCTATAAATCTTCAGGTAGGTGCACTCCTATGTCTAAAATACGAGGGAAAAGACAATTATCCAAAATTTTCACCTGGGTACAGACTTTCAAAAGCTCAAAGTGGGTCACTTAGCAATTCTAAACTTGAATACATAGGAAATCTAGATTTTTCACTATCAGAATGGTTCTTGAAAACTTGTCATCTGATTTCATAAAGATCTGTAGACTAGAACATATGGAGTGTGTGACCTGTGGAACACAGTGCAAAAGGAATTTTCTCAATTGGAGGCACTGGTCAAAAGTTATAACATGTCAAACTGGGCTATCCAGATTTCTAGACAAGACAAAAATACAGACAGTTCATGAACAACCAACTTTGGGAAGTATGAAAACTTATCAAACGGATTTGAAATGACCTGGGGTTTGAAACATAAGCTCTTTGATATGCATGGAACACATTCCCAAAGTGGCGAACAATGAAACTCAACAGGGTGTAAGATACTCAGAAGTAAAGTAGGCTCCAGACAGCAAATTGACACTTAGCAAAGATGCAGAATTGGGTGACCCCCTCAAAATGACTACTCCATAAACATGTCAGAACTGAAATTCGGGAGCTAGGACCCACTGCATACATCAAATGAAAGGCATTAAAGCCTCTTCCAAATTTGTACCTTATGAAAATCATCCGGGCACCTTTTTCAAGCACTTTAATTAAGTCTTCTCACAAATTTTTCAAGGGTACTGACTTTGCTCAACTGAAATTTTTTTACATGGTCACTCCAAATTTTTTCCAAATTTAGGAGTACCAACACTTGTTACAATCGTATTCTATAAAAGGATTCCCAAGATAATTAGAAGGGCATTGAAAATTTGTATAGCGTAGTGTGTACTAGATAGGTGTTATAATTAGAAATAAAGTTGAAAGATCTCTTGTAGGTTATTGAAGAGGGTATCTCTGAGTACATCTTGTATGCTAGAATATGATTCTCTAAAATTGATACCAAGATCCAGATTCCAATCTCTCATGTGTCATGTTGTCTTGTGAGTTGTGAATTTTTTAATTCATTAACATAGAATTTCTTTGTGTTTATGTACTTATTTGAGAGTTCTGACCAAGGATCAGGTTAAATGATGTTCTGATTAATACATAGATTCATTTGACATATGCTAGGATTCTATGAGTAGTATGGGTTTGGGATATTTGTGTTTATGGCCTAGAATATTTGATGAATATTGATTTCAGTATATTGTATTTGAGTTAGAGTGTAGCCCAATGGATAAATCACTGATCCAAAACTGATAAACTCTTTATTATTGCATATCTAGTTGCATATTGGCTATGTTTTTATATAAAAAAACATAAAATCCATTAATTCTATATTTGTATAAGTTTGTTGTGAATTCCTATCTCATACTCCATTTCACGGTTGATGTTCAATGGGTAATTAGCCAGCTATCTAGTATCTCCCAGTTATGTTGAGCTGTTGTGAGATTATTGCTTTATGAATACCATATAGAACTATCTAAAGGTATTATAGGGTATCCCCCCTTGGTATAGTAGAAACTAAAGTGTAGAAGCATTGTATGAGTGCTTGTTAGTTGGTCCTTTTCTTGCATGGGGTAATATATTGATTTGGATTCTCTATAGAATTTTTTAGAAAAAGAAGAGGTTGTTGTGTTTCTGTTACAACATAGAAAACCACCAACACACCTGAATGCAATTAAACCCACCTTTCTTTGCCAAGACTCGTCAAGAAAATAGCGAATGCTATTCAGCCAAGTTGTTTTTTTTTGGAGCGAGGTAGGATGATTTAATAGCCAATACTTCACCCTGATGGTCTCTAATGCACACTCCAACTCCTGACTTTCCAGGGTTGCCCCGAGAAGATCCATCGAAGTTAACTTTGAAAATCGCAAAGTCAAGAGGAATCTAGTGAATTGAATCTCTACTTTGTGATAGTTTTGCTTGATCTTGATGACCTGATCTGATAGGCACATGTATACCTTTCCAATCTCAAATTATAATTTACTATCCCAATTAGACAAATCTGCATTACATTTGACACTTGCTTGACTAGAATTTGTTAGGAATAAGGTGTCTCAACCTTGTATATTTCCTTACATTTGATATTTTACAAATGTCAGCATTTTGAACAATGTGTAAGGTAATCATGACTGAAACGGTTATGATAGACTCATATGATGGTCATTAATATTTGTAAGAGCTAATTGTGGAAGATTTAATGATGGGTGAAGACATGCAAGACATGTGGCAACTGATCATGTTAAGTACTATACACTCTTCTACAACCGTGGGGTTCGGGGTTCCTATTTTCTCAGAGAATGGTAAAACCCTAATACGACTATCTTTGGAAGTTGCCCTAAAAAGGGAAGCGCATGATATAAGTATTTTTTAGGGTTGTGAATCTGAGTGAGAACTTAGTGTATTTTTGGAATGTTTTTATGCTGCCAAATTTGTCTTCAAGTGTTGATTATCTCTTGAAAGAACTTGCATTGCAAGTGTATTGTAAATAGTAATAGTTTTGATTAATACATTGTGCAGGTTTTGGAGTGCTGGGGTTTTTTACCGAAAGGTTTTTCCCCAAGGTAAATCATTTTTTCATTCTCATTTTTCTATGTATGCATGCTATTGTATTATCATTCTGTAATTGCTAAGGGTTAAATCTGAATTTGCACGATCCTCTTCTCAGGAGTTTAGCGTAGGGAACTATTTTCTGCACACTTAGTTTCCTCTCAGAATTAACCACTTCATAAATGCATTTTTTAATACTAATTAGAAAAGGTTCAATTGGTGAGAGATTATGATGAAATATTCTCTTGTTACGTTCCCAGCCCACACCACTAGAGCTAGGATACATTTCTATAGACTATAAAAAAGGGATTTAGAATATAGTTTTGGCCATGATTGAAAAAGATCCCATGGTCTATTAGGAACAGGGTTGAGATATTGTAATTTTCCAAGTACAAACATCTAGCATTGGTGCACAAAATGGCAATTCAAGAATAAGTGGTCCACATCTTCAAACTCTTGATCACATAATAGGCATTTGAATGGTTGGGAAATAAGGAATTTAGTTAATCGATCACTTGTTAGGGCCCTTTTTTCAACACAATCCAAGCAAAGAACCATTCTTTAGGTAGTGTTACCCGATTCCAGCAAAATGAGAAGGCATGACAAGGAGATTTATTTGTTTCCTATTACTAAATAATCCTATATCCATATTTTATATAGTATGTGCCATCTTTACTAGAAGCTCACATTAACCTATCCTCGTTTCCTGAAAAGAAAACTACTTTTTTTAGAAGAATTTTTGATAATCTATCTCTATCTTGAAGTGAGATAGACAACTCATCTGGTTCTTTCCAAATCACTCTGTTGGAAAATAGACAAATTGCAGAGACATAGTCCACCAAGTATCTGCCCCAATTTGTTTCTGCAGAAAGAATAATGTTATCCAATGGAACTAATTGAATTAGGGGGGTAAAGCATTCTAGGAGTCTCTCCAAAATTTAACTTTCTCACAATTATTCACCTCCCAGGTAATGTATTGAGACACAATACCTTTAGAAGCCATCATTAAATCCCATATAGCAGAGATTTTTGGGGGGTCTTGGATAGAGAATACTCTTGAAGGCCAAGTATTATCTAGGTACATCTGATGCATTATTTGACACCACTTGTTATCTAGATTGGTATTCATTTTCCATACTAAATTGCCCCCAAAGGATTTGTTTTGACTTACCATGTCATGAATACAAGCACCACCCAATGATTTCACCTGTGTCATGTCTTGTAATGAAACAAGAGGGATTTTCTTTACACTATTTATATTCCTAGACCATAAGAATTCTTGAAGCAGCTTTTGAATTGTCTGAATCACTGAGGAAGGAGATTTTAGGACTCATAAATAATAGTTAGGAATAGCTATAAGCAATGTATTGATAAGGATAATTTTCCGTGCAAGTGAAAGCCATTTGGATTTCCAGGCCACTATTCTAACTTTGATTCTATCAATAATAGGTGTCCAATGGTTAATTTTGTTAGCTCCCATGAAAAAAACAATACCAAGGTACACAGATGGAAGGAAATCAACTATAAACCCCATGATGTTGGCGATTCTAGTGGATATAATCTGGTTAGTATTGAATAAATAGATTTTTTTTATTTTTGAGCATTAACTTTTTGGCCTAATGCAATAGTGTACAACTCTAGGGTTTGTTTGATCTATTTGGCCTCCTTCACATTGGATGCCCTGAAAAGAAAAGTATCATCTGCAAATAAGGAATGAGTGATCACTAAATATGAATCCCCTATTATTGTACCTTGCTAGTTTCCAAGAGTGTGTTTATTATGAATGTGCTTTCTAAATGCTTCAATCATTAATATGAACAAAACTACAGATAAAGGATCCCATTGCCTAATCCCTTGAGTTGATGGAAAGAAACCCCACCGAGGCTCCATTTATTAATACTAAAAACCAAGAACCCAAAATACATGCTCTTATGCATTTGCACCAGCCTGTGGAAAACACAAAAATTTTAAGGACTTTAAAGACAAAATCCCAGCAAACTCTATCATAAATTTTCATCATGTCAACCTTGACAATGAAATCTGAGGACTTATTTTTATTTATTGAATGCAAGATCTCGTGAGCAACCAAATCCCCCTCCATAGTATCTCTACCTGGAACAAAACCTCCTTTCTCTTGTGAGACTAATTTTGGGATTAGATATTGCATTCTCAAATAGATTTCATTTTTTCTAATCTTATATACCATGTTGCATAACGAAATTGGTCTAAAGTCTGAAAACATTTTGGGTGACTTGACCTTAGGAATAATGACAATATTAGTTGTGTTGAAATATTTTATCATAGTTTTACTTTTCCTTGACTCTTCAATAACACCAAGTAGTTCTCACCCAATAAAATCCTAGCATGCTTGAAAGAATAATGTTGTGAATCCATCTGGCCCAGGTGATTTATCCGGGGGCAAAGAAAATACTACTTTTATAAGTTCAAAATTTGTGAAGGGAGCCAGTAGTGTTGTCTTATTAGAATTTGTAACAATTGAAGGGATGGATTGAAGATCTTGAAAATTTTAATATGTTGTTGCTGAGACGTTTGGTGGTGCAAGAAGAGTTTTGAAAAATATTACCCCTTCATCTTGAATGTCATGCACATCTAATATTGCATTGCAATTGTCTGGATTATTAATAGCAAAAATATGATTTGTTGCTTTCTTCTATTTTGCCGAGGCATGGAAAAATTGCATGTTTTTATCACCCTATCTTAACCAAAGTTCCTGAGAATTTTTACACCAGTATACCTCTTCACTATTACATAGTTCTTCCCATTCCAGTTGTACAAATGTTTTTGTCTATCATAGTTGTCGATATCCATACCCAGATTAATAGTCTTCTAAAAAAATATGCCAGCTGACGTTGAATAATCTCTTTTTCTTTAAAGATATTTTTAAAGACTAGCCGATTCCATTTTTTTATATGTTTCTTGATGATTTTAAGTTTTTATGTAAATTGGTGCATTTTAGAGCCATCACACCTAGGAGCATTTATCCACCATTGCTTCATAAGAGGAAGAAACTGAGAATATCATGGTCACATCCTTTCAAATTTAACGGTCAGTTGATGTTGGAACCCCTGATTTGCCATAGGCAATTGAACATGAAGAGAATTTGGGAAGTGATCTAAGCCTGGCAACCATGATTTCTACATGAAAGATGAATTTTGTTAGTTTCCACTCCTGGGATATTAGGAACCTATCCAATCTGACTACAATATGAGAGAATTTATCCCTTTTATTTGTCCATGTAAAAGAGCCATTATTAGGCTCAACATCCAGAAAATTATTGTCCTAAACAAAATTCAAAAAATCTTGAATAGTTTTCAATGGAGGACAAAGACCTCCATTCTTTTCTAATTCTTTCAGAATAGCATTAAATTCTTCATCCATATTTATATCCTGGTTAGTTTGATATTGTATGTTGTGGGTCATATTCAACCACACTCTCTACTTGTCATTTGTTTCCGTGGGTCTATAGACATTTATGAAGATGAAAGATAAGTCAAAAACCTTAATTTTTTAGATTTGAAAATTGTCATTCTGATCTATAAGTTGCCCTTGCACTGATTTAGGATCCCATAAGATAGCCATAACTCTAGAAGCTACATTTCCCTTCTTGTGAATCGTTTTCCACTTAGTCCATTTCCCTATTGTTTTGTTAAAAGTCTCTTTTGACATCTTAGTTTCTTGTATTAAAATGATATCAGCCCTCATAGAATCCAGCTCTTGCTTGATTCTATTTCTTTTTTCAGAGGCATTCAAACCTCTGACATTCCATGAGGTGATCCTCATTGCTAACAACAAGATCCATTAGATCTCCTTGTAACTCTTTTAATAGGGGTCAACTTGTCATCCAATGTTGACTGAATACCTGCTGTAATTTCTACCTTAGTCTGCGAGTTCTTAGGTTTTCTCCCCCTCTTCCTAGGCATCACTTTTATCTTGTACCTTTTGATTAGGAGATTTGTAAATTAATAAATCTAGGTTATGATCATATCCTCCTAGTCAGATGATAAGCTCTTGTCTATGCGATTCCTTATCAACCTACTGATCAATCTCCTCTTTATCACTGAAATCCTCTCTTTCCATATTGGCATTTTGGGATAAATTATGAAATTAGTCAAGGGCCCAACCTTTGAATGTTCCTCCCCAAGTGGATCATCTACAAGTTTTCCTACATCTTTAGGATTCTGTTCCATGTGATGTCCATAAGTACTGGAGTCCTGAGGAAACATTAAATTTACTTGAGATTCTTGTGAGAATCCTATGACCTCCTTGAATTACAATTCAACCTTAATATATTCTCTCACCCCTGAAGACTGGCTGTTAAAAAATGGGTTATTGATGTCTCTATATTCCTTAATTTGATCTGAAACATTTTCAGGATGTGGGGTATGTGGGGCATTTCTTTGTTTATCTCTTGTAGTCCTTTGGTCTTCTTCAAAATTACCTCCCTCCTCAACTATAGTTTTGTAGATCATTTTAGAGGTCAACTTTGTTATCATATGGGCTGAAAGATTTCAGGCTTTAAATTCAACTACAATAGTTTTATTGAAGATGTCATGCATATCTTTCATATTAATGGGGTAATCTTGGAACATTATATGGTGGACAATATTATCAATACTTTGAGTGGATGGATCTATTTGTTCCCAATCTATGGCTTTTACATTTCTAAAATTGTCTTGAAGCATGAACATATATCGTAATGTGTAAAAGAAATATATAGATACTTTATAAAGATGAGAAATGATCTCTGAGTCTGCAAAGAGTGTTCCTAGGGGAATATGAATTATGTATATCTATAGTCTCATCAACATCCTGAATAGATCCCCCAATCAAACAAAGAAGTGGCTTTGTTGTAGTGTCCCCTTTTAAGTTCTGATTACCCTTATCAAACTCATACATCTCCGTTATGGAATCAGATGGTTGCCCAATATTCATGGGGGAACCAAGAGGAGTTCCATCACATATGCCAAATATTATTAATATTATTAATTATAATATCATCATATTTTATTTATATATTATATTCTTAAATAAAAGAATCTTACATATAATTATATTATATTTGTAATGTTATAATTATAAGCATAATGCATGATATAGTATATTTTAAATATTATATCTTATTTTCATCATAATATTTATATATTATATGGATTATTATATATATGATACTATATTAATAGATATATTATTCAAATATTTTTATTATATTAACAATAATTATTATTCAAAAATATTAATAAAATAGGAATATTGATTTTAAATATATTAATTATTATAAATCATAGAGTTATAAAAATTCACTTACAATATTATAATTTTATTTTTATAATTATGATTATACAAATGAAAGTATTTTTGAAAATATAAATTTTAAAATTAAATTAAGACTAGAATTATTATTACTTAAGATAACTTAATTAATTTAAAGTAAGATTTAAATTGTTTGAAGGTATTTGGAACCCTCAAATGAACAATTGCAACAAATAGAGCATAAATTAACATCATCCCCATAATTCACGGTCAATGAGCTAAAATATAGTAACAAGAAAAAGCACAAGTTGCACCATTACCGGGCCAAAGCCCCTAGAAACAAAACAAAGGGATTTTAAAGGCTCACTAGACCTTGAATAGAAACCAAGGATTTTTCTAGGAGCCCTTAACCTCATCCATGGGTTTTTAAAATACTCACATAACCTTACTAAAAGAGAAATACACCACCTTGTTTGTCCTAACATCCTCCACCAACATAAGAGAAGCATCCGCATCAAATGGATAAATAAACTGGGTGAAAACATCTCGCGCTTTGAAAACTCCTCAATCTTTCCTGCATCAAAGGTCTCCACCTTGATATGAGACACCTCGACCTCTAAATTAGACATGATAAAAAATGCAAAAGAAAGAGAATAGCAAACTCTCAATAGAAAACTAGCAAGAAAAGAACTAGAGTCATGTGAATAATTTTCAATGATAAGTTCTCTTCCCAAGAAAAAAGAAGAGACCCTTAACCAAAAACTAAATTCTAGATTTGGCTTGTACAAGGTCTAGGTAATCCAATTCATGGAAAATGTAAGGAAACTTAGGTGCGGAAACAGCTTCCTACGCTAATCTCTATAGGAAAGTATTGTGCAAATTCTTTTAAATCCTTACAATTACAGATTCGTTAACTACTTTAACAAAGATATTGCAACCAC
>MU228284.1:379517-459482 GCA_018584345.1 Thuja plicata | reverse complement strand
ATTGCAGAAGATGAATATAAAAAGGAGAGGTTGAATGAATTGGTAAAGAATTTTACCTTAGACCTAAAATCTTTAAAGATTGGGCAATCCATATTGAAAGAATTGGCAGTTAAGGGAAAGAAAGTCACAGCAAACTGCATGGACAGAGTAAAAATCACCTCTGAGCACATTAAAAAGATAGAAGAGGCAGAGATCATGATGGACAACTTTAGAAAATCAGTTGAGACATCTATGCAAGATATGAACATCTATAACAATGTCTATCAAGGACAATTGGACAAGATTGAGAAGGCTAAGTTGGAGATCAGTAAGATAAGAGTTAGACAGACTCAATTGAGAAATGCACTTGTGCCCTCTCTAGCAGTTATGAATGAGAACATCAAATAGATTGATGCCACCATTGTCATGTATGATCAAGGTCCCTGTATGGATTTGACAAAAATGGAGAAGCTAACATATGCATCATGTGCGCATCTTCAGACAGTTGATGCAATGAAGGCATTCTGGCAGAAAGAGATCCAATCCCTTCATATTGCATATCCAGATGTTTACATGGAGTCAGTATCTTGAAACTTACAAGTTTTTGCACACCTTTGTCATTAATGTCAATAGGGGAGTGATGTATATAGCGAATGTGTATATATATATATATATATATATATATATATATATATAAAGGAATGCAGAGATATATAATTTTTTGGTGTTAATTCATTTTGAGTAACTTGGCCACATTCCTTTGTTTCCATTAATGACAAAGGGGGAGATTGTTGGAAATTTGACTCCTAGAGGACATATGACTATTTTTGTGTTGTCATTATGGCAACAAAGTCATATTAAGTTTCTGTCATGAAATACAAAATGACTAAGTATGGAAAACATGATAGACAGAGATATACAGAATCAACACATCAGTGCACATGTTAGACATCGAATCAGAGTATGCGCATTCAGATATATATTCTATGTGATGTCTACATACTAAGTGCAGACACGCATGGTATGGAATGATAGTATGGAGAAGTTACAGACAGATCAGTACACCAGTAGTCCAGAAGATAGAGCATGGAAGCCGACTAGTGTTTTGATCAGCGGGAATTATTTTATTATGTAACGGCCAAGTGCCTTTGATTATATGTTTGTAATGATGTAATTAGTATTGTTGTAGACACGCTTAAGCTGACTTTCTCGGAAGTGTTGTGTACTGTGTTTTAGGGCCGACCATAAGTCTTGTTTTGGGTTGCGTCTATTCGGGTATGAACATATAAGTATGTAATGTAAAGTTATGATACAAGTGTTGAATAAGATGTATAAATAAGAAATAGAAGTGCAGTATGACAAAGTCTGTATGAGATAAAGCTCTTTAAGAGAGCAAGAGAATTCACGCATATACGGAACTAATCAGACAATAGTGTTATCATAGAAGTTCACTTTTGATATAGTGTATATCAACTATCAGAAGGTTGTAGCCTTCTTCTTATTGGGAAGTGAGCCTAGGTAGTGAGCCATATAACTTTAACAAGGTTTTGTAAAAGACTCCTAACAGGGTAAGACCTTTAACAAGGTCATTGTACTTGCATTGTAAAGACTGCTTCTAATAGGGCAAAGGAACTTTAACAGGTTCACTATACTAGTACAATATTTGTGGCTACTAATTCCCACTGGGGTTTTCCTCTGATCAAGGTTTCCCTATAATAATTTCATGTGTTATGAGTTCTTATGTCAAGCTTCATTAAATATATGTTTGATTTATGTTTAAGTTACTAAAAAGTAATAAATAGACAAACACTGATTCACCCNCCCCCCCCCCCCCCCCCCTCTCAGTGTTTCTAACAACAACAATAAAGGATGGTAAGAAATTTCCAAATGTTAAGCCACCTCCTTTTTATGTGTCCTTAATAATGAGGGATAAATTAGTGCCTAATTGTATGGTTGATATTGGTGCAACCAACATAGTAATGCCTAGAAATATTGTAGATCTAATTGACTTGAAGTATGAACCTCTTGATAAAGGAGTAATTCAGTTAGATGGTTCATTAGTTTATACTCTAGGTGTTGTTAAAAATGCAAGTTTGACTCTGGATGCTTGTCCCAACTTCTCTTTTTGTCAAGATATCTATGTTATAGATCTTCCTCCCTATTTTTGCATGTGTTTATCTAGACTTTACTACAAAAATAGGAGGATATTTCTCATCTGATTGGTCTCATATGCTTTTTAGAACTAGATATGGTGCAAAGGTGACCATAAAATAAGAATTGTTGACCAAGGATCACGTTGAGATGTACATTTCCAGTTCTATAAACACTAGTTGTGTGATCCTAGATGCTGATGATCTTAAAGACTATCTGGCCTTTGATACTCAGATTGAAGGCATCTCTAATATTTTATTGGATGAATGGGCAGTTGGTGATTCTTTTAACACACAAGTTAATGTTTTTCATGATGTTGGATTTGGTAATTAAATGATTGCAGAATCTGATTTAGTTATTCCTAATTTGATAAAATCTGAAAGTGCTGATTCAGAATAGCCTAATCAACTTTCTGATGTTTATTTTGATGGATCTAAGAACAAGGATGGAGTTGGTGCAGGGGTTATGCTTGTGTCTCCAGATGGTGACAAATATTATGTTGCATTTAGATTGTGATTTCCTTGTTTTAACAATGTGGCTGAATATGAGAGTCTGATTTAGGGATTGGAGTGGGTAAGAAAGATAAATATTAAGTATTTAAGAGCATTTGGAGATAGTGAATTGGTGGTCAATCAGGTGAGAGGCTTAAATACTGTACAAAATGATTTCTTGAAGTTATACAAATTTAGAGTATCAGATATTCTATTGATTTTGATGCATTCAATTTAATTTTTGTACCATGAAGTAAAAACCAGCGTACTGATAGGTTAGCTTCCATTGGTGCTCAAGTTATTATTTTTGAAAATAAAGGTGTAAATTCTGTTCAATCCCATATTCAGATTGTTGTTAGGCCATCTATCCCAGATAATGACCTTAATTGGAAAGCTCTCAATACTAATGAGGAGATATTAAGCTTTATGATATATACAAATGGCTTTGAAGCTTCTAAGCATAGAAAGATAAAAAAACAATTTCAGGACCAAATCATACAGTTGAAGTCCAATAAGCTTCCTAAGGGACTAGTCAGCTTGGATTCCCTTTGTAACTTTGATGATCAGTTTAAAAGGAATAAAACCAGCATGTTGATCAAAGAGGATCACTATGAGGAGCTGGAAATTTTTAGAGATAAGTACTTAAAGGTTGGTAAAGTCAACTCCCCTCAAGAGAAGGAACTACTTATTGCTTTGTTTAAAGAATTCATTGATGTCTTTGAATGGGACTATTCTGATTTAAAAGGGTTTCACCCTCAATTGAACCAACACACCATTGAGGTAGAACCCAATTCAAGGCCAATCAGGCAAAGGAAAAGGCCAATTAACCCCAAGTTAGAGCCCTTAATGCTCAAAGAGCTCAATAAATTTCTAGATAGTGGTATCATCTTTCTGATCAAGCATACATGTGGGTTTCAAATCTAGTTCCTGCGAGGAAGAAAAATGGAGAGATTAGATTATAAAATCTAATAGGGAATGTGTAAAAGATAGACACCCTCTTTCATCCATGGAACAAATCTTACAATATGTCTCTGGTTCTGAAAGATTCTCTTTTCTTCATGGTTATTCTAGCTATAACCAAGTACTAGTAAGAGATGAAGATCAATTTAAAACTATTTTTACTACTAAATGGGGACCAATGGCATACAAGAGAATTCCATTTGGTTTATCAAGTGCAGGAACCACATTCGAAAAGGCTATGGACATGGCTTTTAAAAACCTGATGTATAAGTTTGTTCTTGTTTATTTGGATGATGTTATCATTTACAGCAAAGTTGTAGATCAACATATAGGCCATTTGAGGCAAGTACTTCAAAGATGCAGAGATTTTGGAATCTCTCTCAATCCCAAAAATTTAGTTTTTGCAGTTCATGAAGGTAAGCTTTTAGGCTACCAAGTCTCAAAAAAGGGTACAACAATAGACCCTGAAAGGATCCATGCAATTCTGGATCTGTCATTACCAAAGCATAAGAAAGGGCTCCAAAGTTTTATTGGCAGAATTAACTTTTTTATGCGCTTTATTCCAGACATTGCTGAATTGCTAAAACCCTTGACCACAATGCTGAAGAAGAATGTACCTTTCAACTGGAAAAAGAAGGGAAAGTCTAGTTTTGGGTACATTAAACAAGCCTTGTCATCAGCTCCTACCGTAGCTAATCCTGATTTTACTAAATATTTTATTCTATATGCTTTTGGAGGCGGGTATGTGCAGGATCATGGTATGCCAAACAGGTCCTTAAGTGGCAATGAAAATTCAGAAAATCAGGGTTAGGCAAGTTCACATAAAAATTTGAACAATTTATCAATCTTATATCAAAAATATGTAACAAGAGAATCTATAGAAAATTGAATTTGGTTTCTAATATACTAGCCCTTTTTTGAAAAAACTTATTCTATATGGTAAAAATTTCAAATTTCAATGTGGTAGTATGAAAATTTTAGGAAAAAGACAAGAAGTAGGTGTATGTTTGGCCACCTTAAAGACAATCAAATGATAATATTTTTTTACCACATTCTAGATATAAGTAGTAGACTCATGTCCAGATGTGACACATATTTGTTTGTAATTTTTTTCCAAGTAAATAATTAATTATGATTTTTCTACTACAAATTTTCTAAAATATACAAAATCTTGTGTCTGACCACCTTAACTTAGTCTAAACTTCATCAAATTGAAAATTTTTAATTTTTTATTGTAGTAGGTAAATAATAGAATGTGACTCAAGATTTTTATTATAAAATTTTTTATACCAATTGAAAGTTATAGTTATTTTTCAATCAGTCTATCAACTAGGACTAAAAAGATAAGAAGTAGGTGTATGTCTGACCACCTTAAACATAATTAAATGATAATATTATTTTACAAGAGTCTAGATATAAGTAGTAGAATCATCTACGGATGTGATGCATATTTTTTTGTAATTGGTTTCCATATAAATAAGTAATTATGATTTTTCTTCTAAAACTTTTCCAAAATATAAAAGCTCCCATGTTTGACCACCTTAACTTAGTCTAAAGTTCATCAAGTTGATTTTTTTTTTTCTTTTTTTCTTGTGGTAGGTGAAGCATAGAATGTGAAATATGGTGGATATTTAAAAAAATGTTATACCATTTGAAATTTATAGTTATTTTTCAATCAGTCTACCAATTAGGACTTCTTTTCACATTGCCACTTTTCGGCATACCATGATCCTGCACATACCTAGGCTATGATACTATTTCAGCTATGTTGCTACTGAAAAATGATGACAATTTGGAGCAGCCTGTAGCTTTTTTCAGTAAAGGAATGGATGATTATGAACAAAGGTATAGTTTTGTATAAAAGTATGTAATTGTTGTTATCAAGTCCCTAAAGAAATTCAAACATCTTGTTTCTAGGAATAGAATTCACCTTATGGTTGCACACACTAGCATCAAATATTTTCTTTTAAATAAGGATGTAAATGAAAAAATGGTAGGTTGGATCACAAAAGTTATGGAATAAGATGTACATATCCATGTAACCAAGCTGGTTAGAGGTAGGGGTTTGTGTGCACAGATGGAAGAGAAAGAGGAACAAGAGGCTGAAGGCAGTATTGAGGTTGTTTTGCTGTAGGACACTTATGTCCTTAATGATCAACCAACAAGTTAGTAGAATGATATGAGCAGATTCTGCAAACTGGACAATGCCCAATTAATCTAAGTAAAGCCAAAAGGAGGTATTTCAGATTGCAATTTGTCCCTTATGCTTTGATAAATGGTATGCTTTATAGAAAGGAATATTCTAGAATATTGTTAAAATGCATTGATATTTTAGATCAAAATAGAATTTTATCCGAATTCCATGATGGAGCATGTGGAGGGCACTTCAACCCTAAAACTACATCATGGAAAATATTAAGGGGAGCCTATTATTGGCCTGATCTAGTCAAGGATGCCCACACATGGGCAAGAAAATGTCAAAAATGTGCATTATTTGCAGGAAAACAAAGGCTTGCAACATTGCCACTAAAGCCTATCATTGTTGAACAACCATTTATTAAGTGGGGAGTGGATTTCATAGGTCTAATTAACCCCAATTCTAGTGCAGGTCACAAATGGATCTTAACTACCATAGACTACTTTACGAGATGGACTGAAGCCATTGCATTAAAGGAATCAACCGAATCTATTATTCTCAGCTTTTATGAAGACATTATAACCAGGTTTTGAGTACCTCACTCAATTATTTAAGATAATGCATTGGAGTTTGTTGGTTCTAGAATAACAAAATGGGCTGTTAAAAATGGAATATATTTGGACACATCATCTAACTATTACCCTCAGGGTAATGGTCTTGCTGAGTCTACTAACAAGAATCTGATAAGGATTATCAAAAGGACTCTTCAAGAAAACAAGAGGTATTGACATACTAAACTAAAGACAACTCTATGGTTGGATAGAATTACACCAAAGAAAATCACTGGAAGCTCACCTTATTTATTGGTTTATTGTAAAGAAGCAAGGTTACATATTTCTACTAAGTTTCCAGCCATGCAATTGGCTGATCAGAAGTTGTTATTTGAAGAAGAGGATCCTCTTAAGTTGAGGTGTGTTGAATTATTGCAGCTAGAGGAGAAAAGGAGCACAACCTTGAGGAATAGTGAGCTAAGGCAGAATCAAACTAAGAGAACTTTTGACAAAAAGGAAACTCTTAAAGATTTTAAAGAAGGTGACCTGGTTTTAAAATGGGATGTACTAAAGAGAAGACCAGGGTAGAATGATAAATTTGCTAACTTTTGGTCAGGCCCCTTTGTCATTGTTGAATGTAAAGAGAACAATGCTTTTCAATTTTCTACCACAAATGGAGAAATCTTTCCTATCCCAGTCAATGGGATCTTCCTCAAGCTTTGCTTTGAGGGTTAGTACTTTTAGATTGGTTTATTTTCAATAAGTGTTGTAAAGTACTAGAGATCTTTAGTTTTGTTTTTCAATAAACTGGCTTCTTGGCACAAGGTCCTAGTTAGGTTGCATGGATCCTAGTTAGGTTGCATGAATCCTAGGTCTACGTTGCATGAATCCTAGGTCTAGGTTGCATGGATCCTAGTTAGGTTGTATGAATCCTAAGTTATTCCTCTTTTTCCCTAGGGATAAGCTCTAAGTTCATGTCTAGCAGGTAGACATCCAACAGAGGTTGCCAAAATTGTTACCCTAAATTTGCACATTTGCAATATAACAATCATACACACAAACAATTTCATAAATGTACATCTTTTCCACATTCTTTATTCAAAAGATGATAAAATATATCTTTCTATTACATTCATACTATCAGAAAATTGTATTCGAAGTATTGATCATGTTTAAAATTCAAAATTCCAATTGATCATTACATTGTGCATTCAAACTGAATGAGGTATGCATATAGGTATCATGTTACATATTTTGGACTAAAAAATTAGAGGTAATTATAGAAAAGAAAGTATGACTGAAGCATGAGTAGGAGTGTGTGCATTGCCTTGTATACTAGAGTTTCTACATTTGGTGTTGGTTGTCTTCATCTGTCTAGTCTTCATGGTGTCTTCTGCCCATTCTTGAGTTAGCTCTACATACTAGGTCTAGATTCCTATCTTGTATCATGGAAGAGAAGAGATGTTAGATCCAATTGGATCTAAGAAATACATGAACCAAAAAAAACATGCATCGAGCAGGCTTTCGAAGATGAACATTTACTAATAACATTAATACAATAGCAAGATATACCTCAATATCAACTGAATAAAGAATATCAAAGGGACATATCTTTATGAAACCTTTTATTTCATATGGTTATTAGTTTGCATTTTCAAAGTATTGATGTTTGTAGGACCACAAGAATCTGAATCAAAGGGACTTAGGTCTTGAATCTGTGAAACCTTTTTTCAGAATGACATCATCATGTTAGGTCAACAAACATAAACAAACCAACCAACATTCATGCATGGGTGTCATCTCATATGACACTAACACACAAACATTAATTGCCTCATTTTGTTTTTTGACCTAATAGGTTGATTGGTGATGTGTGTGCAATAGGTGAACAAGTAACTTAATGCAGATAATAATAAAAATGCAGTGAGTGTCACGAGTTCGTGCTGCACTACAAACAATAAATATTTGTGCATTACAAGGGCATACGGTTCTTGAAAGATGAAGAAGAATAGGATATAATGCATGAAGGATGATAAAATAATGCTAGAAGAGACACATAGACATTGAATCTTTCCTGGGAAAGATATGTAGAAATGAAGGTGAAATGTTTACTGTCATCTTGCAAGATGAATACAGAATGATGTTTTTATAGTATGTAAATACATAAAAATAATTGAACTAGATTCAATTATGGAAAATGCATGCTTAACAATCAAGCATGTTATCATCAGTCTCATGTTATAAATTGTTGTTGTTTATGTCTACATAACAGTGTGGTTTGCAAAAAGTAAAGATAGATAACAGGATTGATAATCTGCATATGAGCTAAAAATGAAAAGCAATGGGCAAAAAATTGGAGTAACAGTGTATTTATCTATTGTCATAGAATGTGCATTTACAGAAACCAACTATAGTGTGTCAAGATAAAAAAAACATATGCATAAACTATTCCATTAAACAAGTACATCATGTCATTGATGTTTAAATAAATGAGAAATCGGTCCAGAGTGATATCTACTTCTGCAAGCAAATGAAAAGGAATATGCACATTAAAAATTGATATCTATTTCTGCATATGTTCATAAGAATGGAGCAGAACAGTATATATCCATGTATTCATGTTTGAAACAACTATGAATGTCAATAATGTTGTGGTGATTCATTTTTTGAAAAAAACAAATCAAGAGGAAAAGTGCATGCAGGGTATCGAATCAAGCAGATGTGGAGAAATGAGATGTGCATGTTTGGGATGAATTTCCTATTATGAATATTGCCCACGGGAGTCGAGCCATGCTCAAACCCCACGGGTGATGATTTATATTAAATTAAACAAACAATATATTTATACACTCTTTCTTGCACAAGAGACTGTATATTTTTTGAAAAGGGTTTGACAGTGATTGATGGAAACAAAACACAAGACATAATGATGCATATCAAACATATATGTTTCTCAGATAGAAGATATGGGTTTCAGCCTCAATAGTAAAAAATGTATTTTATGTTTACAACAGTATGGTCATGTTTCAAAAAGGAATTACTAGTGGGCTTCAAAGAAAACATTGAATGAAGAAAATTTCAAACACAAGTTATATTTTGTGCAGAGTGAACACATAAATGTTTTCTCAGCTTAAATAAATGTCCGCAGATTCAACAGAAAGAAATTGTGTTTTGTTTTATGATAATATTGTCATGCTTCTAAAGAGAAAAATAAATGGAGTGAATTTCTCAATAATAGAATGACAAGCTTGCGGGTGTTCTTAAGTTTATATCTGAAGTTCATCTCTCAACCATAACACCGACAATTTGCATGTGTTTTTAAAATTTACATCTAGTTATATAGAGAACGCCATGTGCGTATCCATTTTTTGTCACCATTCAGCCAACACAGAGTGTACAACAACAAAGAGGAGTGACATATGGTTATTTAAAGAGCAAGCCTCAAAGTGAAGCTACGGGGTTCATGATACAAAAGAGGAGATTCAACAGTGAAGTAAATATAGACCTATATTTGCTACCAAAAGATGAAAAACTTTAAAAACCCTGAAAGATGGAGTCATTTAAACCCAAGAACTTAACTAGTATGGAAAAGATCACAGCTTGTCGACTTCAATAAAAATCTACTTCAAGTAAAGCTGCAGAGAATGAATGAAAGAGTTACTTTTATAGTGTTACACATGTCAAGCATGGTGGAATCCAAAATGCATACACAGTGCCATGTGTTACGGGTTGCAAACTCACAAATGGAGAAGCTGAGTTCCAGATGCATAGAAGATGCAATTTATTATGGCTTAAGATTCAGATGAAGCTACAAACATTACATCAAGAGCCCGAGCTCTTTCAATTACAACCCAGTGAAAGTTACGGTCAAGACTCATAGTATACATAGAACCCAAGCTCTCCATCATTTCAGTTTGAGCCAGATGCCCAAACTCTAGCGAGCTTTAAAAGGAAAAAATGTAGAGACAACGCCATGTGCTGGGATGCAAGACTAAACTATAGTGCAACACAAAGAGCCCGTGCTCTTAGACCCTTGAGTCATTACTAAAGTTCAATATAGTTTTTTGAAACCCTAGAAAACATTCAAAGAAACAACCACAGTGACAACGCCATGTATAATGGCATACAAATTTTGAGACTGCTAGTTACACAAAGAGCCCAAGTTCATAGCAATAAGCCTGAGCTTCTTATCTAATTTGTAGATACAGTGCCATACATCATCAAATTGAGCTCCAGATTCAAACCACAAGCATAGCAGCACAGTGAAAAACCTTAAACTTTACCTCCATAACCAAATGCAAATGAGATGCGAAAAACATTATGCAATGTTTTTTTCAAAATTTTCAAGTCCACTGACAAAGAGATTGAATGCTCTATTAGTTTTCAGTACCACGACAGTACCCCAAGGTGCCACGAAGAGAGTGGGATATTTTTCAGTGGGTATTATCATGTCGATCATGAGTTGTGATCAAGTTTAGTTAGTGAGCTTGACTATGGATCGGGTTTATTGCATATGGAGTTAGGGGTGTTGACTATGGTGTCAGTTTTGCCATGGATTAAGGGTTGTTGACTATGGTTTTGGCTTTGATTTAGGGTTTGTATGTCATGTAATTGGGATTTATGTTTATGGAGAAGGTTTTGATGGGTTATGTAATATATTTTGTAATAAGTTGGTAAATTATGTAGAAAGATGTAAATCTTTTATACACCAAATTTAGGGGCTAGATCTAGGGCTTAAATTTGGGCACTAATTAAGCCTTAGGATTAGTGTTATGCTATTTTGAAGCTATTTTGGAGTGTTTTTTGGAGGGAGGAGTGATTTTTTAAAATTGGATTGATGGGCTATATAGCTGAGCTTTTGCTTTAAGGGCAGGAGGTCAGAATTTGGAGAGAGGAGCTTTTAGTGAACTATTTTGTTCCTATAGCCCTTTTTATGCATTTTGTACCCATTTAGTTCATGTTGAGCATCAATTTTGTGCAAGAGGATGCATGTATTCTTTGCCATTATTCTTAAATTTATTCATGTAAATTCTCACAGATTTTGATAAGAATAAAGATAGCCCATTATTCATACACCTTGTTATGGTCTTTGTTATCAATCCTATTGAATTTTATGCATTGAAGTGTAGTGTATCGATAACATAGACTAGTGAATTGTCTTGATTCCTATTCTAGGTTGTAGAATATAACCTCTTGCAAAATCTGCATGTCTGTTGACAAGAGTATTACTATTTGTGGTGAGATCCCTAGTAGTGATTTCCAAATTAGCCTATGTATTGGACAGTGAATGATTTTGCAGAAATCAATAGGGTATGTCAAGTGAATGTTAGTTTGAACCTTTGAGAAATCTGAATCTTATTTGGTGTATCACCTTTCAAGCTTTATTCATTTCAGTTTTAGTTAAAATTTCTCCTTTTCCTTGCAAAAAATAAAAAAAGAGCAGTACATTAGTGATACCCCAAATCCAATAGGAACCGGCCTAGAATCTAGAAATTCCTTCTTGTTCAGATTCTGCCCACAACTCAGGAAGGTTTCCATTGTTACCATTAAATATTAGTATGCCCTAATGCCTGAGTTAGGGTGGTATTTTTTGGACTTAACAGTAATATTATGACCGCAAATCTATAATGTAGTTATAATATTATTAGTTTTAGACATGTTTGAACTATTGATAGATAGGGGTTGGTGCTCCTTGTAGTTGGTGCTGCTAAACATATATGTACTGAGTTGGTGCTCTTTGAATCAGTAAAGGATACAGGTTTGGAATAGTTTTTCTACCCCAAGAGGATTTTCCACTTGACAAATTTGTGTGTTATGTGATGTCAATTGTGTCTTATTCAGTTCCATTAAGTTTCTATAAAAGTGCTCTAATACCTAACATTGTTTTTCTTCCTCTAAAATAGAAATTTAGTTTTAAATGTTTAGATGTTTGAAGTTAAAAAGTTATTTTTTAATGATGTTTAAACAACAAAAGTAATTATTCTTAGTTAAATATTCAAATGTTGAAATCCTTGTCTCAGTAATGTTTTAAAAAAAAGTAAATTCAATATCATTCATTAACTAATTGAATGATTATACATATGATTTGTTAAATCTTTGTCTTAAGTTAGTAATCTGATAACATTGTCTCCTTTCAAGGTCATTGTTAATTTGTGTTTAAGCATGTCTAGATGGCTTTAAAAAGTTATTCATTTTGTCAAAAAAATTCCCTCACTCTGATTCACCCCCCCTCCTAGAGTGATTTCACTTCCAACACCTCATTCGTGCACTAGATAGCGGGGTTATACTTCTACTAGGGGATTCATTTTCTGGAAATTAGACCATAATTTTGAGGAGTGGCATGTTTGAAGTGGGATTCTTCAATCCTAAGCCAACGAATAAGTGGTATGTTGGCTTCTGGTATGCATGAATGTCTCTTGAGGTCATAGTTTGGATGGCTAAAAGAGATAATCCTTTGAAATGCATGCTCGAAATTCTAAATGGTGAGAGAGTTTGATCTTGATATTGACTAATCCTTTCAAATGCTAGCACATTTCCTAATAGCTAGATGATATTACTGCAGTGAAGTATGGTCATCATATGGAGGGACAGTGGTGAAATCCATCGATTTCAGCATGGAGAATTTTTGTGATTGCATTTTTAGAGATCAAGCTAGTATGGAGGAGCTCTACTACGGTAGCAACATGGTAAACAAGCCATCTAGATCTAGTTATTCATCTTAATGTAGTCATTATATTTGTAATGGATAAATAATAGAATCAGTCATAGAAGTGGATCTTGAATTCATCCTTCTACTTATACATTCAACTATTATGCTAAGAATTAATAAAAAAAATATTTAGCTTCCACGATTGTACCAATGTCAGTGGGTGATTAATAAGTTATGTCCATGTGAACTATTAGATAATAAAATTTTGATGATATATTTGTAGGATGCACAACCCTCAAACTTATCATGAGAATAATTAATTATTAAAATATTAACTATATATTTACTTGTTGTACTATTAAACTAACTTGATAAAAAAATAGAGAGGATATAATATCTCTAATAATTAGGAATACTATTAAAGTGACATATAGAGAGGGAACAATTGTAGATAATAATTCAACATTTATATTATAAAAGAATTATTAGAATTTAATATTTTTTGTTATAATCAATTCATTCATAAAGGTAGCATTTTTAGAGGTAACAATCAAAAGAGGTCAAAATTTAGTATAATTCATAGTTAATTACACTCTATAATTACTTTTATATAAATCATGATCTTTCAAACTCATCAAATGAAGTAGTAAGTAGGAATAAATCAACAAAGTAGTAGAATTAAACATGAGATTAGGAAATGAATAACCCATTTCAATGATAGTACTCTTCTTTAAGTCCCTAAGAAAGTACTAATCAATCTACCTTCCAGTATAAATCTTCCATTTAAAAAAAAACCACTAAAATAAATGTTAAACAATATGATAATCATGGGTGGTAAATTTCCAGTCTATTGCCTTCTGAAAATTATATTTACTCTATTTTTTAGTGTCGTATTATGCCTTATCCATGATTAAGTAAATAAGTAGAAACCTAGGAATGAAGATAAGAAATTATAACAATTTGTATCCTTATTTTTTAGAAAAGACTATAGCAACCCACCTCTTGAAACTTTGCCATTATGTTCGATTTAATAATTGAATGTGACCCCATATACATCTAAATATATACTACAAAAACATTATAATTTGTTCCTCCAATCGAAAACAATAGAAACATCAATGTGGAGAAATACATAGCATCTTTTAGAGCATTTTTAATAAATACCCAGATTACCAATACACTACATGCACCAAAGATATCTACAAAAGCATTAGGGACATAAAAACATAGGATTGTTGGCTCCATAGCATATGCAATCTATTATACAAACCACTAGGAAATAACATCCAATGTAGAGGAATACAAAGTATTCTTCGAAGAAACCAATAAAGCTCTTCTCTGTGAATTCATACTTCATCACTTTTCAATGACCAAAATAACTTTATAGTAGAAATAGCTCATCCTGGAGAAATAGGAGAGATACTAAACCAAACTATAGCATTAAACAAGTATCAACATATTTTCCATGCTTCTAATCCTTATCTAAATACTTCTTATATTCATTCAAATATATTTTTGTCTCAATGCTTCTTATTCTCATCTTAATATGACATCATCATGATATAATTTCTACTACCAAATTATGAGACTTCTCACTATCTGTAATCTTCATCCTTGATCTTCAACTTATCATTCTCAGCACAAATGATGATTGACATCCAACCTTACACTATATCAGTATGGAAAAGATTTTAGTTAGTAACACAATTGACTTGGCAAGATGCAAAGAGTATGATATCACAACACACTACAACCACATTACAAAATACAACATCTTTACTATAATCTGAATATATTAGAGTGTAGACATAAATACAAAGTAGGTGGACACCCACAATAAAAAATACCATCAACTTTAATCATCTTCATAAGCATTTTCATCTTAAAACCTCATCACATCCTACATTCAACAATATCTCCACATTCTAGAAATTATATAAAAAATGACACAATAGAGGTCTAACATCACAATCATAACCTTTGATATCAATGAAAAAAATAGAACACATATTCACCAAATAGTTTTCTAGTTTTCAAAAAGCAAAGCGATGACAGGGAATTTCACCATGGAAGTAGCCAAGCCCACTAAAGAGGGAAGACTCGAAGATCTAGAGGCCTCAGACTTTCAGTTGCATTCATTCGATATGGGATTGGCTCGACATGATACCAAGGTGGACTAGTGGAAGTCCACTAATCTAGTGATAGAGGAAGAGCTTGAAGATCTCAAGACTTCCAAAATTCAGTTTAAAGCAGAAGTGGCCCAACTAACTGACTTCATCAGATAGCTTCTCACTCCTATTGCAAGCACTCCCAGCACCCAAACCTCCTTTGATCCCAGTGTTGTGGAGAACCAAGCCATTCTGGCTAAGCTGCAAGAGGATCAACATTATGGGTAGATTGGTAAAAGGTGGATCGAGAGGCTCAAATCAGAAGGCCTAGCAATCATTGAACAATTAGGTAATGCTCTGCTAAAGCTAGAAACATAGAGGAACAATATTGGTAAGAATTTGCAAACTCTCATGGTGGAAAGAGTAAGATGCCAAGAATGCATAGTCATGTTGTATGTGGCAGTGAAGATGAAGACTAAAGAAGCCCTAAAGGCTAAAATTGTATAGAAGGGAGATGAGCCTTTGATCGAATGGATCCAAAGTCTGGAGTTCAAAACTAAGATGATCATTCAGGCCGAGACCGAACTACAACAAACAAATGTTAAGGTGCAAGAAGAACAAAGTAAATATTTTAAACTTCTCTTAGGACTTCATGCAAAATTCCAAACCAGTGGTCAAGGCAAAGCAATAGTTGGAGTAATCAACATGTAGAAGTTATTCACAGATTATCTGGACAATTTAGCAGAGCAGTCTTCGACTCATCTAGACAACATGCCAGAGCTCTAGAAATTGAGTGGATGCATCTTTAGGGCTATGGAGGAACTGAAATATTGGACATAAGAAATCAAGACTCTAGCCAAAGAACATTTCAGATGGCTCATCCGTTACACCAATGTCCACATCAACAGACATGAAGAGCTCATCCAAGTCATCACTGTTGTAATCACCTATAGGGCCAAATTAGATAAGGGGAAGGAAACAAAATCATAGATATATTCCCCCTTGTTCTATTTTTGTTTGTTTTGTAACAGATAAACCTTTGGTTATTATTTCTGGTTGGGGAAGTTGAACCGTTTCGGTTACTCCTTTTTGTAACGGTCCAATCTGGAACTCTATATGTATTATTCCCAAAATCAATACAAAGGTCGGCTAAATTTTGGTGTGAAGGATAGCATTGTTGCTGAGTCAATTGTGTATGTCTGAATGCCATTTCTTTAACTGTTTCATTGCATTTCATCTATGTTTCTGTTAAATTTGAATGTCTCTTTTGAATTAGATTTGTAATCTGTATTTGAACTAGAATTATGTATTATGATTTGATACAACTAATTAAGGGGAAAATCAGTTTGTATCTTAAGTTTTGGGAATGTTCTTACGATATAGATCAATTCAATATCCTTACATTATTAATCTTCAGTCTTGCATCTACATTTTTAGTAATTGTCCATGCATCACCAGTTTTGCGAGTTAATCTGATTGATAAGATCTCAGAATTGGCTAATTTAGAATTGTATTTACTTCACCTGAGCTATTTTCTATCTAGACTTAGCTTGGTTTACCTCTCCTACTCTCGGGTTAAGAGCATACCTCTGTTAGATTAGGAGAGATCAAAATTCATTGAATATTATTCATATAAGGGAGTTGTACCTTCTAATTCAGAGGGAAAATAGGTTTTCAAGTAACTATTTCCCAAATTTTGTATTCAATTGTTCTTAACCATTTTATGGTATTTTAGAGTTACATTGAAAAGAACAAATTGTTTAACAGATTTTTGGCGACTCTTCTAGGGAAGTGAATAGTCGTTATACCAGAAGCATACAATGAGGAAAGATGGTGCTTCCCCGTGAAAATATAATCCTTGTACTCCAACCCAATATTGGATTCCAAGATGATCAAGAGGATCTCATTTCCTCATTAAATACTTTTGTCTGGAGATACAGAAGAAGCACTGAACACTATAGAAGTTCCAGTCAAGTTCTAGAACAGGAAGAAGCTAGAGCAAAAGTGCTTGAGAGAGCCATACAGAGAAGGAAGCTAAGAAGGGTAGAGTGTGAATTTAGGCCACAATATTAGGCAAAAATCTGGAGCCTAAAAGATTTCTCAGAAGTACCAGGAAAGAAGGTAACACAGACCCAGTCTTTGAGAGGCTTGCGGATATTAATTTTTCTCTTTTAGAAGTACCCCGTCTGGGAAACGGAACTGTAAGGAGCCAAAGCAGACCTTCTTCACCTCCTAAACAAACCACCCAGCTATCCACCACTTGCCAAGTGTTGACATTGCATAGAGTAGTTTCCCCTCTCATTGTCAATCTAACACCCTACTTACCCCAAGTAGCTATGGCACTCCCTTGGGCTGCCGCAGTCAGGCCCCTGCAACTAGCAACATATAACCCTCTCCCTACAAGCTCTAGAAAGAACTTTCCCAAATTTTTTGGAGATGGGAAAGTATCTATAGATTATCATATTTCCACATTCTTCACTTCAATTAACATCCTAGCGGCTCGAGAAGAAGATGTGGTTGTCAGACTATTCATTGAGACTCTCGTCGAAGGTGTCATTGATTGGTTTCATCATTTACCTGATTCTTCTATTACCAATTGGGCTACTATGAGGGCCACCTTTGAAAGAAGGTTCAAGACTGCTGAAGATGAGCATTCCCTATTGACTCAATTGACTTCTATCAAGAAAGAGCCGTCAATCAACATGAGGGATTTTATAGCTAAATTTAACAAGCTGGTAAATTGTATCCCAATGGCTGACAGGCCTATGGTGGGAAATTTGAAAACTTTCTTCATAAGTGCTATGCCACCGGACATCAATTATAATTTAAGCAGAATGAACCTTGCAAATTTGGATGCCACACATAGAACTGTTGTAGAACTCGAGGACCACATGATCTCATCCAGGAAATGGAAAAGAGAGATACAGTCTAGAGCCAGTAGTAGCAATACTACGTCATCTGATGAGATGATCCAAAAATTGTCTAATGAATTCACTGCCTTCAAGAGGCAACTTCCCAAATTCAATAATCCCTACCAGCGAAACTTTCAGGAGCAGTCTGGAAGGCATAATGACGGAAGGAATGCAGAAGGAAAAACATTATAATTAACTACTCCACCACAGAGACTAGCTATAGAGGCTCCTCCTAAAAGAGGAAACATGTGTGCCTTCCACTTAACTATGGATCATGATGGGGAAAGCTTCCCTGAGGTAGCTTTTGCTTGGAAAATGCATCAGACCAACATGTGGAATTCTTGAGTGTCTGGAGCTGAACCAGATTCATACTCACATGGCGACTCTGAAAACTTATATTTAGAGTATGAATCAGATTCAGAGAAAGAAGCAACATGTTATGCCACCATAGATGGGACCTCTTATATGGTCCTGACCCAGAGTTAGAAGGATAAAGGCCTTGGCTCGTCACCACCTAAAAATAATGAGGCATCTACTTCCAATTCAAAGGAGCCCAATCAAGGTTTGTGGATTTCGCAACTAGGTAAGGAAAAAAACTCTTTTGACATTATTCAATTCTGTAGAGATTCCAAAATTCAGATTTCTCCCATAGACTACCTTATGTCTATTCATGTTGAGCTGCAAAAGCTAGTAGATTATTGTAAAGGAGGGAGCCAAGAGTTAAATCAAAATATCATGACTACTATAGAGAATGAGTCCTTATTTGCAGACCCAATTGAACAAAGGGATTCATCCGTTTTAGCCACCTTCCCAAGCCAAAATCCTGACCCATTCTATGTGTCTTTATATATTAATGGTTGTAGGTTGAGAAATTGTATAATAGACTTCGGAGCCTTGGACAATGTAATGCCATCAACTGTGGCCAAAGCCTTAGGACTTACTCTCACTAAAGCCCATGGTAGGTGTTACTCCATGGATTCCAAGCAAGTACCCCTGTTTGGCCAAATTAAGGATGCTCAAGTGGCCTTAGAAGCACATCCCAAGAAGAAGATGTTGCTAACAATCCTCATTGCTGATAAACCTGCTAGCTATGGGTTATTGTTAAGCAAGATTTTTTGCAGAGACCTTGGAGGGGAGATAAAGTTGGATTGGTCCCAAGCCTTAATCCCAGTAGGTAATAAAAAGATTAAACTAGTCCCCAAGGAGAAAGCTAAGTTTACAGTGTTGAAATCTGATGACCCTAAAGCTCAAATCTTGTATCAAGAATTGGATTTTGGCAATTATATTTTGTTCACTGATGATCCTGAGAAAGAAACAAAAACCGCCGAAGAGGAAAAGCAATTTTCCGCCGAAGAAATACCAACACAAATATGGACTCTTGAATTTTGATGGTAGTTGTGCATTGTCAGGATCTAGTGTGGGTGTGGTCTTGATATTGCCAAATGGAGTATGTGAGCCCTCGGCTTAAAAATTAGAGTTTGGGAACACCAGAAACACTATCGAGTATGAAGCCCTTCTATTAGGGATTATCGCTGCAAAAGAAAGAGGTGTGAAAATTATGAGAGCTCGTGGTGATGCTGAGCTAATTGTACGTCAAGTCAAGAATCAATATTCTATAAAGAACCATAGGTTGAAGAACTACAAAAATAGAGTATGGGACGAAATAGAAGCATTGGATGATTTTTTTATCGAATCTGTGCCAAGAGAGTTGAATTCCAAAGTGGACTCTTTGGCTATCTCAGCTTCATTACTACTTCCCCACTTAGAATTCAAAGATAAAAAATATCAAGTGGAGGTTATATATTGACCATCTGTGACCGATAATGTGGAAGATTGGAAAGTTTTTGAAGATGACAAGAATCTCCTTCTCTTTCTAGAGAGCGGTGGTGATTTCCATAAAGATGTTCATGGCAACCATAAAGGAAACTGCCAAGACGAGCTAAAGAAAGATAAGTTGGATGTTATTCAATTGCAAGGTAATATCATCCCACCCCATTTGGTCACTCTTGAAAAGATCTTCAATAGACATGACACTTTTGTGAAGAAGAAAAGAATCGAAAGAGGGCCTACCACTGGTGAATATGAAGGAATGAATATTAGAACTGAAAAAGACCCCAAGATGATCAATATTGAGAAGTGTTGTACTGAAGAAGAAAGGAATGAGGCTAGGAATATTTTTCTAGAATACTCAGATGCTTTTTCCTGGAGCTATGAAGACTTGAAAAGTTTTATCAACGGGAAATTTAAACACCAAATTCCTTTAAAACCTGAGGCTACTCCGTTCAGGCAGAAGCAAAGGAACTATAACCCCAAAGTTCCTGATGCCATATTCAGGGAAATTGATAAAATGCTCAAAGAAAAGATCATATACCCCATCCATCATTCTACTTGGGTTGCGAACATAGTGCCTGTGAGGAAGAAGAACAGAGAAATAAGGATCTGTGTAGACTTTAGAAATCTAAATCAATCTTCTTTGAAAGACAACTACGCCCTTCCCAACATGGATCACCTCTTGTAGATTGTGGCTAGAGCCGAAATGATGTCTATGTTAGATGGCTTCTCAGGGTATAATCAGATAGAAGTTGAGAAAGAAGATCAACATAAAATGGCTTTCACTACTCCGTGAGGGACCTTCACATATCACAAGATGCCGTTCGGATTGATCAATGCTGGAGCTACTTTTCAGAGAGGTATGGATCTTTATTTTAGTAATATGAAGAACAAAATCATTGGTATGTATCTGGATGATCTTACCATGTTCTCTAAAAAGAGAGTAGATCATATAAATGATATAAGGAAAGTATTGCAAAGGTGTCGGGAGGATGGGATCTCATTGAATCCCAAGAAATTAGTGTTTTGCATAACTAAAGGGAAACTATTGGGTAACATTGTCTCCCAAGAAGGTATAAGGATCGATCTAGAAAGGGTGAGAGCTATTAATCAATTGAGTTTACCGGTGAACAAAACTGGAGTGAAGTCATTTTTCGGTCAAGTCAACTTCCTCAGGAGATTCATCCCTGATTTCTTTGAAATTACTAAACGCATTGTTGATATGATGAAGGGAAATGTGAATTTCAAATGGAATGACCCTGATAAGCAAGATTTCAAAAGCATCAAGAATGCCATAGCTAACGCCCCAGTGTTATGTCACCTAGATTACAAGAAATATTTTGTAATCTAATGTTATTCTTCTGAACATACTCTGTCAGCCATCCTAATGCAAGAAAATGAAGAAGGAATTCAAACCCCCATCACTTTTATGAGCACACCTCTAAAAAATCATGAGTTGAGATATTCTCAGACTGAAAAGCACGCTTTTATGGTGGTAAAGGCTCTTAAGAATTTCAAGTTTTATATTCTACATTCCCACTCTCTTGTGTATGTGCCTGATGTTGCAGTGAAGAGTATTTTGACTCAATAGGATGTGGGGTGTAACAACCAAGGAGCATGGGTAGCTAAAACCCAAGAATATGACATAGAGATCAATCCCACCAAGTTGGTAAGAGGGAATGCCTTGTGCAAGGCAGTGGCTGAAAATCAAGCAAACAAAGACACAAAAGCTACATAGTTGGTTTTAACGGTAAGTATGCAAGACCCATGGTTTGAAAACATTGTGTATTTCTTGACCTATGGTGAATGTCTTGAAGGATTAACTCCAAAGAAAATGAGAGACCTAAAACTGAAGGCTTCTAAATATGTAATCTGGGAGGATAGACTATATAAGAGATCTATAGATGGAACATTCCTCTAATTTGTCGACAAACAACAGAAAGAGAAGTTGTTAAAGGTTTTTAACGATGAAGCCTATAGAGGACACTTCTCCTCATCAGTCACTGCATTCAAGATTTTGAGACAGTGTTATTACTGGCTGAGAATGTTTAAAGATGCATACCAGTGGGTGGAAAGATGTGAAAAATGCAAGATGTTTACTAGGAAGCCATAATTAGTAGTGTTACCCCTTAGACCAGTGATAATTGAAGGGCCATTCTAGCAGTGTGGAATTGATTTTATCGGTCCTATAAATCCTACTTCTAGCATAGGTCATACTTACATAATTACTGCAACTGACTACTTCATGAAATGGGTGGAAGCCAAGGCAACCAAGAGGACTAATTCAAATGTAGTATGTGAGTTTATCAAGGAAAATATTCTGGTAAGATTTGGTGTTCCTATTAAGTTGGTTATGGATAATACCGCATGCTTTTCTTCTCAAGAAATTACTGAATTCTATTTTGAGTATGGCATCATGATCAGCCATTCTTCTAATTATTTCCCTCAAGGGAATGACCAAGCGGAGTCTAGCAACAAAAATTTGGTGAACATCATGCAAAAGCTCATGGCAGAAAACTAGAGAAGTTGGCATAAAAATATCTATGAAGCCCTCTGGGCGGATAGAGTGACCCCCAAAAGAGCCATTGGCGTATCTCCTTTTGAACTTGTCTATGGGGTAGAAGCTAGTCTCCCATTGTCATTGGAATTAGCAACTTGCAAACTAAGGATAGTAGTAGAAGATGGCATATATGAAGATGGTTTAGAGAAGAGGATCATGTACTTGAGAAAATTGGAATAAGAAAGGGAGAAAATAGTTGATCATATCACACGTCATCAGATGCGTGTGAAGAACCTATTTGATAAAAAGAGCAGGCCCTATAAATTTATGGAGGGAGACATGGTGCTATTGTGGGACAAGTGCAGGGTACCCAAAGGCATGCACAGGAAATTTGAAACACTGTGGAAAGGACCTTTCAAAATCCGTCAGGCGTTTGATAAAAATTCTTTCAAATTGACTTACCCAGATGGTGAGGCACTACCCCTGACGTATAATGGCCAGGATGTGAAGCTCTATCAGATCTAAATTGAAAGTAGGTAACCCCTATGTTGTACAATAGTTACGTTCAATTCCTATTTTTTTTTTCCTAGTTAGGCTTCCTTTCTGCTTTCCTTTCTGCATCCTGCTTTAGTTTTGTTGTGAGCCACCTTTTGTTGAACTTTGTGAAACCAGAGATTTGAGTTCCTTGCTTGGACATGTGAATGTCCAAGTCCCCAGATAAAGTGAATTTTTGCCCCACTTTTGGTCTTTATACCTCAAGACAAAAATGGATGTCTAATGTGTAGTAGTAGTCTTGGAATTTTCATGAGAGTCCAGAGTCTAAGTCTAGAAATCCCCTTAGGATAGAAGGCCTTTATCAGATTTTAGTAATTTGACTTCTCCTTCCTAAGCCAGGTGAATTCTGGGTCTAAAATCATGTTTTTATCGGGTAGGTTAAGTTCCCAATCCGGTAAAGGCTATTCTTTGAAAGATTCTAACCTCAAACTCACATATAGATGAAATATTTGGTCTCATATCTTCATGTTGGAGCATTGGTGGAAAATCACCTGCGGAGTGCATTTTCCACAAATGACAGACTTAAGACTATCAGGAGCAAATAGAGATAGAAAATGAGAAAGTTAGGGACAAGAAAGCTTCGAGTATTTAGATCAAGCCTATGGGGAACAAAATAAATGGACAAGGAAAGGAAAATTCATGGAGTTAGCTTATAGGCAGAAAAGAGAAAAAATGGCTTCTCCACTGCTCCTACAGGTGGGTTTCGATTGGCGAAGTGCGTTCTCTGCCAAACCATTGAGGTGAAGGAATTTTGAAGAAGAATCCATCTCATAAGAGATCGAACATATAAAAAGGCCAAAGGAATCAACATATATCATTTTGGCACCCCTATAGGCTAGAACTCTCCTTTGGTGGATTTTTAGACAAAGAGCACTACAAAAGTATTTCTCCGCCCAAAGGAGAAGCGAAAAAGTAATTTTTTGACCCTTCAAGAAAGTTACTGTTACGATTACTAAAGTGAAAATATGTTTCCTAATGACATGTAAAGCTAAGTAATTAATTGAAATAAAGATGTTTTACTTTGTAATGGACTTGTTGATTAAAGTAGAGGTCTTTTCATTCATGTGGCGCGGGAAGTTGGCCATTAAATGGTAAGAATTCAAAAAGTATAAAATCAGTTGGAGATTTTGAATTGGAACCACCATTGTTCACCAAATTGTTTGGATTCAAAGTCACTAAGACCAATTTCTCATTGTCTGTGTATCCCAAAGAGAAATTAAAATCCCTAGGTTGAGTCATACTCACATGGCTTCTAGATTTGTGGGATTCAACAAAATGAATGGCATTATCTCTGATTGGCACAAAATCTCAGATACCTCACTGAAGTTCTTCGATATTCAGAACTTCTAGAACAGATTGAGAGTGGAGTAGATGCATCCTATTACAGAAAATCTTAAGGAGAGAGGGTTAGTCAAAGCCACTGGTTTCCCTATAGCGGTTCAAGCTCCTGAATTGGTCCGAGAATGTATAGCTCGATACAACCCAAACACCAAGCAAATTCTTCTACCTAACAACACGGTGCTCCTCTCTATTGATAGAGAGTCTCTCCATAATTTCCTCCATATTCTAGAGCAAGCGGAATACTCTGAAATGACTTATAGTCAGGCGGTCTCTGAATATCCAGTGAAGAGACCGGTATGGAAGAGAGAGATCATGAAGTCATGGTTTAAAGAACCCAAGAGTGCCAAGGGAAAGTTTCCCAAAACATTATTTGGCACAAATCTAAAGCAAGAAATCATGGATATCCTGGTATTGCTTCAGAGGATTATAGGTGAGAGCGAAGCTCTTAATTTTGTTGAACAACATTTCTTCCTAGTTCAGATAATCTGCTTCCAGCATCATTTCATTGACTAGGCCCTTATGGTGAGTGAGAATCTCTCAGACGCCCTCTTTAGGGCAAAGTTCCAGAATGAATTCTACATGTCTTTGGTCCTCTTGTATATTTTAGCTACGATTTAAATCTGGCCTAGGCTTCCTAGGTTAGAGGAATTCTGAGATGATGTAAAAAGCTATGAGTTTTTCCCTTCTTTGCAACTACAAAATAGTTATGGTGATTATCTCATAGTTAATGATGCCTTTACAATGAGACTATGCAGGGAGCTACAAGGTTGTCTGGAAAGGATATTTTCTCCTGAATCCATCACTTTTATAAGCCAATTTGGATGCTATTTTATTCAGTTTAGAGATTTCTCATATCTTCATCTTGCAAGTTTTGATGACTTTCCTTTGAAGCTACTCAGATACCCTACTGACATGATCATGCTGATCAAGGTGATGAGGCAAGCACTCCAGGTGAATCTGATCTATGCTGAGGCAAAGAAGAAAGGCTACAAATTTCCAATGACCATCGGAGCTTACAGTTGTGCGTCCCAGTCGGAGGTAAAAAATGTTCTTAAAATATTCTCGAAGAGGTTCTCTCTAGAAACATATGACATTCTAAGACTGCAATATGATCCAGTTATTTATACCAGAGATGTCTTACAGATGAGTTGGGAAATTCATCATGTACCTGATATTGAGGACTATTAGGCCAATTGCAAAGATGACTTGGAGAGCAGGGAAAGATTGTATGCCTGATTAACCATTGAATAGAACAAAAAGTTCAATGTTAACATTGCAGTAGAAGGGCTAGAAGATGATGGAAATCATCTATACGATGACACATACTTGGAGAATATAAAGTCCACCCTTATTATCTCGGAGCCTATGCTAGACCAAGCAGTAAGTGACTTGCAGGCTTTGATGGGGGGGATTTACAAAAGAACAGTTCAATGGGTTGAGTGGGCTGTAGGCCGAAGGAAGAGGTCAGAAAGGAAGCCTCTCACCCAGCGAACTCTAGCAAAGGCAAATTCTATCATTGCAACCACTTCATCAGCAACAATCCCAATAGTTATGAAAGGATCAATTCAACCATCAGGAGGAGGTGATGAACCTCCTGAGAAGACTTCTCTCTTAGAAAAGACCTATGGAGAGGGTCCTCTTCCAGACATCAGAGCCACTGAGGAAGTAGTCTTGATAGACCAAATTAAGCCTACAACTGAGCTTTCTAAAGCTACAAAGTCCAAACAACTGGTTAGTGCTATTGCTATGGATACTTTGGCTAGGACCTTGACCCAAGAAACTCCAAGGCAGGCATCCCCTGTCATAGTTGAAGTAGGAGAGGATAGCCCTAATACCTCTACTACAGAATCGGATAAGAGGGGTGGGGAGCAACAGGAGGTTGTTCAAGTTGTAAAATTAATCTCCTCCTCACCCACTTCGGTGAATCCATTCGCTTCCCTCCCTAAAGCTACTCCTCCGCACATAAGGAAGTTGTTCATTGAAGACTTGGTCTCTGCCAACAAAGTTACCAGTGCAGAGTCATGGATAGTAAACACTCTAGAGTGCAAAAAGAAGAGAGTGGGAGAAGCAATTCCAAGAAAAGACACTCTATCACGGGCCTTTCAGCCAAAGGCTACCACAAGCAAGTAGAAGAGTGTAAAGACAATGTCTACTCTGGGTCATGATCTTGAGATAGGGCATTTCACCATGGAAGTAGCCAAGCCCACTAAAGAGGGCAGACTCGAAGATCTGGTGGTCTCAGACTTTTAGTTGTAGTCATTAGATATGGGATTGGCTTGACGTGATACCAAGGTGGACTGGTGGAAGTCCACTAACGTAGTGATAGAGGAAGAGCTTGAAGATCTAAAGACTTCCAAAATTCAGCTTAAAACAGAAGTGGCCCAACTAACTAACTTCATCAGACAGCTTCTCACTCCTATTGTGAGCACTCCCAGCACCCAAACCTCCTTTGATCCCAGTGTTGCGGAGAACCAAGCCATTCTAGCTAAGTTGCAAGAGGATCAAAATTATGGGTAGATTGGTAAAAGGTGGATTAAGAGGATCGAGTCAGAAGGCCTAGAAATCATTGAATAGTTAGGTAACGCTCTCCTAAGGCTAGAAACAAAGAGGAACAATATTGGTAAGAATTTGCAAACTCTCACGGCGGAAAGAGTAAGATGCCAAGAATGCATAGGCATGTTGCATGTGGTAGTGAAGATGAAGAATAAAGAAGCCCTAAAGGCTAAAATTCTACAGAAGGGAGATGAGCATTTGATCAAATGGCTCCAAAGTCTGGAATTCAAAATCAAGATGATCATTCAGGCCGAGACCCGACTACAACAAACATATGTTAAGGTGCAAGAAGAAAAAATTAAATATTTTAAACTTCTCTTAGGACTTCATGCAAAATTACAAGCCAGTGGTCAAGGCAAAAAAATAGTTGGAGTAGTCAACATGCAGAAGTCATTCATAGATTATCAGCACAATTTAGCAGAGCAGTCTTCGACTTATCTAGACAAGGTGCCAGAGCTCCAGCAATTGAGTGGATGGATCTTTAGGGCTATGGAGGAATTGAAAGATTGGATAGAAGCAATCAAGACTCTAGCCAAATAACATTCTAGATGGCTCGTCCGTTACACCAATGTCCACATCAACAGACATGAAGAGCTCATCCAAGTCGTCACTGCTATAATCTCCTATAGGGCCAAATTAGATAAGGGGAAGGAAATGGAATCATAGATATATTACCCCTTGTTCTATTTTTGTTTGTTTTGTAATGGATAAACCTTTGGTTATCATTTCTGGTTGGGGAAGTTGAACTGTTTTGGTCACTCCTTTTTGTAACGGTCCAATCTAGAACTCTATATGTATTATTCCCAAAATCAATACAAAGGTTGGCTAAATTTTGGTGTGAAGGATAGCATTGTTGCTGAGTCAATTGTGTATGTCTGAATGCCATTTCTTTAACTATTCCATTGCATTTCATCTATCTTTCTATTGAATTCAAACGTCTCTTTTGAATTAGATATGTAATCTATACTTGAACCAGAATTCTTTATTATGATTTGATACAACTAATTAAGGGGAAAATCAGTTGCTATCCTAAGTTTTAGGAATGTTCTTACGATATAGATCGATTCAATATCATTACATTATTAATCTTTAGTCTTTAATTTGCATTTTTAGTAATTGTCCTTGCATCACCAACTTTGGGAGTTAATCTGATTGATAAGATCTCAGAATTGGCTAGATTTAGAATTGTATTTACCTCGCCTGAGCTATTTTCTGTCTAGAATTAGCTTGGTTTACCTCTCCTTCTCTCAGGTTAAGAGCATACCTCTGTTAGATTAGGAAAGATCAAAATTCATTTAATATTATTCATATAAGGGAGTTGTACCTTCTAATTCAGAGGGAAAATAGGTTTTCAAGTAACTATTTCCCAACTGTTGTTTTCAATTGTTCTTAAACATTTTTGGGTATTTTAGAGTTACATTGAAAAGAACAATCTGTTTACAAACATTGACTACATTTGTTTTTGCGTTTAGGTCTAGTAATCATCTTAGAACGAAGGAGTTTAGGAAAAAGAACTTCTTGGTCAAATTCCTTCATAGATTTATCATGTTTTGAAGTGTTATTTGAGATGTTGTTAACATTGATGTGTTGTTGACAATTAAATCCCAATCCATAAGAATTCTCATGCCCCCCATTCTTTAAGGGCATTTGAATTCCTTATTTATTCTTACCACATCCTTAACCATGGAATCCTTGTTTAACTAGTAAATGATAACCAAGAGCATAACAAGAAGCCATATCAGAAGGAGTAAATGGAACTTCAGTAGTCACTATGTCATCATTAGTAGGTTTGACTGATTTATAGTGGGTAGAAGCAGTCACAAAGTTATTACGAAGGGCAATAGAAGTAGAAGAAAAAGCTCATTGTTCAAACTCTCTTTGTTGCTTCAAAAAATCAAGATCATAAACCTTATACTCTCTAATAAAGGTAGGATTAAAGTCGAAGGTTACGCAATCATCTCTAGGAAGAGCATTAGAGGAAGAAGGATTACTATTAGGAATAGGAGTATTTTGGGTTTGAATATTCAAACAAGGATTTGGCACATCATCTGCATGAAGTGTATACACCATGTTGTTGTGAATAAACATGACTTTATGGTGAAGGGTGGAAGGACCATCATGCATCTCATGCAACAAAGGTATACCAAAAATGAGGTTATAATTAAGAGGTCTAGGCATAAAATGAAAAGGAGTATTCAGGATGACCAGACCTACTTTGATAGGTAAGGTAATGATGCCCAAAGTGTTCTTATCAATGTTATCAAAGCCACCTATAGGGGCACTATCAGGTTGAATAGTTGAAAGATCGACTGTAATTTCTTTGAGCATGTCCATGCTACAAATATTAAGCCCGGATCCATTATCAATTAAATTCATATGAATGATACTCCTATTGATAGTAACAACAACCATAAGAGCATCATATTGATTCTGTACTTTTTTAGAAGCTAAATCCTTTTGAGTAAATACAATGTCAAGAGGATTCGGGGTAGCATGCATGCACTGTAAGAAGGCATTGATGTTCTCTTGATTAGGTGTAGGAGTGGAAAGAGTTTCTAGAGATTTTTGCAAGGCTTCATGGTATGTAGGTAAAGTTTGAAGAAGCTCCCATACAGAAATATTGGTAGGGGTATTGTGCAATTGGTTTATCAAATCATACTCCTAGCTAGGAAGACAAGGTGGAGGAGGAAGAATGGTTTGAGAAGGTGGTAAAGAAGTAGGAACCACCAGATTAGGTTGAGGATTATTCCTTGTATGATAGGCATGTGAAATAGAATTTGTGTTATCAAAGAAATCCAAAGGATCCCTAGGTTTACCCTTGGTAGTAATGCAAGGAAAACATATAATAGTCAACAAGGGTTTTTGATAAACCATGTTTGTTGTGTCAACATTACGAATAAATTCACAAGGACAAAAATAATTTTATATTTATTTATTTAAACTAGTCCGCATGGAGAAACAGTTGCGGTAGTCGCAACACCTCCCATAGAGATAGATGCGGCAGCAGCCAAAGCTGAAGATTATACAATAATGGAGGTACCTTTGGGGTGGAGAGATAAACAAGGAGAATTGGACCTCCTAAAAGAGGTCACCAGGGAAGTGGAGGCCCGATATGACAAACATTCCTAGAAGCTAAAGAGGAAAGGGAGAAAAATGCAATTCTCCTCGGGCTGCTGGCAGAACTTGCCCAACCCATCAATGTCATTCCTTTGAAAGCTTCCACATCTGGAGTATAGCTCCCACAGGGTGATATAGACATGCTAAGAAGCATGAAAAAGAAAGTGCAAGAAACTGATGAATGGGTGGCTGAACAAGTAGGGAACATCCAATGTTTCTTAGTGGCCACATTCACGTACCTGTACACAGCCGAGAACATTCTGCACCAGTAAAAAACTACCATTTGTATCTGGGAAGGGGAGATCAAGAAAAAGGAGGTATGGATAGGTGAGTTAGGAGAACTCATGGGTCTTAGGGAGGAAATTGTCACTGAGGCCAAAATTTTGGGAGAGGAGTCCTTCGACATTGTCTCGACCCAACACTCGAGACTTGATCTCACATTGGAGATAAGAAAGCAACTAGTAGGGGCCCTATGGGACAAAAATATGGAGGTCAAATATTATTTGAATTTGTATAAGGGATTTATTCAAGGGTTTCAGGATTCGATACCTTTAGTACTAAAACATGTACTCTGGAGGAATACGTCGTGGGGAAATTTGACAAGATGATGGAGTTTTGTTACAAGTCCTCATAAGGCATGGACAAAGAAAAGATGTTGCGTATATCACACATGGTGCTCTGGGGCCACAACGCCACCAAGATGGCCACAAAATTTAAGGCAAGTACTCCAGATCTAGGAAAACAAGTGGAGGCGGCCAAATACCGTTAGGCCAGCCTTAAGGATATTGATGAGGATAGAATTACCCAGCTCTTGGAAACATTCAAAATTATTAAAGAGAAATAAGGTTCTCCAGATTCTAGAGATTTTCACCAATAGGACACATTTTGAACATTATTTCATTCTTTGAGTGTAAGCTCTGGGATCTTGGAGTCCTGGGTCTAGCAGTTTTGTATTATTTCAATGACCCATGTTCAAGTTCCCCAGAGCCGATCGGTCATTATCGGACAGTTAATAATGGTGTTAGAAGGTAGGTGACCCCAGTAAGGCACGTTAGCTCACAGGATGATTCTAACAAATGGTCTTCCCAAGGCACCACCCTAGCATTGAAGACATGGTGTATCAGAGACAGTGAGCCACTTTTACATTAATGAGGCATGTAGCCTCATGCTCTGAAGTGATCTGATTTCTTGTCTTCTCTTCCCAGCACTCTTCTCGATGCTAATTCCTCCGTACTTCTTTTCTTGTATTATTCTTTTGACATGTTAGACCTCTGTTCTCCTTGAGGTTTGTTGTAATGTGGTGTAGGTAGCACTAGCCACCAGAAATTGTATTTTATTGTTAAGTGTAAAGTTAGATTAGGTTAACTTTAGGGTAACCTTTGTGTATAAATAATAAGTTTGACCTCATTCCAAGGGTCAGCAAAATTGATGATTTTGCAGTCCATAGCTATAGCACTTCAGCATTTCATTTCATATAGTTTCAGAGCTCAATGCTCCTTAGTTCTTAGAATCTCTCAGTAGATAGATACTCCCTTGGAGCTGTTGATGTACACACCAGTGATGCTGGAAAACCATTAATGAAGAAGGAAGGATTCTTGCAATGTTGTTGTTAGTGTTCTGATCTCTGAGTTAATAATCTTTTGTATTGTATGTTTCTAATGTCCCTTTCTCTAATTTTTTAAGTAGATTAACGACCTTCTTTTCCCCTTGCTATTGAATGTGTGTGAATTGATGGCTCTGTATACATTCAGTATTTAGTGTAGCATGTTAGACTATGGTTGATGTTTTAAACATATTTGTAGAACTATAGGTAGAATGGATACTCTCTATCCCTGACATATCTTTTGAATTTTCTTTGATAATCCAAATGCTTGCAGGAAGCCCCAACTCGCCGAAATCCCCAAAGAAGATGAGCAAATAAAACCAGCTATCCCCCTAAATGAAACAGTCACACTCCCAACTTAGTTCCTGCACTGTTGAGACCCAACTCTCAAGTGCTTGAAGGCCCAGAGAATTAGTTCCCTGAAAAACCTTTATAGGAGAAGTTGGTCGGTAGCCCGGTACCCGGTGACAACTCTCATCATTTGGTGGATCAATCACAAAGTCCCATCAACAGGGTCATTTGGGATTTCTGCCTCAGTAGAATGGAGTTGATTAAAAAGAGTCTTCTCATAAAATCTATATTCCTTAGCCTTCTTCTGGCCAATAGTTGGAAGAGGATTTTTCCATGAGGAGATATTGTAGTTCCATTTTTCAATATGAGAGGTGAGGTGCCTATTAGTCTTATTCAAAATTCTAATAAGGTTAACAACAAGAAGGATGTCCCGGTCTTTGAGTAAAGTAATATTAAGAAGGAACTTGTTTTCGGGAGACTCAACAATAAAGGAGGGTATTCCAAATGTGAAGTGGGCTAAAATGCGGTGATGGTTAGAAAGAGATCTAGGCTAGACATTGACCACCTTTCCATCCTTGTCAGGGAGAAATGAGATATGATTCCTATTAGCATAAAAATTGTCAAGCCTAGAGTAAATTATGTTAAACCCCTATTGTTGGTTACACCAAGTGTACCAAATATTAGAAGAGACATGCTTAGAACTAGAAAGAGGATGATATAAGTTTTAAATTTTATTAAATCTTTCCCATTGAATCTTTTCTGTATCTTTCCATTCAAAGGGAAGCTCTCCCTTCTTTTCATCTTGGTGTTCCTCCATATTGAAATCCCTACCAATGAACCAAGGGATATTAGGGAGAGAGTCCATCCATAACTAGAGAGAAGCCCTTTCTTTGTAGTCATTAGGGGAATAAAAAGAGAAAATCCCTAATAATTCATTATTAACCAAAATGGTAGCCTAGACAGATCTATTGCAGGGAGAGATACCCATAGCCATGATGTGCTTGGCCTAAATGTGGTTAATCAGAAGGAAAAACCCACCACAATGTTTCAGGTGGTTAGAGATAATCTTGATAGCATCTTTCCAAATAAACTCAAGGTTCACATCAAGAGTGATGCCTACAACCTTAATCTCTTGCAACATGATAAAATTAATATTTTTAAAAGTATCCAAAAAATGATTGATGATCTTTTTTCTATTTGGATACTCTAGTCCCCTAATATTCTAGGAGATGCAATTCATGAGAAATAGGGCTATGTGGAGGGATCTTGGTGTTCAAATTTCTATAGGGGGTATTATTAGAACCAATAGGACCTGTGAACTTCTTCCTTCTAGCAGATACTTTATTCTTATATCCTGGGGGTTTTCCCTGCCTTTTAGGTTTATCAGCTGATTCACCACCATCATCACCAAAATCCATTTCATCTTTGGGGATCCTCCCCAAAATGGTGATTTTTAAGGAGGACATATAATTATATAAGAGTTCTCTATTCCTACCCCAAGAGGATGTTCAAATTGAGGAGATGAGGCCAATTGATTTTTAGTTGTGCTAGTGTTAGCAGTTATGATTTTGATAAGATTGTTGTCCTCCAGTTCCTTGAAAACCTTGGGAGGTAAATTCAAATTAAAGTTGTTAGCACTTGCAATTTTTTTCTTGGTTCCATGTATTCTTTCCATGTTTTTGCAATTGTTCCTATGATCTATGGTATGAAACCCTAAGTCTCAGTGAGAAATTTGTCTTTAATTGATGAAAATCCTACTGTGTCTTGCAAAGTCTTAAACCTTATTTTCAAATTTCTAGCCGTTAGTTGCAAGAAGCCCTAAATCCTTTCCTAGACATTCTTTTTTTTTCATTACCTTTTCAAGCCACTTAAAATACTTTTAATTCATGTGCTTATTAGCCTTGGCTTTATCCCTGAATCTTGCAATAAGATCAAATATGCTCTATTCCTCTCGAGATTGCATGCACACCGTAGATTTTTTTCTAATCAAGCGGCTGGCGCTAAGTCACTAGATTAATTTCAAGCTCAGGATTTCATTCAGCGATCAAATGAGGGCCATGGATTTTTTTTTGTCAATAATCTCATCAAAAAATTGGCGTGTAATATCGTGATAAAATCAAGGGTTAAAGTTCTTTTCAGTGACTTGGATTTTTCCTTTATCTCAAGATCTTGAGATAAATCTGTTGTCAAGGCATTGTTATATTTTCTCTTTGGTCACGTGATCTCTACATAGAACCAAGGTTAAGTGAAGGATTTTGACATTAAGTGACGATTGTAGATCTTATTATGTCCTTGCATTGATTGTATGGTTGGAGCTTGATCTCAAGATAAACTCCAGGGTCAAGAAATGATTCAGTGATTCAAAGACTCAGTTTATCTACAAATATTGTGATAGACCCGAGTTAAGATCAAGCTTGGTTAAGTTCATTTAGCGATTCAGTGTAGGCCATCAATGCATATCTAAACCCGTGGATGGTGCGTAAATCTCATAATGCAACCAGGGTTAGTGAAATGTTATGGTGACTTGGCATTCTCTTCAATCATGTAATCTCAGAATAGCCTAAGGTTATGATCAAATCAAGTATAATAAAAAGTGGGCCAAACAATAGAAAATCTTCATCATTGATGTAGTGTTGATCGTGTGGATGGAGCTTAATCTCATAATGTTTTGTTGATGTCATGGAAAGTATGGAGATTTAGATCTAGCCATCGATGAATCAAGATCTTGTGGCATGCGCTTAATCTCAGAATGTGACTGGAGTTAAAGGATCTATTCAGCAACTTTGAGATCATACAGTCACGTAATCTCCAGATATACCTTGGGTTAAGACAAGTCTAGTTAGGTTTTAATCGGCGATCTAAAGAGTTAGTTGTCGTGTGATCTCAAACAAAAATGGTCAAGTACATGAAGATCTAGATATTTCACACGATCCATATATCAAGATCATGATCAAGGGTTATCAATTAATCTCTAGATGATTTGAGCAAGTATAGAAGGATTCAACGATTAAGTGTAGATTGTCGATGCTAATTTGATCTAGTGACTAGCGTGTAATCTCTGAAATTAACTCAAGTCAAGAAGAGTATTCATGGATCTGGAGACTTAGTTATCATGTGATCTTTGAATGGACCTAGGTTCAAGCATGGCTAGGTCAAGGAAAAGTCATGTTTTCCAAGGAAGGATTTAAGAAATAAATAAAGATCAAAATCAAGGGTTTGCGCTAAGTCTCAGAATAAACCATGAGTCTCAAAAATTATTTAGTGACTTGGAGATTTCTTTAGTCACTGAATCTCCAGATGACCTTGGGTCAAGATCAAAGTCAAGTTGATTTTGCTTAAGTGAGATCATGGTTGTTCAATGAAATTAGAATCTATGGCTTGCACATGATCTCTAGATTTGACTAGAGTTAGTGAAATCATCTGCTGACTTGGCGATAAGAGGAAATCGGCTGACCAGATTTCAAGGCTAGTTCAAGGCAGGTTAAGGGCCAAAGTTAGAGATAAAGTAAAGATCAGACAAGCTCATTTTTATCATGTGGTTGGTGTGAAGCCTTAAAGATAAAGTGCTCAATATCTAATGATCAAGGCATTGCACCAAGATGCCACTTGTCCAAGGTGGTCATTGGAAAGACCGGGTAGCCTAAAAAGAGATCTACGACTGATTTTTAAAAGAGAGAAAGGTCTTGATCTTGATCATTGATACCAAAGCTCACGTTGCATGTGACCACTTTAATCACTTTTCATATATTTAAATCTTTAACTTAGGGTTTTTAAGTTGTGGATCATGTCTTATTATAGAGCATTAATTGAAAATTTTTTATCTTTGTGGTTTTTCTTGTACACTTGTTGGATGTTGAGAGAATATAAGTTGGGTGTGTTGGAGCTTTTTCTCACAGAAATTTATATAGCAGCAATGCTTGAGTCTTATAAAACCCAAATTTAGATTAAGTCAAGAAACAAGTCCAATTAACAAAGATTAAATCCTCGTCCACTTTGAGCTCTAGACGCTCAGGCAGGTGTGCCTAACTTGATTTACTATTCCTTAGTAAATCATGCAGTGGATTAACTTTTCACAATGATCTTCTCCTACCTTTTATTGCAAAAGTTGATAACAAATCCTACAAATGCTAACAATCAGCTTTATGCAGAGCTTCACAAGCCAGACTATAAATTTGATAAGAGAAAATACAATTGAAATAAGGATTCTCATCCTTCTTTTTGAGTTCTAAACCTAGGAAAGGCTGACCAATTAACTTCCCTAAAGATGTAGTAGTTTTCAACAAGCAGGCTTAATACAACATCAAAATGATAATGATAATAGTTTGTATATAAATTTGATGGGAGCAACACAACCTAACACATCAGACCAATTCCTTATCTAATGAATATAGAGTCATTCAATATGTAAATACCTTTAACAGAAAAAATAAATCAAATGCAAATCCTATAAATGATTACTGAATTAGAATATGCCTTAAATAATCCATTCATACTTCTTAAAAAGAAGAAATAACTATCAAATATGTTTCAATCTCCTAATCATTGAAACTATCTTAAGGATTTAATTTTCTCCTTGAAATAAACATTAAAACATTTCAAAACTTTGCCTTACAAGGTGATGAACTAGAATGTCCTCAACAACCAATCAAAATGAGTATAAAAACTGGAAACAGAGAAAACTATTCATTCAAATCATGCAAATAACATGAAAATAGAGACATATACTGATATTAAAGAATCAAGTACATATGAAATTGGATCCAAAGATACCATTGATAAACTTGATGAAGATATGCAGAACTAGCTTTTGTGGCATAAAATTCCCATCCCTACAAAATGATCCTGGAAGTCCTTTTATAGAAACAAGGACTGCAAAAATATTTGTATCTAATTAGGGTCAGGGTTACAAAAATTAAAATATTACATGATAGAGAAAATTAAATCATTTAAACTATCAAGAAGCTCTACCATCCATTCTTTAAAACATTCCTCACTCCAATCTATAAGAAATCTGATCTAGCCGCCAACTTGTTGGGAAATTGAAGAACCATGCCTTGCAAAAGGAAAAAAAATATAATGTCTTATCTGCATTTACTATCTCAAAACATATTACCCTATAGATCTATAGAAAGTCAACTACCTTTTTTGAGAAAGCTCAAGTTCTTGAAAATATGATCCAATCTATATTATAAAACTCTGAGACCACTCTTTATTTATGGAGAAGAACAAAACAGGATAAGCCACAAGTTTAAAATTTTTTTTACACACTAACAGAAACCCTAAGAAGATAATCTCTAATTAAGTGTGCATAGAAACACCAACCTCTCCTCCATATGACATACAATAGGTCTCAACATGTTGGATGATATCAGTTTTTGGTACTGATCATACTGTTGATTTTCATGTTTTGTCACTTATGTCAACATATATTTCTTTGGAGAGGATAGACTGGTTACTTAACTGGCATAAGTGTACGAACACTATACGGATGATTCAGAATGATTGAGGTGGGATATATGAAGAAGGATGTGTGTTGACCTTATTTCTAAGGTTGGTTGGATTTATGTTGCATATTACTGATATTACAGTTGATTTTGTGAAGACTGGTTTCTTGAGTGTAACTATGATGCTCGACAGAGCAGGTCTCTATGTTTTGGGTATATCTTTCTAGCAAATATATTTTAGATGAAGCAAGCTTCTTGGTGGATAGATAACATATGTTTGAACAATGGGTTGAGTTTGATTATTGTGTGATTAATAGTGATGTCAGTTGTGGCGTATATCCTGGAGGAGACCTATATGGTGGCCGACTTAAGACATGTAGCATGTAAAATAAATTGTGAGCATGGATTGCGGATCTAGAAGTATATGTGGGGTGAACCCACAATAGTGGGTTACACTTTTTTGGAGGAAGCAATTCCTCATGAAATTCCTAATGCACACAGATTGAGAAAGTAGGGACTTTCGATAGAAAGTACTTTCTATCGAAAGTCCTTGATTTAGGGAAATTCTAGTTAATTAATTTTTATAGAACGTAGTTTTGATCAAAACTAATTAGTTTTGATCGAAACTACTTTCTATCAAAAGTAGTTTCTATTGAAAGTCTCTGATTAGAGGCCATTTGCAAAGGCTGATACAAATCTAAAGTTTTCATGGCTTCGGGGCTCAAGCGCAGGGCTCAAATGGAAGAATAACGAGACATCCTTTTGCATCACACAAGTACTCTGAATGAGATTTCTAATGAATATATATTTGAAAATTTTTGAATTAATTAGGTCTATGTTTTTTGACGTGCATTCAATGTAGGATTTTTATTGAATATAAATCTCCAAGTTTGACGTTCATTTAAAAATAGTAGAAAAGATTTTCTTTTTTTAAATAATAGTGCCCTCTGGCTTTGAGTCTACTTTCTATCAAAAAAAAATTGAATTTTTATAAATACACAAGTTATCAGCTATGCAATCAAGGTATGTCAAAATTAAGGTTTACTCTACTTCAAACGTTCATAAAATATGAAATAATTGTGATAATGTCATCAAACCAATTTCATGCCCTTTGTATGGATGTTACAAAACCAAATTCAAAAGAATCACATTGATATCTATTTTATCAAAAAAATTATGCTCTATGAAGTCAATGTAACTTTTGTAAAATGACATTTTCAACAACATAGCAGTTTTTGTAGGAGAAAAAAAAAGCCATTCAAATAAATTCAGAAAAAAAGAAAAAAAAAATTTAGAATCTAGACATAAAATCTTAAAAGACTCTAGTTTACTTTATATTCCGATTTCAAACAGTTTAACAATAATATGCATCTGAATCTGAATTTTTTTTTCAAAATGTAGACTTCAATGTCGGTTTAGGAAAAATAGTGTAACCCACTATTCTGGGATCACCCTATGATGGATTGTAGATGTTTACTTTTTATAGGTACCATGTGTATCTTAGCAAGGGGTTATATAATTAACTGTATATTGGAAAGTCTTAATTAGCTGACCTAATCAATTGTTTGTATATTGGGAAAGCTTAATTGGCCAACCTAAAGAATTATTGTAAGCGGGTATATATGTGAGATCTTTTATTTTGGAAAGATGTGGTAGAGATTAAAAGGAAAAGAGAAGTGAAAGCTATGAAGCTTTTTTTTCTACTAGATGTAGAGTAGAGTTCCGTGACAAGAGTATTGCATTGGAACTGACCAAGAAAAGATAGTTTCTATCAGACAGTTCACTGGATTGTATATTTTGTATATACACTTGTTCAGATTGTGAATACTTGAGGGTGGTTTAAACCTTCTTTGGGAAGTATGCCTAGGTAGTGAGCCTACTAATTTTATTGACTCCTAATAGGGTATGTCTCCTAGCAGGGACTATGTAATGTAATGTTGTAATAAGCTCCTAACAATGCTAAATATTTTAACAGGGTTATTATACTCTCAATATATTATTGTGGGTGCTAATTTCCACTGGGGTTTTACCTTTAATAGGGTTTCCTCGACAAAAAGTATTGTGTTATGGCGTTGGCATTTACTGTGTTATCATTTGCATTGTAGTTTTGGCTTATAAAGTTTAAAGTTTAATAATCAATATTACAATTGATTCACCCCCAATCTCAGTTTTCTTGTGGACTGTTATTCCTAACAATTGGTATCAGAGCTACTGGTCCTTAGAGAGAATGCTTAACAACTTGAGGTGATCCTAAAGATGACTTAATACACGAAGGATAGTCTGAAATTTGATCTTGAAATCTATGACAGTTGGAACAACAAGATGAGAACACACTTGCTATGTTTGGGAATTGACTATTGGATGATTACAAAGAAGAGTGAAAAGATAGCAATTAAGGTTGAATTGGAGAATGCTACTGAAGATGAAAAGAAGCTATTTTTATGTAATTGTGTTGTAAGGGAATCCTTGATCATCACACTTTCTAATGGTGAATTCATATAAGTAAAAGACCTGGACTATGAACATGAGATATGGAAAAGATTAGAAGTATTATATATTGGAGATAAGTTTACTAAACAAGCAAACCTACAGAACTGGAAGACAAAAATGGAATCAATGAAGATGAGAACATTAGGTCATATGCACAAAGAATTACAGAAGTGTTTATTAGCATCAGAAACTCTAGAGGCACTTATAGTGAGGAAAAAGTGATTGCAAGGATACTACAATCTTTGACATCTATCTACAAAACCAAATTACAGGCTATAGAGGAGATTATACATTTGACACCGAACTTTACTAGAGAGATGTTGATTGGAAAGCTAACTACTTTTGAGGCCACAAAATTGAGAGATTCTTTACCTAAGGTTGAGTCAACATTCAAGGAGATCATGCATAAGAACAAAAAGACCTTATCTGGAAATGTGAGCATAGCAGTGGTGACCTGAGAGAAGATCTTGGAGTCTATGTTGATGAATGGGAACAGATACAGGAAGAAGAAAGAAAGCTAGATGAAGTCGTGGTGTTGATTTCTAGAAGAGAAAAGAGAGGTAAGGGAAAATTTGAAGGAAAATTACCTTTGAAATGTTTTTCATGTAACAAGATTGGTCATTTTGTATCTAGATGTCCTACAAGAGTTTCGAAGCACAAACCTAAGTTTTTCAAGTCTAAGTATTCAAAAGACAAGGAATGTTATTATTCTAGTGAAGGTGTATCTGATGATGATGATGATGAATATGATAAAATTGGATTTATTTCCATTAAGGATGATGAACCTATGCATGAGGAAAAATCCTTAGTATCCTGTGTTGAAAAATAAGTATGAATGGGTTATAGATAGTGGTTGTTCACATCATATGACTGGAGATAATAATAAGTTTGTGAGTTTGAAAAGTCATGATGGTGCTGTTGTCAGATTTGGTGGCAATGCTCCTAAGCTTATCATTGGAATAGGATCTATTTATCTGGATGGGAAGACTAATACTGAAAATGTGTTACTTATTGATGGACTTAAGCATAATCTGTTGAGTGTTGGAAGATTAGTAGACAAGGGTTATCAATTGAAATTCATTAATGGTAAATGCTCCATCAGAACTAAATCAGGAGACTTGATCACATCTGGTACTAAATCTAGAGGTAATGTATTTGAATTAAACACATATGAAGCTTCTTGTTTTATTGTGAAGGTTGATGTTAGTCGGTTATGGCACAGAAGATTTTGTCATGTTAACTTTGATAACATTGTGAAGGTGAGTATAACAAAAGAAGTAAGAGATCTACCTAAGATTGTAAAGCCATATAACAACATGTGTAGAGGGTGTGTTATAGGGAAGAAAAATTGAATAAATTTTAAAAGAAAAGCTTATTTAGCAAAAGGGAAGTTGGATCTGGTGCATACTACGGTGAAAGGTACTTTATACTTTTTGTTGATGGTTTTTCTAGGATGATGTGGGTTACATATTGAGAGAGAAATCTGAAGCATTTGACAAGTTTAAGTTATTTAAAGAAAAAGTTGAGAATGAATCTCGCATGAAGATAAAGTGTTGGAGATCAGACAGAGATGGTGAGTTTACATCAGAGTTATTTAATTCATACTATGAAGAGCATGGAATATTCAAATAGACATCTGCAACTAGGACACCACAACATAATGGGATTGCAGAGAAAAGAAACATAACTATATTAGATGTTGCAATAATGATTCTACTAGAAGGTAATGTATCACATGTTCATTGGGGAGAAGTTGTTGGTACTGCTGTGTACAATTTGAACATAATTCATATTAGAGAAGGTACAGGTAAAACTACTTATAAATTATGGTTTGATCATACACCTACAGTCAAATATTTTAGAATATTTGGTAGTAAATGTTATATCAAGAGAGATGATGAGATAGGCAAGTCTGATGCTAGAAGTGATGAAGGAATTTTTCTTGGTTATTCTACTAAGAGTAAAGCATATAAATGTTACAATATGAGATTGAGGAAGTTGATTGAAAGTGCCCATGTTAGGATAGATGAAAATGTTTTGATTCATGAAAGAATATATGACTGTGGTCAGATTACATAAATGGAAGAGGTTACTACTGAACCTAGAGAACCTCTGATGGTTGACAATAAGACTGAAGATGAACTGATTGAGGCAACTGAGACTCTTATGACACTGAGGTATGTAAAGAAGAATCATCATGAAGATCAAATAATTGGTGATGTAAGTAAGGGAATGATGACTAGATCTAAAGCTAGACAAAAAATTTGTTTGATTTATCAAGTTGAACCGAAAACTACTGATGAAGCATGTAGAGATGAATCTTGGACTAAAGCTATGGAAGAAGAATTTGAAGAGATAAAGAAAAAAAATACTTGGGAATTGGTTCCAAGACCTAAGAACAAAAATGTGATTGGTACGAAATGAGTTTTCAGAAACAAGATGGATGAGGAAGGAACAATGGTAAGAAACAAGGCTAGATTTGTATGTAAAGGATATTCACAACAAGAAGGAATCGACTATGAAGAAACATTTTTCTCTTGTTTCTAGATTGGAAGCCGTGACATTATTTATTTCTTAAGCTGCACATAAAGACTTTAAAGTTTATCAGATGGACGTAAAGTCAACATTCTTGAATGGTGATCTGGAAGAAGTAGTTTACATTAAGAAACCTGATGGTTTTCCTTTGACAGATGATGAAAACATGGTTTGTAAGTTGAAGAAAGCACTCTATGGACTGAAAGAAGCACCAAAGGCATGGTATGAAAGGTTGGACAAGTACTTACTTCATCCTAATTTTAGGAAGGTAATGCCGACATTAATTTATATTTAAGAACTGATGAAGATGGAATCTTGATTATAGAAGTTTTTGTTGATGATATCATTTTTGGAGGCAATGACAAGATGAGTAAAAAGTTCTCTAAAGAAATGGAAAATGAATTTGAGATGTCAATGATTGGTGAAATGAAATTTTTTCTTAGTTTGCAAATTAATCAAAGTAAGAATGGAATTTTTATATCTTAGACAAAGTATCTTAACTAAATGTTGAATAAATTTGGAATGGAAGATTGTAAACCTATTAGAACACCTATGGTGACTGGACACAAACTAACTATTAATGATGAAACTCAAAGTATTGTTCAGAAAAAGTATAGATCTATGATTGGTGGTCTAAAATATCTAACTCACACTAGACCAGATATTAATAATGCAATTTGGAATTGTGGCTAGATATCAGGCAAATTTTTTAGATATTTGAAAGGGACAATAGAATATGGATTGTGGTATAAAAAATCAGATGATTTTACCTTGTAGGATTATATTGATGCTGATTGGGCAGGTAATGTGGATGACATGAAGAGTACAAGTGGTGGTGCATTTTTCCTTAGGAAAAGGTTGGTTTCTTGGTTGAGCAAGAAGCAGAACTGTATTGCTCAATCTACTACTGAGTCAGAATATGTTGATGTTGTATTAAATTGCACAAAAGTTGTTTGGATGAAACAAATGTTGAAAGACATTGGAATAATTTTTGAAGAACCAGTTGTGATCCACTGTGATAACACTAGCATAGTAAACATGTCAAACAATCCTGTAATGCATTAAAAAACAAAGCACATTTCCATTAAGTATCATTTCTTGAGGGAGAAGGTAGCAGAGAAAGAAATTAAACTGGAATACATTAGCACAAAGGAACAAATAATAGATATATTGACTAAACCTTTGCCAAAAGATGCTTTTGAATATCTTAGAAGCATGCTTGGGGTGATAGCCCCTCCCATTGGTAATTAATTGATGTAGATATGCATTAGTCCAGTGGCTATCAGAGCTATATCATTTTCTAGACTTGATGTATGGATCTACTCCTCATGGGGAGTGATCATAGGGACACTAAAGCATGTTTGGGTGATTTTTCACCTAATCGAATTGGACATGAAGTTTTGAAAAACCTACACCCTATAGATGACTACATATGAGTTATGGTACCCTTTTCCATTGCTTCCAAAGGGGGAAATAGTAGTATGTGAAAATCCTTACTATTTTGGAGAGACTTTTGTTGAGGATATTGAGAAGATTGTATTAAAAGAGAATACTTTTGGGTTGATGCATATGAAATCTACCATATGTTTCCATCAATGCCAAAGGGGAATATTTTTGGATGATATCATTTTTTCATACTGATCATACTATTGATATTCATGTTTTTTCACTGATGTCAACATATGATTCTATGGAGAGAACAAACTAGTTACTTAACTAGAAGAAGTGTACAAACACTGTAAGGATGATTCAGAATGATTGAAGTTTGATATATGAAGAAGGATGTGTGTTGACCTTATTTCTAAGGTCACTTGGCTTTATGTTGCATATTGCGGATGTTACAATTTATTGGGTGAAGACTGGTTTGTGGACTCTAACTATGATGCTGGAAAGAGTAGGTCTCTGTGTTTCTGGTATATCTTTTTGGTGAAGATAATTGAGATGAAGAGAGCTTATTGGTGGACATCTGACATATGTTGGAATAATGGGTTAATTTCAATTGCTGTGTGATTACTGGTGATGTCAGTTGTGGCGCATATTCTAGAGGAGACTTATCTAGTGGCCGACTTCAGACCTGTAGCATGTAAAATGAATTGTGAGCATGGATTACAGATCTAGAATTATATGTGATAAATTGTATTTTATTTTTACTTATTATAGGTACCGTCTATAACATAGCAAGGGGTTATATAATTATCTGTATATTGGAAATCCTTAATTGGCTAACCTAATCAATTGTTTGTATATTGGGAAAGCTTAATTGGATGACCTAAATAATTATTATAAGGGGGTATATATGGGAGATATTTTATTTTGAAAAGATGTGGTAGAGATTAAAAGGAAAAGAGAAGAGAAAGATGTGAGGCTTGTTTTTCTACTGGATGTAGAGTAGGGTTCTCTGACAAGAGTACTTCATTGGAACCGATGAAGCAAAGATAGTTGATATCAGACAGTTTACTAGATTGTATATTCTCTATATACACTTGTTCTAATTGTGAATCCTTTAGGGTGGTTTTAACCTTCTTTGGGCAGTATGCCTAGGCAGTGAGCCTACTACTTTTCTTGACTCCTAATATGGTTTGTCTCCTAACAAGGACTGTGTACTATAATGTTGTAATAAGCTCCTAACAGGGCTAAATCTTTTAAAAGGGATACTATACTCTCATTACATTATTTGTGGGTGCTAATTCCCACTGGGGCTTTACCTTTAACATGGTTTCCTTGAAAACAATTATTGTTTTATGGTGTTGGTATTTACTTTATTATCATTTGCATTGCAGTTTTGGCTTATAATGTTTAAATTTTGATAATCTATATTAAAACTGATTCATCCTCCCCTCTCAGTTGTCTTGTGTACTGTTATTCCTAAAAAAAAATACATCCCAAAAGATTAGATTCACACATAAAATTTTCTACGGCCAAACAACATAGATCACTACTTAGAAAACGTGAGAAAGTATTTAAAATTTTTGAAAAGTAGTTAAACGGCTACAAACGGTACGGAAATCAGCATCGACAAACCAGATTTAAAATTTATTATACTTTAAAATAGAGTTGTAGATTCTTTTGAGGTTACTCAGGATTTTAGGTATTATCTTGAATAGGTGGCACACAAGTGCAATGCCTCAAAGGATAGATCTCAATCACTTTTCCATCAAGACTTTACACTTAGCGAACGATATTTTTCAACTTATCTGATCTTTACTTTATCTTTGACTCTGGCCCTTAACTTGCCTTGAACTAGCCTTGCACTCTAGTCAGCTAATTTATTCTTATCTCCAAGTCCCTGAATCCATTGGCTAAATATAGTCACATTGTGAGATTAAGCATAGGCCACAAGATCTTGATTGAATCAACGTACAATACTAAATCTCGAGAATTTACAGGATATTAAAAAAACATTACGAGATTATTCACACGCCACAAGATCTTGCCTTGAATCAATGGTCTTGTCTTGATCGCTGAATCATTATGTACTTGTTCAAATCATCTGGAGATTTCATGCAGGCGCTGGATCTTAACATACATCAATGATCAGTGTTGAATATTGAAGTAAACATGACTTGAATTGAGATTACCTTAGGTTTATTCGGAGATTATGAGATAATTGAGTCTCAAAGTCTCTGAATCATTTCTTAATCTCAAAGTCTATTTAGAGATCTGGCGCAAATGCTACGATCATGTTAGAATGGAAACTCGGTCAACGACCCTCACTAAATATCCCAATGTTTGAGCTAACCTCATCTTTATCCAGCGTTCATGTGCCAACCACACATCTCTATCCAGATCAACAACCTACACTGAATCACTGCATGAACATAACCAAGCTTGAGCTTAACTTGTGTCTATCACAAGATTCAAAGAGAAACTGAGTCTCTGAATCGCTGAATCATTTCTTGACCCTGGATTTTTCCACAAGATTACACACCATCCACATGATCAAAAACATATGAGTGAATCACGTTAAGTCTCTGAAACTTTCCATACTCCACCATTTCATCCCAAGATTACATGCCAGTTCCAAATCTCTAATCTGCATCAACGACCATGATCCTTGAGTTTGTTCCAAGATTTTTGGCAAGCACACAATCATGATCCAAATCAACGAACCACGTTGTATCTCAGAATATATTTGTAGTTGATCAATTCTTTGTGAGATCATGCGCCATCCCTAGATCTTCATTTGCATCAATGGTTTGCATTAAATCTCAGAAAATATTGGTACTTGATCAATTCTTTGTGAGATTACATTCCAACCACACGATTTCATTTGCATTAAGGGTTCTCGCACAATCTCAAGATCTTTAACTTAACCATGAAACCATCTAGATATCTCGTGACTAAAAATATAAAAAATAACATTTCCTTTAACCTTGGGTAAATATGGAGATTTTGTGGCTAACTGAGTCTCAAGGTTGTTGAATGAAAATTTTAAATCTGTGTTTTCTTTGAGATTATACGAAAGTCATAGGATTTAAAACAAGATCCATGATGTGCATTAAATATTGATACATAAAGAGCATATTACATATCCTTCTGAGATCATGCAACAAGGTAAATACCAATAAAAATAATATTCTTTGACCAACCACATGAAAAATGAAAACTTAAGGGGCTTAGAAAAAGTAACTCAAAATTTTAACAAGACACAAAGGTTTTAGGGATTTTTTGACCAATAGTTATAAATTTGAAACTAGGGTTTAAGACTTTGCAAGTCATAGAAGGATCTTTAATTATTTAAAGCATATTTTTCACAGAGACTTAGGGTTTTAGTTCAAAGATCAATGGAGCTACGAGCTAGACATAAAAATTTGGAAACCTAATAGGGGCTAAAACCTTTTTAACACTACACATGTCCAAACCAAAATGTAGCAAATAGACAAAATATGAACAATAGTGGCTCTGACTAGGGATGCTTGATTGCTAGATCAAGGCAAGAATCCAAATCTCAAGGAAAGGAATACCACAACAAGAAAGGAAAACTAACCTACTGCAACAACTAAAAGAACAAAGGAAATATGTACAAACATACTGCCAGCACAATTCTTCACCTTTGCAATTTTATTTCCTTATTTGAAGGAGTCAAATCAGGCTTGATGTCCCAAAGCCATTTGCAAAATTTATGAACCAGCTTGCCTATGTCAAAAACAAAATTCTCTACTCCTTGCTTTGGAAACAAGCTAAAACTACCACTTTCATCAGTCTAAAGTGACCTACTATCATTTTGTATTAGCTCATCATAGAAAAAATTATCAGCATATTCATCATCTGAAATTATATGAAAACCAGGTAGACTGTGAGAATGTAAATTATGTGGCATATGCATGTTACATTCGTTAGGTAAAAAGAAACTAGGATAAATGCAATATTTATTATCTTCAATCCTTAGGCCACATCTTGGAAAATCACTATCCAACTAAAAAGGAAAGAACTCAAATTCTTCCATATTGTTGGAGTCAACATTATTAGATCCACTAGCATTAGTAGGTCATATGTTAATGGAGTAATCATCATATTGAACCTCATGCAAACATTGATGACATTCATCACTTGGGACATGGTCTTCGCCACTCTCCATAGGACATAAGACACTCTTTTGGGAGACTTTTTGATGATGTTCATCATAAATATCAAGGATTATCTGTGGATTACTTTGACCTTATGGAAGAGGAGACAAATCAAAAATAGAAAAAGAACAAGATTCAACATCATCATTATCAAAACATGGAAACTCTATGTCATTGTGATGTGTTATTATGTATCTTCAAGTATACTAGACATAAAAACTCAATAACTCATTATATCCAAGGTTAGTATGATCAAATCAATGAAAACAATAGAAAACCTTGAGAAATTAAATTATTGCTTCCTAGTCATCAAGATTCTACTCTAAATTGTTAATTGCTCTCAGATTAAGCATGTTAGATCATAGAATGACAATCATTGAATGGAAGATTCATTGTAAAAATGCCTAAAATGTTCAAGAACATGTTCAATTATGCACAATTTTGATCAAATTATACAAATGAACTAGATTAGCATGCTAAAAATGATGAAATAGATGAGCTAAAATTAAATTGACATTATATCTATGTTTTTATTCTTCTTCTCCTATCTCTAATGAGCTTAGAATGGCTTCTTTTTATAGATAATTCTTGGAGGGAAAAGGAAAATTCAAATTTTGAATTCATTGGTTGAGATGCATCCATGAGGGATGGTTGAGATGGCAACTTGCATGATCCAAGTGATTACCTCCTATTGGTTAGAAGCTTTATCCTTGAGGCATGTTGAATGAATATTAATTATTTGATTTAATTAATTCCTTTTAATTGATTGCTTTTAGCCATGTATTTAATTTCTTGATTTGATTTAATTCATTCAAGGTTAATTGAAGAATTAATGGCTTTTGATGGATGCCTCTTGATGAGTGATCTTGGATTATTGATTTTTGATGAATTATACACTTAAAATGATCTAGTTTAATTATATAATTGTGATTATCTTGATATTGGTAGTCTTGGTTAGGACCTGGAGAACTTAATTGCAGATTAGGGCTTTTGAGTTTATCAAACCATTTTCAGGTGATTACAGTCATGATCCATATTATGCTATTCAAAAGAATTATCATCTTTTCTGCCACTGGCTTGTGTATCCATATTAGAAATATCTAAAGAACTCCTTTGCAAACTATCATCTTTATGCAAACCACTATTCCTTATATTTGAGGGAGGACACATATCAACACATTCATCATATAATTGCATATATTGAGTAATTGAAAGTTCATCATGAAAGGATTTAATGAAAGATTTATAATCAGAAAAAGATTCATAATCAACACAACAATCCCAATCAATACTATACATCATATCTAGAGTCTCTTCATCTTTTGAATCTGAACAAATACTGATACACTCATTATTTGAAGAGTCGTATTCAATCTTGTTGTAGCCTAGTGAGACAAAAGTACAAGGAGAATTAGTGAAACACATATCACAATTAGGACCATCTAATTCATATTTCTTATCAAAGTCAATGTATGTGGGGTGTAGTGATTCAAATCTATCCTTCCCTAAAAATCTGATATATTCATAAGACAACAACTCTGAGATTTGTTCACTATTAAGTGAGCCACCATCATTATTTACACTCATCTCTGATACACACTCATAGTCAACATCTTCATTTATCAAATTAGTATAATCTTGTTAACTACACACATCTTTTGTTTTATATTGAGAAGAATAATTACTTTCATGATCATAAAAGATAGAATCCATACTAGACACATCTCTATCATCTTGGTTTTCCTCATTCTCAATAACATCACTACTAGGTACAAACTAATGTGAAACCTCAAATTTAGGATCTTCAATATCAAAAACTTGGTTTGAAATTTTTGGATTGATGTCACTATCATCAAAAGAATTATCACAGAAACTTACCTCTTCATAAAAATGATCCCTTTTCTCTTGGAATATATTCTTCTTAGGGTGAGATAAGACATCAACATAATTATGTTGAGAATAAAAACATATAGTCTCATCAAGAACATTGTCAACTATAAGTTCATCTTCGAATTCTTGATATCCACTATCTTCATTATCGGCATGATTATAGTTAGCATCATATTTAGATTGTTTACTTGATTCTATCCACCTCCTGATATACTTAAGATATTCTTTTCTTTTAAAAGCTGACAAATGAATTGACTCAGGAAAAAAGGTTCCAAAAGTAAACTAGCATATGTAAACATTGGAAGCTGAACATATCCCTTAGGAAACTAATCATATGCTTCAGATTTTTTTTATAAAACTCCAATGTTGATTCATCCTTTATCATTCATACCTTTTTCCTTAAATATCTTATGCAATTCCTTTTGATTGATTGATCTATCTTATGTTCAATATACTTAGATTCTGGATCTTTAGTATCCTCCATCCACTTGTTGGTGAACTCAAAATTTTCTTCCCTAACATAGACTGGCCAACAAATAGAAGTAGGAAAACAAATTTCCAAATATAAATTAACCCAGACCTCTTCCTAAGGATAAAAAGGAATATGACAATTCCTTATTTGAGCAGCAAACATCCTATAAAATAGAAGTGCAGATTCTCCCACTTATCTTTCCATCCCTCTTCGTAGAATAAAAATAACTTGTTTTTGCAAAATTTGATCATCATCAAGATACTCCTCATCAAAATCTAAATTTGACATAGATCCCTTAGATCTAGATGCATCAAAAGAAACACTATCCTCTATGTCACCATACTGCCTCTTGAATCAATCTACTAGTTCATTCAGAGATCCTAGTGAACCATGAGGTAATCCTTTAAACCAATCCCTAGCCTCATCAACTAAATACATAGAAAAAAATTCCATCCATACATCGTCATGCCTGATGTCACAGTGGTGCATCAAATGAAAACACTCCTCTAAATGTATTTCAGCTAATTGTTCATCTATACCACTGAACCTAGGCAAGTAAACCCTGATTCCTGATGGAACAAGATTTGGGTATCTAGGGATATCATTGAAATTTACATCCCCACAAAAATCCCTTCTATCCAGTTGTGACATCTTGTTAGGCAGGATAAGTTACAAACTACACCTCTCTTCCCTCTAAAATAGTCCTGACCACTTAATAGGGAAAAATGTATAACTGATTTTCGTGGAACAAAAGAATTTACCCAATGAAAATAAAATACCTGGAATATGATGAAGCTTCTGAAAAATATTTGAATTGAAATCTCCTTCAAAACTTGGTAGAGCCACCACCTCTTTGCAGAGGAAAAATTAATTAGTTGAGATCTCTTTCCCAACCCTGACCTTTTTCAAATCAGAAAATTACAACACATCCCAATATAGGGTCTCTTATTTATTCCTCTTTTGACTATTCTCATTGTCACAGGAGTCCAAACATTTGTTTCCTCTTCACTGTATGTCCACCTCTTCCTTGTAGTCTTCCTTCAAACATGCAGACTAGTGCAAATCATAGAACTCAGAGTCGCCACTCACCACATGTCAGATAGTATTTGATATTTCTTTAAGAACTTGGACTTTTAGACACTTCAAAATGACAGATAGAAAAAACTTGACTCTTTTTACAAATTTTAGGAATATGTATGTGTAGTAGAGGACTCTATAACTTTAATAGAATCCCCAGTAGAGTCACCCATTTGTTGGATCTTTTTCTTGCAAAATCCTATATAGTAGCAATGCTTGACTCTTATAAAACCCAAATTTTGATTAAGTCAAGAAACGAGTCCAATTAATGAGGATTAAATCCTCCTTCACTTTGAGCTCCATAGGCTTAGGAGGGTTTAACTAACTTGATTCACTGTTGCTAAGTAAATTATGCAGTGGATTAACTTTTCAGAATGATCTACTCCTACCTTTTACTGCAAAAGTTGATAACAAATCCTACAAACGCTAACAATCAGCTTTATGCAGAGCTTCACAAGCTAGACTATGAATTTGATAAGATAAAATACAAGTGAAATAAGGATTCTCATCCTTCTTCTTTTTGAGTTTAAATCTTAGGAAAGGCTTACCTACTAACTGCCCTAAAGATGTTGTGGTTTTCCATAGGCATGCTTAATACAACATGAAAATGAAAATGATAATAGTTTGTATATAAATTTGATGGGAAACACACAACCTAACACATCAGACCAGTTCCTTATCCAATGGGCATAGAGTCATTCAATATGTAAAGAACTTTAACATCAAAAATACATTAAATACAAATCCTATAAATGATTACTGAATTAGACTATGCCTTAGATAATCCATTCATACTTCTTAAAAATCATAAACAAGTATCAAATCTATTTCAATTTCCCACTCACTAAAACTATCTTAAGGATTTAATTCTCTCCTTGAAATAAATACTTAAAAAAATTTGACACTCTTCCTTACAAAGTGATGAGCTCGAATGTCCTAAACAATGAATCCAAATGAGCATAAAAATTGGAAACAAAGACAAATGTTCATTCAAATCATGCAAATCATAGGAAAATATAGACATATATTGATATTAAAACATCAAGTACATATAAAATCAGAGCCAAAGAGACCACTAATAAACTTGATCAAAATATGTAGAACTAGCTTTTGTGGCATAAAATTCCCATCCCTACAAAATGATCCTAGATGTCCTTTTTTGGAAACAAGGACTGCAACAAGATTCAGATCTAATTAGGGTTACGGTTACAAATATTAAAATATTACATGACAAAGAATATTAAATCATTTCAACTATCAAGCAGATCCATCATCCATTCTTTAAAACATTCCTTGCTCTAGTCTGTAATAAATTTGATCTAGCCGCTAACTTGTTGATAAACTGAAGAACCATGCCATGCAAAAGGAACAACAAATGGAATGTCTTGCCTATATTTATTATCTCAAGAAATTTTACCCTTTAGATCTGTAGGAAGTCAACTACCTTTTGTCAGAAAGCTCAAGTTCTTGAAAATCTGATCCAATCTGTATTATAAAACTCTGAGACTACTCCTTATTTATGGAGAAGAACATAAAAGGATAAGCCAAGAGTTTAAAATATTGTTTACATGCTAACATAAACCCTAAGAATATAATATTTGATTAAATGCACTCAAAAAACCAAACTCTCCTCCATACGACTTCCAACAGGTGTAAATATACAGCCCAGAAGATCAAATTCACACATCAAACTTTCTACAGCAAGACGACATAGATCACCACTTAGAAAACCTAAGAAAGTCTTTAAAATATTTGAAGAGAAGTTAAATGGATACAAACGGCATGGAAATCACCATCGACAACCCAGATTTAAACATTCTTATACTTTAAAATATAGCCATAGATTCTTTTTAGGTTACTCGAGTTTTCACATTTGAGCTTGGATAGGTGGCATGTTGGCGCAATTCCTCAAAGGATAGATCTCAAACACTTTTGTGTCAAGGCTTCACATACACCACATGAGATTTTTCAACTTATCTTATCTTTACTTTATCGCTAATTTTGGCCCTTAACCTGCCTTCAACTAGAGTTGAACTCTGGTCAGCCAATTTCTTCTTATCTCCAAGTCGCTGAATCCATCGGCTAACTCTAGTCACATTGTGAGATTAAGCACAGGCCACAAGATCTTGATTCAATCGAAGACCAGTGCTGAATCTTGATACTTTCCATGATATCATAAAATCATTATGAGATTACACGCATGCCACAAGATCTTGCATTGAATCAATGGTCTATGCTTGATCGCAGAATCATTCTCTACTTGTTCAAATCATGTGGAGATTTCGCACAGGCACTTGATCTTAACATACATCAACTATCTATGTTGAATCTCTAAGTAAACCTTACTTAACATGAGATTTTCCTTAGGTGTATCTAGAGATTACAAGATAACTTAGTCTCAAAGTCTCTAAATAATTTCTTAACCTTAGACTCTATTTAGAGATCTGGTGCAAACCCTACGATCATGTTAGAATGGAAAATTGATAAACATCCCTCGCTGCATCTCCCAATGTTTGCATTGACATCATCTTTATTCAGCAATCAAATGCCAACCATACATCTTTGTCCAGATCGACAGCCTGCGCTCAATCATTGAATGAACTTAACTAACCTTGATCTTAACTCAGGTATATCACGAGATTTAGAGATAAACTGAGTCTCTGAAAGACTGAAACTTCTCTTGACCCTGGAGTTTATCACAAGATTACACTCCATCAATAGGATAAAAAAGATATCAATGAATCGTGCTAAGTCTCTAAATATTTCTGTACTTCATCATTTCATCCTGAGATTACATGCCAACCCAAATCTTTTCTCTGCATCAACGACCATGATTTTTTTCCATGCAAAATTTATCTAAAGTCTGAACTAACCTTTCTTAACCATGATCAAATTCGTAGATCTCACAATTGTGTGAAACTTGAAGTCACTAAACATTTTTCCTAACTCATGTTGCATTATGAGATCACGCACAGTCCATCAGATCATGTCAGAAATAGAACTACAACAACAACCTGCACTAAATCTCTGGATAAACCTGTACTTGGTCTTACTTAACCTAAAACAAACCATTCTTGAAATTTGGTCCATTGCAAGATCAAACGACTAAAGAGATCTCCATGTTGTGAGATCATTCCTCAAACCTTGAGTTTGTTCTGAGATTTCACGCCAAGCACACGATCATGATCTACATCAATGAACTGTGTTGAATCTCAAAATATATTTGTACTTGATCAATTATTTGTGATATCATGTGCCAGCCCTAGATTTTCATTTGCATCAATGGTTTGCATTGAATCTCAGAACATATTGCTAATTGATCAATTCTTTGTGAAATTACACACCAACCACAAGATTTCATCTACATGAATGGTTCTCATAGAATCTTGAGATCTTAAACTTAACCATGAAACCATCTAGAGATCTCACGACTGAATAGAAAAAATAAACTTACCTTTAACCATGGCTCAATCTATATATTTTGCGACTAACTAATTCTCGAGGTTGCTGAATGAAAATTTTAACTCTATGTTTTCTCAGAGATTATGTGCAAGCCACAAGATCTAAAACAATATCAACTTGATGCGCTTTTAATATCGATACATAAATAGTATATTGCATATCCTTCTAAGATCACATGAAAACGTAAAGACCAATAAAAGGAATATTATTCAACCAAGCACATGAAAAAATAAAAACTTAAGTGCCTCGGAAAAAGTAACTCAAAATTATAACAAGACACAAAGGGTTTAAGGATTTTTTGACCAATGGTTATAAATTTGAAACAAGGGTTTAAGACTTTGCAAGACATAGCAGGATCTTTTATTATTTAAAGATGAATTTTTTACATAGACTTAGGGTTTTAGTTCAAAGATCAATAGAGATATAAGCTAGACATAAAATTTGGAAATTTAATAGGGGCTAAAACCTTTTTTGTAACCCTACACATGTCCAAACCAAAATGTAGCAAATAGACAAAATATGACCAATAGGGCGGCCTTGAATGCACTTAAGAAAATAATATTATTTTAGGACCCCGGACACTTTATTAATCAAGTTTTATCCCTGTCTCTATTCTTTCTTATTAATGACTGGTCTTTTCCAGAATTGGAGAGGCTGAGATCATAATTTATTGTTAAAGAGCTGAGATTTTTTATATTTTCTAGATTTGAAGAGTCAAGACTTTATCAGGGTATTAAATGTAGACAAGACATTCCATTCTTATTCCTTTTGCAGGGTTTGTTCTCCAAGGATGGATGGCGTTTGTATCAAATTAGATTATAGAAGAAGATTTTAAGATTGAGCCCAACTTGTTGATGACAAAATTGTTTATTATTGTAATACATTATTTATTTTTGTCAACTATTAGATTGAGTTTAAGCCCTAACCCTAAATGATCCAAAGCTTTTTACATTCCTTGGCTTATAAAAGGACTTCCAATATCATTTAGTAGGTAGATGGGGAAAATTTGGGCAAGTAGCATAAGATATAAACCTTTTACTATTTTCCAGTGAGTATAGCAGATCTATATCTAGAGAGTATTATCATAAAAGAATAAATTTGCAATAATTTTTCATTTATTGAAGTGGTATGTGATTTGAAACATTTTAGAATTGAAACTAGACTCTTTGTACTTAATACAACATTTATGATTCAAGTCTCTCCTTTTTTCTTTCCTTTTGATTTTTGAACCTTCTGGTTCACTGTATGAGATCTCATTATGTATATGTTTTAGTCCATAGTTTTGATCAAGGATCAAATTTAAATCTTCTTTGGATAATACATAGACTCTTTGGGTTTGTCTATATAAGGATTACTAAGAAGTGTATGATCTGGAGTTATCTATGTTTATGGTTTTGATTCCTTGAGAATAGTTAGTTTCTATATCCTGTATCTAAAATAGAATCATTTCCCAATGGACAAAGCACTGATCAATAATTAGTATTCTCTAATTTGATATATATCTGAATAGCTTTGGCTATACTCTACCCTATCAAAACATCAAAACCATTTTCAGTCCTTTGAAAGTTTTGTGTTTGTTAGTTGCAGTCCTACATGGTAGACAATAGTCGCTGAATGAGTAGTTGTCATTTCATACATTCGTTCCATTTATCAGTTGTTAAAATACATAAGTTCTAAGGAGTTGAAAAGAGTTAAATACCAATCTAGATTAGGTGCACCCCGCTTGGTTTTGCAGAGCCAAAAGAGTAGAGGATAGTCTTGTCCTATAGTTGTTCCAGTTACCTTGCAGAGCTCTCATACATGGAATTAACTGACACAAGGGAGGAAGGAGTACGGGACCAAGGGCACACCCAAAACCAACCAACTTATGAATATAATGCAGAATGAACACATAAACACAGTGAGAAAAGAGAAATGAAGAATCTTTATTATTAAATTATCAAACTCAATACATGCCAGGCTATAAGGTCTTCTGGGTTACGGTCATATACAACAAAATGTATTAAAACTCAATCTTCTTACATAGAGATCTCAGATCTTCAATATCCTAACATTTCCCTTCATTCTCTAAGACTTCCTCCCAAACTAAGAACATACAAAAGAATATATACAAGAGTCCACCAAAGAGGTCGGCACTCAAATACAAAGGAGAGACCTAGATTTAGGTCCACATGGATCCCAAGATAGATCCCAAATAAATCCATCTACAAAAATTAAATGAGGAAGTTGGCCAGCAGCTCCAACTCCCAAATTAACCAACTCGGCATAGGCACGACCGAGCAATAGAACACCTTGGCCCAGAAGAGCCGAGCAATAGAAAACCTCAGCCAAAGAAGAGCCGAGAAACAAAACACAAGCATGACCAAGCTACTTTGCAAGCATGCTGAGCAATAGTGAACAGACATGTCGAGCAACATAGAATAGACTATGGAATGAAGAAAACATATTTTTGTTCAGCAGGATTGCCAAGGACCCAAGATGCTCCTGCATCATTAACCATTCCTAATATTAGTCTCAAGGTATATTGGTTGCTTTTACAACGTAACAATTTTAAACACCAACAAAATGGTGACTCTGTTGGGGAGTTGACTTTTAGAAGAAAAAATTTAGTCTTGTTTATCCATATTGTAGTATTCATATTAGGTTGTGTTGTATTTTCCCTACTTTTTTTGGGTAGCGACTTAAAGAAATCTTTGCAATCAGTGCTGAGTAAAATTTATTTTTTTATACACATTTCCTCAATATAAATACCAGATATAGAGTAAGAAAACATCTTGAAGTTAAGTTGGAAGATGGACTTTCAACCACTTCTAGGTCGAGTCATCCTAGGAGAGGAGAGAAGAAAAAAGATAGTTTATCCCCAAGAAGATGAGAGAATGACATTAAAAGTGATGATTCAATCCAATATAGTTATGAAGGAAATACATCAAATTATGAAGAGGCTCTAGAATTGGGATTGGATACATATGGAAATAAAATTCTCATAGTGAAAGAGAGGAGGAGGATTCTGATACCACTATCTCAGATTCTGAAGTTTCCTCTAAAGAGCTTGATGAAGAGGAGGAAATTATCAAAAGACAATTGGCCATCATAGAACAAAGGAAGAAAGAGAAGGCCAATAAGAAAAAAAAAATGGCTAAAATAGAAAGAAATAAAATATGCTGAAAAAGCTAAGAAGGATTAAGATAAGCCTATCACACACCAAAGTATTGATGCTCAAGGTTCTAAAGATAAAGGAAAAAATAAGGTGATAGGAATTGAAATAGGTGAACCCAAAAGTCACAAAGTTTTCTATGACCAAATGTCTAAGTTGGACATTAACCTTGAGAGTTCCAAAAGGGAGAAGGAAACCATGGCCAAAATGCTAGAGAAAGTAGAAGCAGATGCTGCTACTTTAGAGATGAAGAAGAAGATTGATTTCCTCATGCAATTTTCTAGACTTTCTCATGCTAGTGCTAAAAATGCTACAACATCAAATGACAAAGCTTCAACCTTCCAAGATGATGATACATTCCAAAGGAGACCACTTCATGCAGAAAGGTACAAGCAATTTTCTTTCATTGGTATTCCTAGTTATCCCAATGCAGTCCAAAATGAGAATGGGGATAGACTTCCTAAATTTTTAGGAAATAATATTATTACTTGTGAAGTACATTTAAGAAAATTTATTGATATCATGGATGACTTTAATATCACACATGAAGATGTTTTCATGAAATTTTTTGTCTAGTCTCTAGTTGAAGATGCCAGGGAATGGTTTACAGGGTTATCTCATTGTTCTATGGGGTCTATGGATGAACTGATAGGTTTCTTTAAAGATCAATATGTTGATAAGACAAATGAGGGATTCTTGTTGAATGAATTTAGCAATATAAAGAAAAATTTAAATGAGGAATTTTTTGAATTCAATACAAGATTCCAAAGATCTATGCATAAGATTTTTTAGAAAATAAGTCTTGATGAAAAGGTATATCTTGCTACATATTTAAATGCTTTTGATTCTAAAATGGGATATTCTCTCTGGGACGAGAATCCAAGAAGCCTTACTGAAGCTTATAAGACAACTATTAATATAGAAATGAATAGGAAAGTATTAGGAAAAATGGGTAAAAGGGATGATGGGTGGTTTAGTAGAAGCAATAAAAAAGAACCAGAATATAAATATTATAAAGATCCACATAATAGTAGGTCATCCCATAACAGTTATGATCCCTAAAATAGGATGCAAAACCACCCATATTGTACCCAGTACAACGATGGTAAACCTATTGTCCTACAAAGAAAGGACAAGCTTGATAATAGGACTCCTGATCCTTTGCATAAATGTTTTCTCAATATGTGCAATGATGATTATTAGTGTGAGGATTGTCAATCTCCCCACAATCCTGATTATTGTAATGTTTCTCTAAGTGTATATCCAAATGAGGAACAAGGAAATGAGGAAGGTGAGTTGTGTGATTATAATGCTTGTGCTATGGCTGATTATAATTCATGTCCTAATGTAAATTCTAATAATGAAATTGAGAACCATGATATGTATGGTCCAAAAGGTAGAGTAGAAGTATATCATCAACAAGTTTTGTCCTATAGTGAAGAAGGAAAGGTTGATGATATAAGATTTTATGCTCAAAATAGTGAGGAGCTTACAATAGTGAGAAGACCTTCTGATGAGGAAAGAGAAATAATTACAACTGATCTAGTTACTAAAGCAAGAAGTAATTATAAATTGAGGAATAGAGTAGTTGGTGATGAAGGTAGAAAACCAGTTGGCATTTTTATCAAAGAAAACAAATCAGACGCTAAGAAAACATAGAAGAAGGAAATATCTATTGAGAATGCAAGTAAGACAAAAGTAAAAATTGTAAACAAGTCAAATGGTTCCAATATAGTGTATGATGAAGTGACGCAAGGGAGGAAGGATTACGGGGCCAAGGGCACACCCAAAACAAACCATCTTGTGAATGCAATGTGGAATGAACACATCAACACACTGAGAGAAGAGAAATGCAGGATCTTTATTATTAAATTATCAAACTCAATACATGTCAGGCTTTAAGGCCTTCCTGGTTACAGTCATATACAAAGAAATGTATTACAATTTTATCTTCTTACAACAGAGATCTTAGATCTTCAATATCTTAACATTTTCCTTCTTACCCTAAGACCTGCTCCCAAACTAAGAACATACAAAAGAATATATAAAAGTGTCCACCAAATAGGTTTGTGCTCAAATACAAGGGAGAGACCCCAATTTAGGTCCACACAAATCCCAAGATAGATCCCAAATAAATCCAGCTATGAAAATTAAATGAAGAATTTGACCAGCAGCTCCAACTCCCAAATAAACCAACTCGACATAGGCACAAACAAGAAATAGAACACCTCGGCCAAGAAGAGCTAAGAAAAAAAACACCTCAGCCAAAGAAGAGCCAATAAATAGAACACAAGCATGACCAAGCTACTCGGCAAGCATTTCGAGCAACAGAGAACAAACTAAGGAATGAAGAAAACATAGTTTTGGTTAAGCAGGATTGCCAAGGACCCAAGATGCTCCAACATCAGACACCTGGGGTTGAAAATAAATGATTCCCTGAATCATGTATGAGGTCCAACCTAAAATGAATCCAACTTAGATTGAGAAATCCAAGATGAGTCCTCAATCGGTCTATTTTTCCACTTTACCAGATATTCCATGTATTCATTTCCTCTTGTACTTCTACCAACTCTCTATTTCAAGATCTTCTCAACCTCCTCTATCTTCTTCTTAAGATAATCGCTTGGTAATTTCACTTCTTCATCAGGCTCATGATATTCATACAAGCCTAAAATATTGAATATAGGTGATATATCCATGTCAGCAAGTAATTCAACTTCGTAAGCATTTCCACTGTCAAATCTTCTCAGTATTTTACAAGGACCAAATTTCTTCATCTTCACTTTCCCATATGTTCCAATAGGAAATCTTCCTTTCTTCAAATGAACCATCACAACATCACCAACTTCAAATGTCTTATGTCTTCTTGATCTGTCTACATCATCTTTGTATTTCTGATTACTTTTCTCCAACTTTTGTTTCACATCCTCATGCAATGTTTTCATAAATTTTCAAATTCTTCTTCTTTGGCAATTCTTTTCTCTTCACCAACAATGTATCTCAAATTTGATATACCTCTAGGTTGTGTGCCATGAACAATCTCAAAATGTGTCTTTCCAGTGCTTCTATTTATTGAACTATTGTATGCGAACTCTGCTTGTGCCAACATCAAATCCCAATTGCTTGGTGTGTCTCCAACTAAACATCTCAACAAGTTACCCAAACTTCTGTTCACAACTTTTTTTTGTCCATCAGTCTATGGATGAAATGTAGAACTAAATTTAAACTCAGTATTTATCTTCTTCCAAAGTGTTCTCCAAAAATAGCTTACAAACTTACTATCTCTGTCAGAGATGATACTCTTTGGTAATCCATGCAATCTGACAATCTCTTTAAAGAAAACATCTAGTATATGCATTGTATCTGATGTTTTCCTAGATGGTATAAAATGTTTCATCTTGGAAAATCTATCCACAACAACAAATATAGAATCATTACCTCTTGATGTCCTAGGAAGTCTAACAACAAAATCCATGCTGATATCACTCCAAGGTTTCTCAGGAACAATAATAGGTGTATAGAAACTAGTGTTCTGACTCACTCCCTTTGCAACTTGATAGACTCCACAACTTCTTATGAAATTTTGAACATCTTTATACAACTGAGGCCAAAAGTATCTCTCCTTCACCAAACTCAATGTTTTATCAATGCTAAAGTGTCCAGCCAATCCACTACTATGTTTCTCCTTTATTAGATTAGTTCTCATTGAACCTCTTGGTATGCACAACTGAATTCCTTTGAACAACATATCTTCCTGAATGAAATATTCTTCATACTTACTTGATTTATTTGTATTAGGTGCTCTACATACTCTCCACTGCTCTGAAAAATTAGGATCATCTTCATACAAATGCTTCATGTCATCAAAACCAAGAACTTCAATTCTCATTTTAGTCAACAAAGATCTTCTTCTACTTAATGCATCAGCAACTCTATTAGAAAATCCACTTTTATGCTTAATAAAAAATGTAAAGCTCTGCAAATATTCAACCCATTTCATATGTCTCTGATTCAACTTGTTTTGACTACCCAAATATTGTAAATCCTTATGATCAATATACAACAAAAATTCATTTGGCATCAAGTAATGTCTCCATTTCTTCATAGCTTGCACAATAGAATAGAATTCCTAATCATTGACATAATATTTTCTCTTTGCATCATTCAAATTTTCACTAAAGAAAGCAATAGGTTTACCTTCTTGAGTCAATACAACTCCAATCACACTTCCACTTACATCCCATTCAACTTGAAATACCTTATTAAAATCGGGTAAGGCTAGCATAGGTAATTCAGCAACCTTCAACTTCAAAGCTTCAAAACTCTTATAAGCTCCATATGTCCATTTGAATTCTCTTTTGTCTCCTCTCATTGTCTCAGTCATAGCATTGCAAATAGAACTAAAATTTCTGATAAATTTTCTATAAAAAATTCCCAATCCATGAAATGAGCTTACCTCTGTAATATTCTCAAGTGTGGGCCAACTCAATGTAGCTTCAACCTTCTCTGGATCCATCTTCAAACAATCAGCTGAAATCACAAAACCCAAATATACAAGCTCTTCTTTCATGAAGGAACATTTCTTTAGATTTATCAGCAGTGTTTCTTCTTTTAATCTCTGCAACACTTGTCTTATATGTATTAGATGTTCTTCTCTAGTCTTACTGAATATCATAATATCATCCAAGTATACAATCACACACTTATTCAAGAATTTCTTCAGAACTTTATTCATCAGCCTCATAAATGTACTGGGTGCATTAGTTAAACCAAAAGGCATAACCAACCACTCATACAAACCTTCCTTTGTCTTGAAAGCAGTATTCCACTCATCACCTTCTCTAATTCTGATATGGTGATACCCACTCTTCAAATCAATTTTGGTAAAATACTTTGCTCCACTCAAACAATTAATTATGTCATCCATTCTTGGTATAGGAAACCTATACTTCACTGTGATCTTATTTATTTCTCTGGAATCAGTGCACATTTTCCATTCTCCATTCTTTTTAGGTGCCAACACAACAAGTACTACACATGGACTCAAACTTTCTTTGATCAAACCTTTGTTCATTAATTCATGAACTTGTCGATTAAGCTCTTCATTCTTAGTAGGTGTTAACCTATGTGGTGCTTTGTTTGGAAAACTAGCTCCAAGAACTAGATCCATACAATGACTGATATCTGTGATTGGTGGAAAACCATCACGTACATTATCTAAAATGATTTCTTTGTATTCAGTCAGCAACTTTTCAACTTCTGCAAGTATGTCATCTTCTGCATTATTACTTCGTTTGTTAGGAATAATAGCATAACAAATATCATCTCTTTTCAGATCCTTAACAAACTGTCTACCTTCCATCAGACAAAATTTCATAGATGTACATAATTCACCAGCAGATTCCTCAATTAAATGTAACAAAATTTGCTTCTTTCCATCAACCCAAATAAAGTATCTATTCAATCTACCATAATGTATAGCATGTCTATCATATTGCCAAGGTCTACCAAACAAAATATGACAACAATAAATTGGAATAATATCACATAATACCTTATCATAGTATTCCCCAATTTTCAGATTCACAAAACATTGTTCACTCACCATTATTGTATGCTAATATTTGATCCATGAGATCTGATAGGGTTTTGGATGCTTCATCCTTTTCAACTACAATTCAGTAACCATCTCTTCAGATGCCAGATTTTTTGAGCTTCCACTATCAACAATGACCTTCCAAGCCTTGTCTGCAACTCTACATCTAGTTTTGAATAAATTTTTTTTTGATCAAGTCTTGTTTATGCTTCTCACTCCATAATATCCTTTGGATCATGAGATTCTCAGCTTCATTTGATGACTCTTCTTGAACCAAAGCATTTCTGCTACTGCTACCACCTTTCTTGCTTGCATGTGTACATTGAAAGGATTTTTGTCCTTCTTCACCACAATTGTAACAAGTTACTTGGAACCCTCTTCTACTATATCCACCTCTGGAATAATTACCTCTTCCTCTGTATGAGTTTCCACCTTTCCATTCAGCCTTTCCTTTGTCTTGATTAGTGCCTGCATTTGACTTGTCTGGTTCAGATCTACTGTTTTCACCATGAGATCTACCTCTTCCTCTAGGAAATATACCACCTCTATCTCTTTGTCTTTGTTCATATCTTCTGTTCAAATTTTCTTTAGCTTTTAGGGAAAATTGGTATGCCTCTTCAATACCTTCCATCTTGATCAAACTGATCTCATCTTGTATGGAACTCCTCAAGCCATTCAGATATCTTGCAAATCTTTCTACTTCATCTTCAGCATGTCCACATCTAATGTCCAATTTGTAAAATTCTTCAACATAGTCTTTGACTAATTTGTCCTTTTGCCTCAAACTTTGCATTCTCCAAAACTAGGTTAGTCTAATAATCAAAAGGAAGAAATTTTCCTTTCAATTTGTTCAACATCTTATCCCATACCTTGATTTTGTATTTACCTTTCTTCTTTCTATCCAATTACAGATGTTACCACCATAAGGATGCATTACCTTTCAATTTTTTGCTTGCAATATTCACCTTCTTATCCTCTGCAAAATTCTCATATTCAAAATATTTTTCCATCTCAGTGATCTAGTCAATCAATTCATCAGAATCCAATTTTCCACTATAATCAGGAGGATTGAACTGAGGTGTGGATTATAAACTTGTCAAGGCTCTTAGGAATCTCTCTTCTTCCTGGTCCATCATAGGTGCAAGTGCAGCTTCACCTTGAACCTCTTCAAATTCATCATCACTAACATCTTCAAGATGTCTTCCTCTGCACTGGGTTGTTTCAACAACTTCCAATCTTGTAGCCATCTGTCTAAGCATATCAGCCAGACCTTGATCAGAATTTCCTCTCCCATGAACCATCTTGAAACTCTCTGTAATTGTAGGTCAGATCGCAACCTATCACCCTACAACAAATATATTTAGAGTTTACAACAAGGAAACATAGATCTCAAATCGCTCTGATACCACCTGACCTAAGGGAGGAAGGAGTACAGGCCCAAGGGCACACCCAAAACCAACCAGCTTGCGAATACAATGTGGAATGAACACATCAACACAGTGAGAGAAGAGAAATGCAAGATCTTTATTATTAAATTATCAAACTCAATACATGCCATGCTGTAAGGCCTTCCTTGTTATAGCCATATACAAATAAATGTATTACAATTCAATCTTCTTACAACAGAGATCTCAAATCTTCAATATATTAACATTTTCCTTCTTTCCCTAAGACCTACTCCCAAACTAAGAACATAAAAAATAATATATACAAGAGTAGAGGTCGGTGCTCAAATACAAAGGAGAGACCCAAATTTAGGTCCACAATGATCCCAAGATAGATCCCAAATAAATCCAGCTATGAAAATTGAATGAAGAAGTCGACTAGCAGCTCCAACTCCCAAATAAACCAACTCGGCACAGTCATGACCGAGCAAAAAAACACCTTGGCCAAGAAGAGTTGAGAAATAGAACACCTCAGCCAAAGAAGAGATGAGAAACAAAAAACAAGCATGACCGAGCTACTTAGAAAGCATGTCGAGCAACATAGAACAAACACGTCGAGAAACAGAGAACAAACTAAGGAATGAAGAAAACATATTTTTGGTTGAGTAGGATTTCCAAGGACCTAAGATGCTCCTACATCATGAAGAAACCAAAATATCATAAACAAGTTCTTCCCCTCCAAAAGTGGAAAATAATAAATCAAAGAAAGAACAGTCAACTTTGACAATTAAAATTGAGGATAGTAATCTTAGTCTTGAGAAACAAAATTCCCCTGATGTAACATACACCCCAATTGATATGGGGCAATTTTTGTCACAAATAAATGTTAAATTTTCATTTTTAGAAATGATGAGAATTAAGGAGCATAAGAAGAAAGTCCTCACAATGCTAGATGGTGTTTCTTCAATAAGATTCCAAAAACTAGAAGGTGTTGAAAAGATGAAAAATGTAGAAGATAAGTCAGACAGCAAGAGAAAAGAGTTTGAAGGAATTATTTCAGAAATCCCTCAAATTTATTTGAATACAAATCATGTAAAAAATTCCTTAGGAGTCGTTGATCCCTTTTTCTTAACTTTGGTTATTAATGGTAAGATGCTAAAAAATTGTATGATAGACTATGGAGCATCTAATACTGTTATGCCTGTAGAGATAATGAATCCAATGGGATTACAAGTTGACACTCCTCATAGAAGATGTAAGGCAATGGACTCCAGATAAATCTCTATTATTGGTACTATTAAGGCTTTGCCTTATAGTTTATCAATATGTCTTCACAAAATACTAGCAATGAGTGTCTTGGTTGTTGATATTCCACCTCATTATGGAATGTTTCTATGAAGAAAATGGAGTGCTTCAATGGGTGGAAGTATACAATGTGATTTGTCTTTTTCTACTTTTAATATTTCTGGTGATAATGTCAAGGTGACCCGGGAAAGTAGGACTCCTCATATAATTGAAGTAAGTGAAGATATTCACATGAATTATTTTGTGGATAGTAATATTGGTTCTTTTCAGGTACATGATATAGGGGTTTAAGAAAGAACTCAACCTATGTTTTTATCTAATGATAAAACCAATTTGGTGGACTAGTGTTATTTATGGACCATGTACTTTGATGGAGAAAGTTCTAAGGAAGTAGCTGGTGCAGGAATTATATTGATAGCTCCTAGTGGTAAGACCTGCAAGTTTTTTTTTACATTATTGTTTACATGCACAAATAATTTTGTAGAGTATGAGGCTTTGTTAATAGGTCTGAGAATAGCCTCAAAACATAAGATATGAAGTATTAGAGTAATTAGAGACTTGGAATTGATTATATCTTAGATTAGGTCCAAATATATTTCAAAGAATCATAGACTTAAGTAGTATAGGAATTTTGTTTGGGATGAATTGGAAAACTTTGATGCATTTGGTAATGATTGGGTAGATAGAAGTCAAAAAACTGGTAGACTTATTAATTATCATTGCCTTAAGACCTGAGGATATTACATTTGCAGGAATTTCTAAAATAGAAATTCAATCTAGGCCTGCAATACCAGACAATGTGGAAAATTGGCAAGTCTTTGAAGATGACTTAGATATTCTGAGATTTTTGAATTATGAAGAGGAATTTTTAAACAAAGATATAGATTTCAGTGGATGTATTGAAACCATAGATAATAAGGATAAATTTTTTGGTAATTAGGTGCTTCAATTGAAACCAAACAGATTTCCCAAGGGGCTTGTTATTCTTGAGAAGGTCTTTGATAATAAAGATAAGTCTTTTTCTATAAATAGGGAAAGAAAACTTGAATATTTGGAAGAAGTAAATATAGGAGCAACTGAAATCCCTAAGAAAGTGTATATTGGTAAAATCTTGTCTCTTAAAATCAGTAAGTTATTATTTGATCCTCTCAAAAAGTATAGTCATGTTTTTTCATGGTCCTATGATGATTTGAAAGGCTATAGAGAAGATTTGTTTCAACATGAGACTCCTTTAAGCGAGGGAACTAAACCTTTTAGACACAAGTTGACACCTATCAATCCTACCCTAACACCTAAAATAAAGGAAGAATTAAAAAAGATGAGAGATGTTGGGATTATCAAAACCATCACACATTCTACATGGGTATCCAATTTGATACTAGTGAGAAAGAAAAATGGAGATATCAGACTTTCTGTAGATTTTAGAACTCTGAATGTCAATTCATTGAAGGATAATTATGGTTTTCCAAATATGGAAGTCATGTTACAAAGAGTGACTAGGTCTGAATTAATGTCTATGAAGGATGGGCTCTTAGGATATAACTAGGTTATGGTTAAAGACTATGAACAATTCAAGACTGCATTCACCACACCATGGGGCACTTATGTCTATGTGAGAATGTCTTTTGGCTTAACAAATGATGGGGAAACTTTTTAGAGCCTGGCCATGGATGTGGCGTTTGCAGATTTCATAAATAAATTTTTAGTTTTTTATCAAGATGATTTGACAGCTTATTCAACAAAAGAAGATCAACACTGTGATCATCTTGAAAAATTTTTTGTTAGAGCTTTGGAATATGGAGGAACTTTCAATCCAAATAAATGTGCTTTCAGAGTTATAGAGGGAAAGCTCCTAGAACATATTGTATCTAAAGATGGATTGATAATTGCTCCTGAAAGGGTTGCATCTATAGAAAAATCCCCTCAACCAAGGAGTGTCAAGGGCATTCAATATTTCTTTGGGAAAGTAAATCTTCTAAGGAGATTTGTTACAAATTTTGCAGAAGTTAGTCTCCCTATTTCAAAGATGATGAAAAAAGGAGCCAAGGTGGAATGGAGTGAAGAAGCATCTAAAGCATTCTCAAATATCAAATAAGCTATTAAAGATTATCCTATTTTGAAAACCCTTGATTATAGTAAGCCACTTCAAACTTTCTCCTTTGCTTCATATAATATTGTTGCTGGAGTATTATTGCAGAAGAATTCAGAGGGCTTTGAAAAACCTATATATTTTTTTCAGTAAATCTTTACAAGTAGCATAATTAAAGTATGATATCATGGAAAAACAAGCATATGCTTTGGTTAAAGTTGTCAAATCATTTAGATGCTATTTGGTAGGAGCAACTATTGTTTCTTATGTACCAAGTGCTGCTGTGAAATACATTCTAGTTCAGCAAGAAGTTTCACGGAGTTGAAGATGGATAAATAAAATCCAAGAGTTCAATATTGATATCCAAATAACAAAGTTGGTCACAGGCTTGGGTCTTGCAAAATTAATGGCTTAGATCAATTTAGATGCAAATCATGTAAATATATTAGAAGAAGAGCAAAGGCCTTTTATTTGTGATATGGATTCTTGTGAATGGTATAAGGATATTATTCTAGATATTTATAGAGAATGATATTGCCTCCTAAAATGGATGAAAATGAAAAGAGAATAGTTAAACTGCACGCCATTAAGTATGCAATAATACAAGGTCAATTATGGTTGAGGAGTAATGAAGGAGTGTTGCTCAAGTGTGTGGACTATGATAAATCCAAGAACTTGTTGGAACAAATGAATAATAGTGCATGTGGAGGTGATTATATGGCTAATACTATTGCACATAAGATTATGAGGTCTAGTTTTTGACAGCCTACTATCTTCAAGGATGCACATAACTATCTCAAGAAATGTGATTCTTTCGAGAGATTTGCAAGTAAGCTTAAGTTTAGTGGGAATTTACCTTTGAGGCCTATTATAGTTGATGCACCTTTTCAAAAGTGGGGAATGGACTTTATTGGAGAGATTCCTAACAAATTTAGTGGAGGTCATTCATGGATCTTGGTAGAAACTAATTACTTTACTAAGTGGGTTGAAGGAATTCCCACCAAAAAGGCTACTAGTAAAGTTGTTATTGATTTTATGCTACAAAATATTCTCACTAGGTTTGGATGTCCTAAAACTATTGTTTTAGATAATGCTATGTGTTTTATATTTGCAAAGTTTAGTGACTTCTGCCAGGATTATGGAATCCAAATTTCCTTTTCCCCACCATATCACCCATAGGGAAATGGACAAGCTGAATCCAGTAATAAAAATCTTCTAAAGATTTAAAAAGAGTGTTATATAAGAACAAAAGGGCTTGGGATTCAAAGTTTCAACAAGCCTTGTGGGCTAATAGAGTAAGAGTAAAGAAAGCTATTGGTTGTGCACCCTTTTATTTATTCTATGGCATACATGCAAGGTTGCCACAGAATAATTTATTGCAAATGTACAAGTTTATCTAGAAATATCATGATGAACTAGATGATTAAATGAAGATCATAATGGATGATTTGATACAGTTAGATGAATCAAGAAGGGAAGCACATGACATTAATGTTAGGTTGCAACTTCAATATAAGGATTTGTGTGACAAAAGGACCATTGAAAGAAGTTTTGAAGCTAATGATTTGGTCTTAATGTGGAATGCCAGATTGGAGGATAAGGGAAAAAATGGTAAGTTTTATCCTATCTGGTTAGGACCATATATCATTGACATTAAATGGGGTTTTGATTCTTATATTTTAAAAGATTTAACTGGAAACTTTCTGGAACTACATGTTCATGGATAGTTCCTAAAGTTATACTTCTCTTGAAGCTTCTTTTTGAATCCATGAGAGTTCATTTGTAAATAAGTTTTATGTACATATTCCATGTTTTTTTTAATTCTATAGGTTAGTTTCTTTTCCTATAGGTGGTCTACTCAACTCAGATTTCTAGATTCTTGCTATGCCTGCAAGAGACATGCATCCTGAACTAGAGCCATTGTTAGCACCTGCAAATTTTTTCTTGGTTCCATGTCTTCTTTCCATGTTTGTGAAATGGTTCCTATGATCTATGGTCTGAAACCCAAAGTCTCTGTGAGAAAGTCTACTTTAATTTATGAAAATCATGCTATGTCTTGCAAAGTCTTAATCCCTATTTTACAAGTTCTAGCCATTGGTTGCAAGAAGCCCTAAATCCTTTCCTAGACATATTCTATTTTTTCATTAACTTTTTGAGCCACTTAAAAAACTTTTAAGTCATGTTCTTATTATCCTTGTCTTTACCACTGAATATCGTAATGAGATAGAATATGCTCTATTCCTCTTGAGATTGGATGCATGCCATAGATCTTTTTCTAATCAGGCAGCTGGTGCTAAGTCGCTAGATTAATTTCAAGTTCAGGATTTCATTTAGTGATCATGCGAGGGCCATGGATTTTGATTTTTTTGTAATCTCATCAAATAAATGGCATATAATCTCATGATAAAATCAAGGGCTCAAGTTCTTTTTAGTGACTTGGATTTTTCCTTTATCTCTTGATCTCGAGATAAACCTGTGGTCAAGGCATGGTTGTATTTTCTCTTTGGTCGGGTGATCTCTAAGTAGACCAAAGATTAAGTGAAGGATTTTGAGATTAAGAGAGGATCATAGATCTTGTTATGTACTTGCATTGATTGTATGGCTGGAGCTTGACCTTAAGATAAACTCCAGGGTGAAGAAATGATTGAGGGATTCATAGACTCAGTTTATCTTCGAATCTTGTGATAGACCCTAATTAAGATCAAGCTTAGTTAATTTCATTTAGTGATCCAACATAGGTCATCAATGCAGATATAATCCTTTGGATGGTGCATAAATATTAGAATGCAACCAGGGTTAGTGAAATATTTTGGTGACTTGGCGTTCTCTTTAGTCGTATAATATCGGAATAAACTAAGGTTATTGATGGGGAGCTCCAACTCCTAGAGATTTATTTCTCTTTACAAGACCTTCTTTGGTCTTCTTAGGGTTTGTATAACGACCCTAACTAGAGGATAACTCCCTGGTCCCCTATCTCCCTTGGAGCTCTCCAACAAGTTCAAACTATCTCTAAGTTCCTCTCCATACTCCTATACATCCATGGCTTATCCTGGCCACCTTCTTCCCAAAATTTTCCTACCTCCCTAGTGATAGGATTCCTAACCATTCCTAGGTCTCTTTCAACTACACTTGATACAACTTTATGAACCTTTCATCTTGGTTTCAATCGGGTTCTTGATTTCCAAGATTTAAGGCCTTGTAGCCTTTTAGGCCTAATTAGCCCTCATACACACAATAATCTTGGATTTTCTCACAAAATCCCTTAACACCCATTTTAACCAATTATGGATTCCTTGTGGGTTTATCCTAGGCTCTATGATTTTCAAGGTTTTAGTTCTCGACTTTTTCCATACACTCGACTTCCACCAAACCCCTAAAATTAAGGGTTTCAAGGGCATGCATTGTGGTTTGGCTTCTTTTTTTTCAATAGCTACTCTAATGACCTCCTATACTCTTCTAATTTCATCAAAATGTCTGATATACATACCCCTACACCCCTCTACCAAAGATTGGCACACCCCAATCCATAAGAAAATCTTATTGCCTCTGCACTGTTCAGACTTCCTGGCCAGAATACACAATACTCGCCTAGGGCCTCATTGTTCTCATGGTTTCCTTGGACACAAAAACTCCACACACCATATTTACAACATATATACAAGGATTTACTTGATTCCAAGTGGTTAGAGGGTTTTGGACCACGAGAACTTCAAGAAAAGCCATTATTTACATGACTGGTTCAAAATTAGATAGTGAATCAGTGAAACCTAAAGAATTTTCAAAATGTTCATGAGAAAGTAAAAATGGTCAAACCAATGGCACAAGAAGAAATTACATAACAAAAAACACCCTCTCAATGGATTAGTTTACTCCATTCAATCCATTAAAGTATTGGAAGATGACACTGTTGGAAAATTAAAATGTAATTCACTCCTTCACACACAGTCCGTAAAAAATGACAACTAACTCCTAGATTAGGGTTTACTCCACCTTATATATCAGCTTCCCACATTTTTGGACCCTCATGTTGGGATTTGGGCACCATTAAATCCCTTTCCTAGTTTTTAGGAAATATTATCATGACAACTTTGCAAAGTTGCAAAAGTTGTCATGACAACTTTTACATCTTTTGCACACATGACTAATTATCACTTCCAATGACCCAACTTGGTCCTAAAAATTATAACATGACCTTAAAACATTAAAAAACACCAAATTCATCAATTCTACTATATTTTGGCATTTTGTTCAACCTTTGACCTTTTGGTTGACTTTTAAGGACATAGACCCCTAGGTACTACTTGATCTCATCAATCACTAAACCCTAATCATTCCTAACCCTAGACACACATTACTCTCACTTGGAACTTTATGTTAGTCCTTATTCAGTCTGGTGGTTGGCCAAACCAACCTACCAGACAAAATGTTTCAAAGATCTACCAAAGACCTGAAGGTGCTCCTGCACCAGTTATGATCAAGTCAAGTAAAGTTAAAAGTGGGCCAGCCAAGATCAAATCTGAATCATTGATGCAGTGTTAATCATGTGGATGGTGCGTAATCTCAAAAAAAAAAATTGATGTCATGGAAAGTCTCAAGATTCAGCACTGGCCGTCGATTGAATCAAGATATTGTGGCATGCGCTTAATCTCAGAATGTGACCGGAGTTAAAGGATCTATTCAAAAATTTTGAGATCACATAGTTGCACAATCTGTAGATATATCTTGGGTTAAGACAAGTTTGGTTAGGTTCTATTCAGCAATCTAGAGACTTAGTTGTCACATGATCTTAGAAAGATATGGTCAAGTACATGAATATCTAGAGATTTAGTGCGAGCAGTGGATCAAGATCATGATCAAGGGTTGTCGCGTAATCTCCAAATGATTTGAGAAAGTAAAAAAGGATTCAGAGATCAAGCACAACCTGTCGATGCTAATTTGATCTAGTGACTGGCGTGTAATCTATGAATTTAACTCAAGTCAAGAAGAGTATTCAGTGATCTAGAGACTTAGTTTTCATGTGATCTCTGAATGGACCCACGTTCAAGCATGGTTAGGTCAAGGAAAAGTCATGTTTTCCAAGGAAAGATCTGAGCCATAAATCAAGATAAAAATCAAGGGTTTGCGCTAAGTCTCAAAATAAACCATGATTCTCAAAAAGTATTCAGCAACTTGGAGATTTATTTAGTTGCTGAATCTCTAGATGAATTTGGGTCAAGATCAAAGTCAATTTGAGTTTTTTGAAGTGACATCATGGTCATTCAATGAAATTAGAATCTATGGCTTGCGCGTGATCTCTAGATTTGACTAGAGTTAGTGAAATTATCTGGCAACTTGGAGACAAGGAAATCGGCTGACCAGAGTTCAAGGCAGGTTAAGGGCCAAAGTCAAAGATAAATTAAACATTAGAAAAGTTGTATTTGATCGTGTGGTTGGTGTGAAGCCTTAAAGATAAAGTGATCAATATCTAATGATCAAAATATTTTTCCAAGCTCCCAGCTGTCCAAGTAGGTCATTGGAAAGCCTGGGTAGCCTAAAAATAGATGTACGTCTAAGTTTTAAAAGACAGAAAGGTCTTGATCTTGATCGTTCATACCAAAGCCTGCACCTCCTGTGACCATTTTAACTGCTTTTCAAATATTTAAATATTTATCTTAGGGTTTTTAAGTGGTGGATCATGTCTTATTATAGAGCATTAATTGAGAGAATTTAATCTTTGTGGTTTTTCTCTTACACTTGTTAAATGCTAAGAGAATGAAATTTGGGTGGCCTTGAATTCACTTAAGAAAATAATATTATCTTAGGGCCCTAGACAGTTTATTAATCATGTTTTATCCCTTACTCTGTTCTTTCTTATTAATGAGTGGTCTTTTACAGAATTGTAGAGGCTGAGATCAAATTTTATTTCTGAAGGGCTGAGCTTTTTGATATTTTATAGATCTGAAGAGCCAAGACTTTATCAGGGTATTAAATGCAAAAAAGAGGGTACCAACAAGAATTTGTGTCCACTTTTTGCCAAAAAGTGGAACTCTTTTCCCTATTTTTCAAAATTTGTCCCAATTAATCAAAAAATTTGAAGCACTTAGAGATTGAATCTTAAGAAAAATTAGTAATATAAAATGTAGTACTCAAAGTCTAGTTTCCCAATATGTTATTTATATTAATATCTAGATAAAAAATTTGGATTTCACTAGGATTTTCCAAAAAAAACTATTTAAAAATCACATTTTTGGGACCTTCCATACATGTGTACTGAAACCATAATTTGACCTAAATGAAAGTATTTTTTTGAATCCTTTTGGAATATCACTTTTAAGACACTCAAGATTGATGAGCATATTTTTGCAATTTTTTACTAAATATATTTTTTCTACTATTTTTTTATCGGGCGTAATTTTTATTTTGAAAGCCCCTCGCGTACGACAAGCATAAGTTGACCTAAACTCATCATTTTCAAGAGTTTTTATTTTTTTCAAAGTGAAAAGAAAAATATGTAGTTTTATGTCATATAATTTATTTTTTCAAAAAATATGAAAATAAATTAAAGTTATAAAAAATAAGGAAACCTATTACTTCACCCTTATTGAGCTCTTTTATTAGAAATTATTTAAAAATTAAAAAAATTAGTCCAATTTAAAAATAAACTATTTATTTATAATATATGTAATCACATCTAAAATGGGTTTCAATTTGGTGAAAAATTCTTTAGAAAACATCATTTTTCAAAAGTGGGTTTCGCGGGCAAAATGTTCCTCTAGAAGTGGACTCAACTTCTTGCACTTACCCAAGGCATTCCATTCTTATTCCTTCTGTAGGGTTTGTTCTCCAAGGATGGATGGTGGTTGTATCAAATCACATTATACATGAAGATTTCAAGGCTGAGCCCACCTTGTTGATGACATAATTGTTTATTATTGTAATACATTATTTATTTTTGTCAAGTATTAGATTGAGTTTTAGCCCTAACCCTAAATGATCTGAAGCTTGTTGCAGTCCTTGGCTTATAAAAGGACTTCCAAGATAATTTATTAGGTAGCTAGAGAAAATTTGGGCAAGTAGCATAAGGCATAAACCTTTTACTATTTTTCAGAGAGTATAGCAGATGTATATCTAGAGAGTATTATCATAGAAGAAGAAAGTTGTAAGTATTTTTCATTTAATGAAGTGGTATGTGATTTGAAAATTTTTGGAATTCATACTAGACTCTTTGTACTTAATATAGCATTTCTGATTCAAGTCTCTCTTTTTTTCTTTCCTTTTGAGTTTTGAATCCTTTGGTTCAGTGCATAAGATTTTGATATGTATATGTTTTAGTCCATAGTTTTGATCAAGGATCAAATTAAAATATTCTTTGGATAAGACATAGACTGTTTGGATTTTTTTATATAATGATTATTAAGAAGTGTATGATCTGGAGCTATCTATGTTTATGGTTATGACTCCTTGACAATAGTTAGTTTCTATGTCCTGTATTTGAACTAGAATCACTTCCCAAGGGATAAAACATTGATCAGTAATTAGTATTCTCTACTTTGATACATATTTGAATAGGTTTGGCTATACTATGCTCTGTCAAAACATCAAAACCATTTTTAGTCCTTTTAAAGTTTTGTGGTTGTTGGTTGTGGTCCTGAATGGTAGAGAATAGTCTCTGAATGAGTGGTTGTCATTTCATATTGTCTTGCCATTTATTTGTTGTTAAAATCCAAAATTTCTAAGGAGTTGAAAAGAGTTAAATACCAATCTGGATTAGGTGCACCCACCTTTCTTTTACATAGAAAAAAGAGCAGAGGATAGTATTGTCCTATAGTTTGTCCAGTTACCTTGCAGAGCTCTCATACTTGGAATTAACTATTCCTAATATTACTCTCAAGGTATATTAGTCGCTTTTACAGTGTAACAATTTTAACCACCAAAAGAAGTCATTAGTGATTCTAGAGAAGGGGATGACAATTATGGGGGGCCCTCACAGATCAAGAGAGCTCAACACAACACCATCACCACACCAAATATAACTAATATTATTATTAGAATCCTCAAAATTTTTAATAATCGATTTGTCAGCTAAACTAGAGGTTTGGGGTTCAATGAAAATATGCATATCACATTCTTTATCCAGAGAGCCACTATTACCTTGGGAGTGATTTGAGGAAGATGTTTATTATTTAGGATGCTTAATCTTATCTAATGCAAGTTGTTGTGAATTATTTCTTCTCCTCTTGTTGGATTTATGAGAAACAAGATGGAACCCATCTTGTTGATCCTTATTCATTTGTTTTAATTTGTTTGAATATTCTAAGTTGAGAATTGGCTCCATAGGGGAGTTTATGTGGCTAGTGATATCTTGAGAAGCTTCATGCGCAATGGTTTCAATCGACATAGTCACTGAGTTAGAATTAAATAGATTGGGGATATCTTGGATGACTGCTTACACAGGGGTGTTTGGCATACAGCAAAAGGATGTGGAACATCTTTTCCAATAGGGTTAGGAACATGACCTTGCCATTTAAATATTGGGAAGCCTTTTCTTAAGTGGCCTTCCTTTATGCAAAGGAAGAAAGCATTAAACCCAGCTAGGGCTTCCACATGACAAGAAATTTTTTCCCATGCTATATTGAAGAATACCGAACTAGGGATATCAATCCTTGGCTTGATCGATAGCACGACCCGAGAATCTAAGTGTGGGATCAACCTAGAGTATTCATCCAGCCGTATGAGCTATGAAATGGGCTCACCAATCTATGGTATAAACTGTCATAAAAATGGAGGAACCTCCTTAAGAAGAATCCATCTAGGGCTTCATAGAGCCAAAATTTACCCATGCACAACCTCTAGGGTCCAAATAAGGGCACAAAAGGAATTCTTTCCAACAACCCAGTATTAATTTTGAAGCACATTAGTCTAGGTGTCATGATTATTAAAAAACAAAACAAATAATCCTTTCTGAATTTTCCTACAAAATGAGATACGAAACCCTAGTTTAAGATTCCACTAACTATGAAAACAACCATCCATGAATTTCCTTGGAGGACACTAATGCACATCAACACAAGTAAAGAAAAAAACAACGTCTTTTAATATATTCTTTTCTGCTAGAATTTCCTTTAGCATAACATCATTAGGAGAGATGGAAACATAATTCAATGTAGCTCTAGAACCCTTACCGTCTGTTGCCACCTCATCTCCACTGTATAAAATAAACCGAGCATCATAAGAGATTGCAGGGGTGGCCCTAGTCACCCCACTAAACAAATTTCTTCAAGGGGATGGCGGGTTAGTAGAGCTGGGGTTAGTGGGGTTGGAGTGAGGCGTGGTATTCACCCCATCTAACTCTGGCCCCATAATGAGGGCAAGGTAACCAAATAACACAGAGGAAGGATAAAGCGACGAAAATGCACCATAAATGAAATAAATGGAACACTAACCTATGTGGAGGAGGGAAACCTCCTCCACCAAACACTTCCCTAACAAAGTCAGACCCGCTTGGAAATAGATGAAGAGTTCTCCCAAATCCAAATTTGCCTCATTTCATCATCTGAGTCTGAGTACTTGCCTTTTAATTTAGAAATTAATTGTCATAAAAATGTGTATATTAGATTATATAATTATATTATTATAAATATAATATATTAATAGTTACAGGTATATTTAATATAGATAATATAAAATAAAATATAATATCATAATATATAACAAGTGCCACGTAGTGGCAAGTACTTTCCTAATTACACATATAATAACTATTTCTTGTTTTAGTTTTGTAAATAATTATAATTTATATTTTATAATTAATTTGAGTCATAATTTAATTTTATGTCTAATTTATTTTGATGTTAAATATATTTATTTTATAAAATATTAAAATAATTAAAATGTAATAAAATATATAATATAACAAAAATAGTTGATTCATATAATAGAGTAATTATATAGGTGAATATACAAATGTGATGGCACAAAGGTTAATGGGCCAATCACATAAAAGTTTTAGAGGTACTTATTCACCCCTCCCCTCTTAGTACATCATTTCAGTAATTCTAACATTTGTATGCTTAGATTTATTATCATGTTCCTGATATTGATATTCAAGATATGTTTATTTCAAATTTACAAAAGGATATTAGAGATAAGATTATGCTTACTAAATTTACCTCTTTTCAACAACTTTGTGAAACACTTCATCATTATCAATTACAAGTGAGTCAATTTGAGAGAAACACTCCAATGGCTACTATTCTAGTTGATAAGAGTGATGCTGATCCTCATCCTAATAAATTTCAAAAACCTAACAACTATATCATGATTAATAAAGAGACAAATGGGGTTGCTGATCAAGTTGTTGTTGCATCCAACAATGCCACTTCTGTATCCATTTCTTTCCATATGAATCATACGTTTACTCCTCTCTCTAAATCTTTACATTCTATTATGATTAGGTTGTTGAGTGATAATATGATTACCTTGCCTCCTATTCGACCTCTCCTTCCCACCACAATAGCATCAAAATCCTTTTATTCTAAAGCATTTTGCCAATACCATCGACAAAATGGCCATGATACTGAAAAATGTTATTCTCTAAAGCATAAAGTTCAAGAATTAATCGATTCTAATGCTTTATCTGTTGATAATTTAGATGGTAATAAGAACAAATATGTCTCTCCTCCTAATCAAAACCTTCAAATCTATATGAACCCTTTACCTACACATAATACTAATACCATCACTTACCCATATTGTATGGATATTGTTTATGATTTAAAGATGGATGGTCTTAATAACATTTTTAATAATGTGGACTATGTTGTTTCATCTCAACCTATTGTTCAAGATTCTTTGCCTCCACTTCAACTTCAATTTCCACCTAAACCTCAGAAACAAACTGAGGATAAATGACCTCAGGAACTTTCAATTACCTTTGATGATTTTGAGACTATTAATGTAATACCTACACCCTTTGTCTTTCTGTCTATGTCAGTTTCTGATATCTTTTAGACCATAGTATGTGTGTGTTGGCTTTTCAGGTGATTTTATGGTTAATCATGCTTTACTTTTTATTATGCTATTGATCCATGATTAGTTGTATTATATAACCTATTTGCATATGATGTATGATTATTTCATAGTGGTTATGACTATGTTAGGACATCATTTTAATTATGGTTTTCTGACAATACTGACCTGATATTTATATGCACATGGATCATTTGTATGCTTTGCATTTCTGTCTATTGTGTTTGGTATGGTATGGGACAGAGTCGTAGTTACTTGCTTCGGTGAGATCCACATGATAAACTAGTCTCAACCATTGTTTGCTATATTGCATGGATATATGCTCATCTTTGTGATGACAGGTTTGCAGGTACCGGGCTACGTCTTCCCTGAATTGGCAGGAGTGAGCGTGCCCTATCACATTAATCTCAATGGTAAGAGAGGGGAGATAATATTCAGGTCCAAATCCATACCCTAAACCTTTACTTTGTCCTAGAACTGGGCAAGAATCTGATTGACTACCCTAGTGTTTGAATTCGTCTAGTGACGTGGATTCATGAGCCTGTTTGTGTGTGCTTGGGTGTCTGTTTCAATTGATTATCTGTTTGAGTTGTTTATCTGTTTCGATGGGTTTCAAGTGATTTAAAGATGCTTTTAGCTTGAATTATTTAATTAATATTTATGAAAAATATTAATGTTAATTATTGCACTTGTAATAAGGTTAAAATATTGATATATGAAATATATGGCTATTTAATAATTAAATATCAATTAAATGCCTATAT
>MU228284.1:357796-377636 GCA_018584345.1 Thuja plicata | reverse complement strand
TGTATATCTTCATGTATTGATCTTGAGCCTAGGTAGGTTAACTAAGTGTATAGTGGGGAAGTGGCTTGCAATGGGGGTCCAGGACTCTAAGCGGTTACTAGGTAAACCCATTGGCAAGTTACTTAATGGGTGAAAATATAATAGATTAAAGGGGTTTAAAATGAACTAATAAGATGTCTGAGTCTCTATCCATGCCTTGAGTGTTGTCGCATGATAGGATGGGAGTTGGGATCCTTGTCTATGTGAAAGGATCACCGAGCCACATAGTGTCACCTAGAGGCTAGGGTCAAGAGGTACTACTAGGGTTACCTTCAAGGTTGGACTTATGTGATGATACTTCCCTATATACAGCTTAGGTTATCCTACGTGTGTCAGTTACTTCTGGTGTTGCTTAGTATTCTTTGTTGTGGTTTAGATTACTTCTAGGATCTTTCTTTGCATTGAAGTATGAGGTCATGTGTACCTTGTTTTGTGTTCTTGTTGTATACCCCGTGTGATGGGCCTGTTACTATCTCCTCAGCACGGTGGGAGTGGACCTTTGGTTCCACGTGGTCGGGTGATAGTGATTCTTAGTACCATTGAGATTCTGATAGATTCTTCTTCATGCTTGGATGTTCTTTGATGTAGTTCTATCTTCTGATTCCTTTGGAGACTAGTTCAGTTTCACGAGTTGTATATTAGTACCATATGTGTTTAATGGTTATCATCCTTGGAGGATGCATTGTATTGATTATTATGTGTTATTACATACCCTGTGACTTGTACAATGGATGTTGATTTGGTGGTATACCTTATGGTATCAAATGTATATGCAATCTTTATTATTGAGATGTATGTTATTGGTTTCAGATTGTGTAACCTTTATGTCAGTTATTTATTATTGTAATCGTAGATTAGTTTGTTTAAGTAATTCTATGTCAAGGAAACCTCGATGAATGTTAATCATATATGTGTTGTATTTCATGTACGTCATGTACTTCATTGTATCGCTTCTGCATTGTTATTAATATTGTTTGTAAATATTTAAAAAAAAAAAATTATTCCGTGAACTTAGTGTCGTGTTTAGCTTAAGTTCTCCCAGGTTCCCTAGCAGGGCATTACAATTAAGGCTCCCGATGGTCCCCTTTATATTTATGCTAGGATTGCTAATATACCTAAACATGGTTGTCTTGTTGATCCCACATCTTTATTAAATGTTATTACTAAGGAAAACCTTTTTATCAAAAACCTACAACATGATTGTTATGATACATCTGATGCATGGATCCAAACTTGTAATATTTTTCTCTATCCTCCACTTGGTTCTATTAACTTGCCTGTTGAACTTTATGGCAAGGTTGTAGATACTACCTGCTTGGCTAAACAATTGTCTCAGAAACACGTAGCATTAGACTGCTACTTTGGGATTGGACACCCTAAATGGTTGCTAGGTAGATTATTCAGTCTCATTTAATTTTCGACCAGGGACGTAAAATTTGAATGGTATTTACAAAGTATATGCTTCAAACCTTCTTAATTCTCATGGCTAAACCTATGGAATTGAAATACATTAGGCTTCAGGAATCTATACTATCTCAAATGAATGCAGTTATGCTAAAAAAGTAGTAATCATGAGTACGAGTTACTCTGATCACCTATGCTGCAGGGACACTGCACCAGTTCTGTTACTAGTGGCTGTAGGAACAATAAAGTTCTATTTACTTCTTAATGAACAAGGAAATAACTTCTAATCTAATAAAATTATTCACTCACCAAGTGGGCCCCCTTGGATGAGTAAATAGAAATGCAATCAAGATAAGAGATTGAAACTCAAATTATGCTTTCTATTCATTCAAGGAGGAAATGTACTTAGAAAATAAAAAATAGTGCTACCATGCCAACTTCTATTCTAGAAACTATATCAACTAACTCCCCCTGGGAACAACAAAATTCCACTTATTTAAGGAGAAACTACACTACTACCTAAATCTAGGATCACTCCATTAATGAGGATCACTAATAGATACAAAGTGCTCATAACAGAAATCTTGAACAACAATAGTAGGTCTTCAAGTCCTTCCCAGAATATAGCATGCAGTGGTTCTAGATTTGTGCGTGGTATCTACTCAGGAACTGAATTGACTCATTCCTCTGCAAGATTTATGTGACACACCCTTCTTCAACTACTTTACTTAATTCCTTGATTTATGTTGGCACTTCTATAGGTAACGGTTGTTGCTAACTCCATCAACGCCATGATGGAATTCTTGAATGCACCATGACTTGACTCCTACAAAATGGTTAGCATAAATAACTTTCGACACATAAATATATTTTATCATTTAACACTAAGAAAGAAGTGTGAGTTTTCATTTGATATTCTTGCACAACATTCAGCTATAGGAAGGAGACTACCCATAAACATAGCATAGGGGAAAGGACTATCTATTTAACATGCAATCACTTATACCCTACAACTTCTATCCATTAGTTCCAAGCTAAATACATTATTTTTTTACCATCCATTTGACCTACTTATGTTCTTACATATAAAAAAACATAAGTTTAAAGTCCCTGCTTTGAAAGAAAAATGCTAAAAAAGGAAAGTAAACATATGGAAAAGATGGCCTTTTGAGAGGCTCATCATTCCCCCCAACTGCACTATTGTTGGACCCCATCAATCATAAAATTAAAGATCATGGCCCTAAGCCTCAGGTCCCTGGCGGTCTTCTCACCTGGTTCATCAACAACATAGTTGAAATATCCATGGCTATTCCGAAGTCTGTCCCACCTCTATCTTTCCTTAACCATATCATGATCTTCTATGTTCTCATTTACTACTAGCAAAGGCTGCAAGAAGATTGGAGGTTGAAACCTTAAGGGCATCCAATAATGTAGCTGTGTGCAGCCCAGCATTATGAACCATGGGGCACAATGAGTAGGAAGAGTTAAATTTTGTGGAGAATGGGGTTTCCTAATTTTTAAGTCATGGGGCATCCTTATCCACCTCTTCTTGCAAGTTGTAATTGCGGCCTCAACATCTTGTGATGAATGTTGTTCCCAATCTAGAAATCCTTGTTCTCTGATTAGAAGAACCTTGCAAGACCCACTAAGGTTCATTGTGATTGAGATCCAATCAAGGAAAGTCCACCTAGAGCTCTAAACTTCAGGCCTCATCATGAGAGGTGTGTCTATCTCACTGCCTCGATATGGGAGAGCTTGATGCTCTCTACTGATCTCATTCTGAATCCAGGACATAACTGCCCTCAACTGAACATCTCCCACATAAAGAAGTGAATTCCAATCTCTATTGTCAGACACTACTAGATTCTATAGATATAATTCACATAATAGGTTCTTGATGGGCATAGGTGCTAACTGGAATGCATCATAGAAGTCATGAGGTGTAGCAATAGAAGGATTTAATCCCTCTACAATCCTTGTCAATTGAAAGTTAACAAATTGTTCCTTAAGGAACAATGCATAAACTGGAGAAGGTGACATACATTCCATTGCTGCAGGAATCAATTCAGTGATTTACTCAATTCTCCTTTCCAATACTGCAATCCAATTTGTTTTATGTTCAAGTTTACAAGCCTGTTCCTCAATTATCCTTTTTAGTTTTTCTGTCTCCAGTTCCCATTGTGTCTTCTCCCAGGTGAAATTTTGGTACAAACTCAATCCTACTGCTAACGGTGTGGATAAATCTGATGGTGGCATGGGTTTTTTCTGAAGAACATTAATCCACCCAGATGCAACTTGAGGGATCTTTACTTCCTCCTCATTAGTGAAAGTAGCCCCTTTCCCCTTGTCACAATTTTTCATTGAATCATCTGCTTGGTAGGATTCATCAATGGAAGCTTTTCCTTTCCAAATGACAAGGGTTTTTCTTGAATCATTCACTTGGGATGATTCAGCTACCCTGGCTAATGTGTCCAATCCATCCTTGCTTAATTATTTAAACACTTCTTCAATAATGTCCTCATTCATTGCAGGAAATTCATCAGGAGGAAGATTCTCTAAACTGTCATCAAAATCTTGCCCAATAGAATTATTGTAAAATCCCTTTGTTTCTAAATAATCCTTATCACTGTTCACAAGGATGTATTCAACTTGTGGATCATATGTAGCTTCATCATCCACAACGTGGGCTAGGGTATCACTATCTGCTCTGTTTGAAGCCATTGCCTCTGAAAAGGACTTTTCTTCAGATTCAAAGGATTCAACATTTATAATTGAATCAGGAGTTTTTCTTGCTTTACTAGCACTAGCATAAAGTCTAGCACTCTTCCTAACAGGGATTTGAAAAGAGCTCACAGGTTCCTTGCATTTCTTTTTGGTGGAGGAGACCTCCCCCGTAATGGCTACAGGAGGTTCTTCTGGCATCGCCTCCTTGGAAGAAGGCAAGGGTTCCTTAGGTATCTTATTCATATTTTCATTATCAGCTGGTTTTTGTTCTGGAGTCATATCCTCTGTATCTACAGTTTTATCCTTTTCTTTCATAATATTAGACCTAGTTTCTTCAGACGGTGAAGTGTCAGGAGTGGCAGTAGCTTTTCTAGTTTTTCCTTTCTTTTTATCAGAAATAGGAGTGCTAACATTGTAGGCTCTTTTGCTAGATATGGTAGGTCTAGAAGAGGATGCTTCAGGAATGGGTTCTATTTTATGGATTACTTTACGAACCCCCATTTCCATATTAACCCTACTACCTACACCATGGCCTCTCATGCCAACCACCCTAGGTGTTAATTCTTCCATAGCCAAGAATTCCTCCCAAGTCCCGATTGACTGTTTAATTAACTCCCTTTCTAAAACTAGCTTAATTAAATAGTGATGGGAAATAGATTGTGCTTTTCTTGACTGAACAAGAGATGCCTTCTTTTTCACAATATTAAAAAGAAAACTAGGTAAGCCTACTGGCCTATTTTCATGGTGGAGGGTGCTCAAAATGTTGAAATGCAGTCCATGCAGGTACTTGTAACGGCCCTCACAGGTGAAGTAGGATATTACAAATGTAGCCGGCTGCAAAAACTCAATGGGTAATGACATTCTTGAAGTGCCCCGCTTCTTATCAATCTCCAAATGTGGGTCTCTATGTAGGGTAAATTGTGCCCTAGCTGAGCGCAAGTCAATATCCTTACTCCACTTTTCTCCTTCCTGTGGAAACTTTGTAACCTCTTCCATGAAATCTTCTGAGAATTCAACCCTTAGACCCTTCACTACTACAAACCCATTGTTCAAAGTATTTAGAAATTGAAAAGAAATTTTTTCATCGAAGCCATTAAGGCTTAAGAAGTAATCCAACCATCCCCGCTTCTAAAACAATTCACAGGCAGCCGGGTCCCCAATTAACACTTGATGATCCATTGGTTCATGCCTCTGAAGGTCTCCGCCCATTGCAAATGATAAAGAAAATGGCTCTAAAGGATGTGCTCAGTTGCTAAAGAAAACTAAAAAAATGTAGGCCTTCTTATGGACGCAAGATGTTTTTTTTTTGCTTTCTGAGAAAAATAGAAGTACATGATAGCTTTTAACTCTAAGCAAGCAAGCATTATTTTGAATGGTTTTCATAAACAAATTCATGCATGTTAAGGTTCACCACCCGAAAATGTTTCAAAATTGCCATTATTAAGTGAACCTTAACTTTAATTTGCTTTCAAATCAACTTTTAAATCATGATGACTTATTCACTGAAGGACAAATAAGCTCCCACATGATGGCGGTCACCATGAAAATACAAGAAAGAAATAAAATTTTCCTTTCCACTTGCTAAAATTAAATTGGAAATATGGAAACAAGCATTAATTAAATAAACCCTCCGCCAAACTAAGTATAAGGCATGGGTCCCACCAGGCCGTTGCGTGCAAGAATAGAAAAAGAAAAGAACACTCTTTTAAAAATAATAAATGAATAAAATAAGATATGTGCAAAAGTCTATGTTACTAACCTTAGTTGTTGCAGGAAGAGTGTAATGTTTTATGACACGCACTGATGGAGTGATGTTGCGGTGCAGACACATGGAAGAGAGAGGAGTTGATGCAAACTTTTATCACAAAGAAAGCAAATCACAGAAGTGAAATGTTTATTATGGAAGCTGGAATAAAATCACAGCTTGGTAGAAATCTGGGTGGAAGACCCGGATGCTTCTGCTGTAGGACTGGCACTGTTTGAGCTCTACTGGAACTGCTACAAGAAATCCTGATGACTCTCAAGCTTGTGATATATCTTTATATGATGCATGTTAACAAGTATTTTAAATCTAACAGGATCAATTGTAGATAGTTGAAGAACACCATTATCAAATACTAAGACTATTTCATAGGGCCCAAACCAATGGGTTTGAAATTTTTCAGGAGTATGCTTATATCATGAATCATAGAGCAAGGCCCGATCTCTAATGGAAAAGTTTTTATCTTTGATGAATCTGTCAGTCCACTTCTTTCGCTGCTTCTGAATCAGTTATGTTTTATGAAGTGCATATTTCCTATATTCATCCAATCCATTGAGCTACAGGAGCTTATCCTCTTGTGCCTTGTTCAGGTTAATATCTAATTCCATGCCATCCTGAGAGTCTTATGGTGAAACTCAATAGGCATGGATGTGGATTTCCCATAGACCAATTCAAAAGGAGTGAATCCAGTAGTGGTTTTCCAAGTTGTGTGGTAAGCCCATATGGCTTCAGGAAGGCAAGTAGCCCAATCCTTTTTATGAATTACAACTGTTTTGGCTACAATGGCCTCTTTTTCCCAATTTTTTATCTTAGCTTGTCCATTGGCCTAAGGATGGTAAGGTGAAGATTTACCATGCCTAACCGTGTACTCATTCATCAATTCAACAATAAGGTTAGAGGTGAACTGTGCCCCTTGATCTGTTACTATTTCTCAAGGCACTCCCAACCTAGTAAAAATAAACTTATATAGAAACTCTGCTACCTTATGGTCCCTTGCATGCCTCATTGCTTTTTCTTCAACCCATTTTGTGGTGTAATCACTACATACTAAGATATAAGACTTACCAGTTGAGGATGGCTCAATGGGGCTGAAAAAGTTGATGCCTTATTTGTTAAACAGTGTTACCACCACCTGAGGCTGCAGAGGCATTTCATCAGTCTTGGTGGGGAGTCCCATCCTTTGGCATTTGTCATAGTGTTGGGTATGCTTAGCTGCATCTTTATGTAATGTAGGCCAATAATAACCGGTTGTCAATACCTTGTATGTTGTTCTTTTTCTAGCAAAATGGCCACCACACGGCTCATCATGACATGTCTGAAGGATGTCATAGGTCTCATCTTTGCGAACACATCTATGGGTGACTTGATCAGGACCTGTGTAAAACATAAATCCAGAGATCCATAAAAAGTTAAAGCTTTTCTCAGCCAGTAGCCGACGTTCACGAGGTGAAAAATGAGGTGGTACTTGTCCTGTAGCAAGGTATTTGGTGATGTCAGCATACCATGGATTGTAAGTTGCAAGAGAGAATAGGTGCTTATATGGGAAGTTTTCATCAATTTCTGTAGGATCATCAAGTACTTGTAATCTAGAGAGGAAATTAGTGATGACATTAGATTTTCCTAGTTTATCAATGATAGTTATATCAAACTCGTGCAGGAGGAGAAACCAGCGGGCTAACCTACCATAAATGGCGGGTTTATTCATCAAGTATTTTATTGCAAAGTGATCAGTATAAACAAATACTTCATAACTGATTATGTAATGTCTAAATTTATTTAATGCATATATTATAGCAAGAATTTCCTTTTCAGTAACAGTATAATTTAGTTTAGCACCTTGAAAATTGTTTCTTATGTAATAAATGGCATGCTCAACTATACCTTCTTTTTGACCCAGCACTGTCCCAATTGCATAGTGAGATGCATCTGTATGTATATGAAAGGTAAGCTTCTAGTTTGGTCCTCTAAGAATAGGTGTCTTTCTCAACACATCCTTCAATTGCTCGAATGATGACTCAGAATTGGTTGTCCATTCAAATTCTGCTTCTTTCTTCAATAGATTATATAATGGAGGGGCAAGTTGGCTGAATTTCTTGATAAATCTCCTGTAGTAACCGACATGACCAAGAAAACTCTAGACATCCTTGTGCTTTGTTGGGATTGGGAGTGTGATGATGACTGCAATCTTTTCAGGGTCAACTTGGATATCAAAGGATGAGAGGTAATGCCCTAAGACAACTCCCTCTTCCATCATCATATAACACTTCTCACTATTAAGTGAGAGATTGTAGTCCTTGCATCTTTGAAGAACTTTTTCCAAATTAGCATAAGCCTCTTCGAATATAGTTCCATATGCAGTAAAATCATCCATGTATATTTCAACACAATCAACAGCAATGTCAGAAAAAATGCTTATCAGTGCCCTCTATAAAGTAGCAGGTGCATTACATAATCCAAATGGTAAGATAGAATAAGAAAATGTTCCCCATGGAAAAGTGAACATTGTTTTATCTTGGTCTTCTGGTGATATCTAGATCTGGTTGTAGCCACTGAAACCATCTAGAAATGAAAACTATTTCTTGCTAGCAAGGTTGTCAAGTACTTGGTCAATAAAGGGCAATGAAAAGTGATCCTTCTTGGTTTCTTTATTAAGTTCCCTATAATCCACACAAACTCGCCACTTTCCACCTTTCTTGGGGACAATTACAAGAGGCGAGACCCACTGACTGTCAGAAATAGGATATATGAAGCTAGCTTGGAGAAGTTTTTGCAATTCAGCTTTTACTACATCTCTTAAGGCAGGGTTTATTCTTCTTTAAGGTTGCCTAATAGGTCTGGACTCGGGACTGATATAAATCTTACGAGTACACAATTTTTGGTCAATACCCTTCATGTCAGTATAGTCCCATGTAAGCTTTCTGACTCTTTTGTAAAAGCTGGAGAAGGCTAGACATCTGAGATTCAGGGAGATTCTTATTGACATTCAATTCCTTACCTAAGGAAATCTGTACTCTTTTAACTTTATCCAACATAAGTACCTCTACAAAAGAAGGTGACTTTATTTCATGGGGTAACAAAGTATGGAGATAATCAGGTGCTGTAGGAAACTTGGATGAAGACTTCTTGGGCAATATGGTTTGTAGGGAATAGTCAAAATCATGACATGAGGGTTCTTTAGAGCCATACTGGTTTGTAAGGATTTCCACTAGTATGTCATCCTCCTCCTGTGAGGCCATGAATGGATTTCTACCAATAACGATAAGCTGGTGTACTGAATTGGCTTCAAGGGGGACATCTCCTAAATCTGGCTAGATAACTTGGTCAAGGTCAGCTTGGGGTTTGGCTAGAGAACACAGGGTTATTTTCTTATTATTAATACCATCAGATATGGTCATTTTTCTTGAGCGACATGCAATGCAAGCATCTGCTGTGGCTAACCAAGACCTTCCTAGGATTAATGGATACCCTCCTAGTGTGGCTTTCAGAGACAGGATGATGAAATCTGAGGGGTAGTCCAAGGAATCTAGGTTGACAACAATATCCTCAACCACCCCATCTAGTTTGATAGTTGAATTATCAACTAACTGGAGAATGATGGGTGTTTCCCTCAACCCAATGATACTAAGCCTTAACAACACATCCATAGTCATAACATTAATAGAGGCCCATAGATCAACAAAGACATTCTATATTTTTATACCATTAATGTGAGTGGTAACCACTGGACTCCCAGATTAGAGTATTTAGGCATCAAGGCTTTACTAAGCATAAGATCAGAAAGTTGCCCAATAACATGGACAATATCAGGATCTTTCTTCTTCCTACCAGGGTGCTTGATACAGACTTACTTGATTACTTTATTATGAATTGGAATTTCCTTGAGGGAATCTAATAATGGTATTTGGATAGTCATTTTCTTTAGTTGGTCAATCAGATCAGTTGCACTAGGATTCTTTTTAGGGGTTACTGATGGTTGGGCCAATCTCTGCAGAAAAAATGTGATTTTCTCAACTGGAATAGGCAGTGCAACTGGTGGGACAACAATATTTTGATTGTCAAAATCTTCCTCAGTATCAGAAACATCAGTTATTATAGGTGCTCTTGGTGCAGGCAATGTGGTCCCTGATCTTAGGTGGATGTCATTCACTTGTAGTGAATAAGCTTGCTTCTTGTTATTTGGATTTCGATTTGTTTGCGCAGGCAGTTTTGGTTTCTGAGGACTATTATTAGCTATAGGAGGCAAAGCCATAATAGCTTGTTGCTGAGATGGAGGCATAATAGTTTTCTATTGATTAGGCTGATTGGGTCCCCACTGAGGTTGTTGTTGCTAGTTACCATGTGGTTGCCATTGGTTATTTTATTGCAGCTGCTAGTATGGGTTAAACTGCTATTGGTATGGATTAAACTGCTGCTGATATGGGTTAAACTGAGGTTGAAAGTTTTGGTTATACTATGGCTACTAAAAGTTCTGGTTATTCTGTGGCTACTGGTTAGGCCAATTATTATTCCAATTCTATCCTTGAGGGACAGAATTGTGGGGGCTTTGATTCTGCCACTGATTACTATTATTATTATAAACAAAATGATTTAAGGGGTCTTGAGGCATACCTTGTCTTTGGGCCCATGGTCACCTTTGATCCACATAAAAGACCTATCCATTCTCCTCATCTATTTATTTGAACTTGGTGGGAATTGAGGTAGTGTCCATAGATGCAACAGTTTTGCATTTACATTTTCTTTTCTTCTCCCTACAGTGGGAGAAGAATTCAGCCAGCATAGCTTCTGCGTCCTCTTTCTTCCTTCAAGCTTGCATGTTGTCTAGCTAAGTGGCCATGTCAATGATAATGTCCTCCTTGAAGTCAGACATGAGGTTGGATAGTTCTATCTTAGACACTCCAGAGCCATTTGTCCTTTGAGGCAGGTCCCTTAGTCCTCTTCCTTTTTTTATTGTAGCCCTTGAGTAATTCAGACATATGGTCTTGATGTCTGCCCAATTTTTCTGGGTGATGTAACCACCAGCCATAAGGTCCAAGGCTTCTATGCTCCCATCATTGACACCCTTGAGGAACATGTGTTTCTGTGATTCCTCATTCAAATGGTGTTGAGTATTGCACTGCAGGTTATACATAAACCTTGAAACATAGTCTTCCAAGGTTTCATCCTATTTCTGTGACATCTTGAAGATGTCATCTCCTTTTAAGTCCCATCCTCTACAGTACTCTTTGTATTTGGAAAGAAACATGTTTCTCATGGCACTCCAATTTTCTACATCATTATCTCTGAGGCCCATAAACCACCTTAGAGTGGCCTCTTTAAGAGTTGATGGAAACAACTTCAGCTTATGGGCATCAGTTGTGTAGTCGTAGCTCCTACAGAGGATGTCAAAATCGAAGAGGAAGGTCTTTGGATCTTTAGTAATAAGTCTATAGAATTTTGGTAGTTCAGTGGCTGGAATGTTCTCTAGGTTTTGGTTACCTTGTTGAGGAGGAATTGGGAAGGGAAAGGTAGGCTGAGCCATCCTTGGAGGGGGCCTGGAAGCTTTGGTTATTGTGGTTGGTATATAATAAGAGCTAATGGGTTCTCATGATACTTAGGCTCATCAAAAAGGACTTCTAAATGTAATGATTCTTCGGAGGATGAAGGTAATGAAATTTCTCCTTGGGCGTCAGCAAATGGGTTTTCAAATAGGTCTTCTTCTTCACTATCTACTTGGGGTTCCTCAGGCTCATGGTTAAAAAGGTCAAATGGTTCAGCCTGGTATTGATGAGGAAGGAATCTTCCACGAGGATCTATTCTCCTATGCATAAAAGGATTTCTTGAAATTAAATCCTAGATTATAAAAACTAGAATCATGAACACCAAAGTAGGTTTGAACTAACATGTGAGGCCTCACCTCGAACCCCATCATAGTTTTCCAGTTTTTCTTCTTGTGATAGATTTAGCGTATGATACTTTACATTTTGATGCACTATGGACCTTATGGATTTTATGCTTTTTGTCATGGATTGATCATTTTTGATGTTGGACACATGATACTTTATGATGCACCTTATGAACTATATTATGTTTAGATTATGGACATTTATTTTTGAGACAATTGATTTGGAAATACATTATGATTATGTTATGGGTTCTTAATGATAGGATAATTATTAGAAATGGATATTAAATTTAGGTATCATGCAATCTGAATCTTACCTGATGTTGTATGTGCAAAATGAAATTATTATATTCTTGTGATCTTAAGTAATAAACTTAGTATGTTGATGTTTCCTTAAGTTTTTAATATTGCGTGTTCCTTTATGATATATATATATTTATGTCCTCAGACTACTGATATTTGAATTAAGTGTCCAGGTATGTTACCATGGTATTTTATTTCTGGAACCAAGCAAAGGAATATGTGAACTTAGTTTGAGCCAAGGTTGCATCTAATGAGAGGCAAGACCTCATTGTATCATGATTTAATTTGTAAATGTATATGGTTGATTGTCGAAATGTAGTCCTTAAATGTATTTTCTTATTTCCTTGTGATTTTTGCCCAAGTGGATATGACATGGCCTAGTGACGTGTAAATGTTGTGTGTGGCATTTGACACTTGTGATTTTTACTCAAGGCCATGACATGTCAGCTAGGGAATGGTTGTCCACCTACCTAGGCAAGTACATTAGTGAATCCCCATATGCATACCTTGGTTTGGCGGATGGGGGTGTGGTCATCTCATTAGAATTTTGAAAGTACTCTTATAGTGGTCTTTTGGAGGGGTTAGAAAGTGCCTAGGGGTGTGTGGGGGTCATTTTTAGGTAGCTCACTTGTTATACCAATAGTTAAGGGCCATTTTAACCCTAGAATAGCCTCTGGTTGACCATATGACCCTTTCAAAACATTGGTTTCCCAAGTTGGACGAAAATCAAATCTTGTGAGGCTTGACCTTGGATAGACCACCTTTCCATATTTGTGTAAAGACATTATTCACCTTTTTGGAGTTTCCCCTTTTGGATCCATTTTTAGAAAGTTGTAAGAGTTTAGGGAAGAACGACCAATTAGAGGACTTTCCTCCTCCCTATGAGTTTTCAAGTGGATTTTTAGTGGGGACTCTCTATGTTGGAGAGTTTGAACACCCACTCTCTAACTTAGAGATATAGCTAGATTTGGTGACTTGAAAAGGAAGACTTAGGCTAAAAGGGAGCTCTTCTACAACTATCTTTCCTTAAGCTTGGTTCTAGGTTGGTGGACTTATTGCAACTCTTTTCTTGTAGTTTTACTTTGTGCTTGCAAAATGATTAATGTTGTGTGTGTCTTGTGAAAAAATTGTAGTTATGAACTTGTAATAAATGTTATTTCATTGTTGTTGATGTGAATATTTGTTTTTACATTCCTCTTGTATATGTTGTTAATGGGGGTCTCAAGGCTCACTCACCCTTGGCAGGGAAGAGTAGCCTTGGGGGTGAAAGATTTTTGACAGCCCTTGGTGTAGAGTCTCTCCTCAAGGAGGAGAGGGAAAAATCATGGATTATGGGCTCCATGAAGCCTCCCTTGTTGTTTCTTCTTTTGGGGGTCATAAGGGTTTAATGATGAACTTGGTTTGATTTTTGGAAGGAAATTGTTTGGAAAGCCATGTGAGGGCTTGGATTATGAATTTTGGGTTTGACCTTCTCCCTTGGGTATTTGGTCCACTTCACCCCATAAAGGGTTATTGAGAAACCATTTTGCATTGCCTTGGTGGGGAGTATTGTGAATGTAACTACTTTGTCTTTGTTGCATGTTTTTCTCCCTCCTTTGTTTGGTTCCCCAAGCTCAGGGGTTGCCTCTCAAGAGGCCTAGGCTGGGTGGTGAGTAGCCCATGGTCCCATGAGTTTCCCTTGTTTTTTTCTTCTTGCAGATTTGTGAAGTTGAAGCCACATTGAAGCCTTGTGTTGAGTTGGGAAGTGTAGACACCTAAAATTTACCAGGTGTATCTCAAGCATTCCAAATTATAAATCTCAGCCAAATGCTTCAAAATCTCATCTCAATGCAAATCAAATGGACATTTATCAAATCAAAGGAACAAAATTCAAATCAAATTAAATGATCAAATAATCATGAAATCAAATAATTAAATTCAAGCCTAAAGGGATTAATCAAATTATGCAATTGATTTTTCAATTGTATAGTTCAAATCAAAAAGGATCAAATCCAACCCAATCACCCTTCCATGGCTAATTTAATTAAATGATGTAGTTATTTAATTCCTAATTCTTTGAGACAACCAACCAACCAACTTTCTCTCCATTTGCAAATACCTCAAAGCTTTTGACTTAACCAAGCTTTGATCATAATCAACTCACTCTACCTCCTACCCTTGGGAAAATGCTATAAATACAAGCCATTTCCTTTGTATTTGGGATCCAAGAATTCAAGAGCAAAAGCATCCTTATTATAGACATATTGAGAGAAATATTGAGAGCATATTGAGGAGCATTTGAGAGATTTGAGAGATTTTTTAGCATTTGCATCATCATTTAGTGTCATGTTTAGGAGCATTTGCTAATTTCTTTCATGATCTTGGAGCATTTCTAAGTATTTTTAAGCATTCTAGCTAGATTTGAGCATTGAATTCCATACGTATCTCATTCTACAATTGTCCTTGAGAGAGATTAAGCCTGAGAGCTCTCTTAACAAATATTGGATAGAGAACCATGAGATGATATAGATTTAGCTTCAATTCTTTAGATTAGTTTTGTATTATCTTCCATAGAATTGTTGTCTTTTATCAAAATTTCATGAAGGTGTATTTTCTTACACACATAATGGCACCCACTGTGGGGCTCTAAGCCTCTGTATTAATGTTTTTATTTTGACATTTGGTTTGTTTTCTTTGTTCTTGGTGTTTTTCTTGTAGAAAACCTGAGAAGAGCCACGTATACGCCGCAAAGAGCTGCCTACAAATGTCAAAACACCTCTTGGAAAGTGTTAATCGTCTCCGCCTTTATCTCTGCTGCCGCTTGGGAGATAAAGTAGACCGCCTGTCAAATAAATTGGAACACCTATCAAATAAAGTACACTGCCTGCTAATGTTCAACAGCCGCTTACCAACACTTTTGGACCGCAATTTATCATTTCTGCGCCGTTTGATATCTATATTTTACTGCCTATGAAATTTTAAGAGCCGCGTAGTAATAGTTAAAAGCCACTTGTAAATTTTAAAGTGACGCTTGCTGAAATTTGATAGCCTCTTTTTAGCTGTTAAATGCCATGTAGTAAATTTTGCTTCAAAACAATTTTCAGTTGGTTCTGTCACTTTTCTAACTCTCTGTGTTTTCTTTTTCTGCAGATGAAAAATCACCCCAAAGTGCAAAAACCAGAGAAGCGGATCACAAGGCCTAGCAAGGAGGTAAGGGCTAAGACCAAAAATAATAAAGAAGTTCATAATGAAAATTTATTAGAAAGCTTATTTGAAGAACACTTATATGATCATTATATTAAGGTGTATTTTGCTTATAAGAGAAAATTTCCTACTCTTTGAGTAAAATTTGCATTCTTATGTTCTTTAAAAGCTTTCATTAATAAATCTTTCATTTGAAAAAGCTTTTAGGAGTTTTTGTGTCTTGTAAAGGTTTTCAATTTTTTCTTCACTTTGTTGTGCTTTGTGTTGACTAACTTTGTTGGAGGAGATGGAGTGGGAACGATCGCCACTAGGTGAGAAGAAAAACAAGAAAAAAAAACTCAAAAATGCACCTAGCCATTTTGCTAGCTTCAAAATCAGGTATTTCACTCATCAAGCTTGCATTTGATTAAATTGTGGCATTCTTTGAATCTAGAATAATTAGAAAATCCTTTATTTCATCGAAATTGAACAAGCATTAGGCATATGCTCTTCACTTTTCGAAGTGAAATAAAAAGCCAAACATGCAAAGCCAATTTGGTAGAAGGAAAAGGATAGGCAAATTGAACCACACATTTCCATTATAAGAACCTCCTTGTCAAGAGGTTGAAAATGAACAAACTTGTTTAAAGTGTTTGGAATGAAAGGAAGACAATAGGGATATGCTCTTCACTCTTTGAGTGAATCAAATTCCCAAACTTGTTGGACCAAGCTCAAATTCCCTCTTTTATGAACATGCTAGCTAAAATAGAGCTTTAAAGGGCCTACCTCCTGAGATTTGCCTTACGAGGATGGTGAGAGGTAATGACCCAAAGTGGGAGATATTTGCTTTTGCTGCAATATCATCCTACCCACTATAAAATAATGCACTTTTCCTTAATCAGAAAGTGACTAAAACTTGTGAAAGCCATCCTCACTTCCTCTAGTAGTCCTTTAGGATTGCACAAAATTGTACTTTGGTGCGTGTGGGAAGCCCTCAAAGGGGTAAAGGATCTTGATAACGCTTAGACCAGAATAGGTTGAAACCCAATAAATAAGTAGACCTACCTTTTTTTTAGATCCATGTTTAAAAGCCAAATTTTTTGAGGCTAGGGTAGACTTCTTGGAAGATATTCTTGTACAAACCATGTTAAAACATACGAGAACATACACTTTAGTGTGGTTTTAGGGATATGATGCAACTCTTAGGTGTGTGCTGAGTTTGTATTTCATTTTCATGCAAGAATACTGTTTGATAAATCTGATCATAAACATTAAAAGTTTAAACCTTGAAAACACTTTTAAAATTGATAAAATCCATTTTGATCAGCAAAAAATTGCCTATAATCATTAAAGGGTTGCTTACAAACAAAGCTGGGCCATTTAGCCAACATAAAATTCCACGTAAGAACATCAAACAACCGCCTATTAACTGGAAAGAAATGCATAGAAACATTTCACATATGCCTGGCATCAAAGAAATGATGCTTTCTAACTATAGAGTGCCACGTACAAACTTTCTAGTGACCACGTACTATCAGTGAAAGGCCGCCTACACAAAGGTAAGAGCGGCCTAAAAACTTTAAATGGCAAACAGTGGGTATTTGCCAAAGGTTTCAGAACAAGATAATTTGCTTTTTGGATACCCTTTTCAACATTCTACCACTAAGAATACTGATCTTGATCAAAATCCACCATTTGTGGGCATTTTTCCATTTTATTCTCAGATTGGTCACTTAGTGATTTTGAAAACTTGAGATCCTCTTTTTGACATATGTTAATGCCAGTTTTCACTCGATCCCATTACACAAAAGCTACCCTACAAGTAGACGGATCTTATCTGAGACAAGAGTGTCCCTTCCCAGGTGATCCCTTTTCTGTAAACCCTGTACACGAAACCATCAAAGAAACAGAACCGAGGATGTCTTTTCCATTCGGTCATATAGATTCTGATTAGATCAATCACGTGAACAAGGACCTAACCAAACAAGGGAATGTTGATCCTAACGACAAAGGATCCAACACCAATATCAATGGAGGGATGAACATATACCCTAATAATCAAGGGATGAATAATACCAACAATGGGTGTAATATGGACCCGAATGAGGAAGATTTAACCGATGAAAAGGTAACTGAGGCTATGCAAAGCCCATTATTTATGAAACTTGTGGACAAAGTATTAGAGAAGGACAATGAGAAGTACTTCCTAGACCTAGCACAAATGGGTCTTAAGCTTCCACATGATTATGATTTTACCAAACTTAAGAAAGAAGCAGAGGCAAACCCCATTGATATCATGAACAAACAATTTCAAATTTTTCAACTAAAATTGGACACATTGAAACAAGGTGGGGCTCCTAAACCCTTTTCTATTGAAGCCTTGTGTCCTTTTCCTTTTGACAAATCCTTAGTCATGATACCATTTCCAACAAATGCTATTTATCCGAAATATGATAAATATGAAGGGACGTTTGATCCCCAAGATCACCTAAGGGAATTTTGTGCCCTAAGTTTAGAGTTCATGCATGATACAACTTACCTTATGAGGCTATTCCCTAGAAGTTTGGGAGGCATGGAAATGGAGTGGTTTTCAAAATTACCCTCCGGTATTAGGACCTTTGAAGAATTGGCCTCTAAATTTGTAACCCACTACTCTTATAACATCAAACATGAGGTTACAATGCTTAATCTATGCAATACCAAACAAAGAGATGGAGAGGGGTTCCTACTTTTCCTACTTTTCCTAAAATTTACCAGGTGTATCTCAAGCATTCCAAATTATTGTTTCTCTTGTAATAAATTTGGTCATAGGGATATAGATTGCAGAACTCAGTCACAACAGAATCAAAGAAGAATGAATCAAAACAATCAGAGAAATTAACCTCAAAGGAATTTGCAGAACACATGTCAGATATGTAACTACAATGGACACACAACAAGGCAATGCAACATGATGAACAAAAGCATCAGACCTCTTATCATTTTTCACACATGTGGAAAGGCAGGACACATCTCAAAGTTTTGTAGATCCAAAACTCAAAAGCAAGAGGATCCTAAGAAATCACTATTTGAAGAGAAAGGAGAAGTTAATTTTGTTCAAGAAAATGAAGATTCAACCAGAATTTGGGTTGAAGTAAAGAAGGACAATGATGTTGACAAAGTAGTTGATGCATCCACAGTGGATACACCCTCTACTTCTACTTGAATAGACCTTCTTGGTCTTAGGGGGACCTATTCTAGCTTAGGACCCCTGCGCGGTTGGTATACTCACCTCTGAGTATGCGCCTATGATATCATGGTTACAAGAACATAATATTGCTATGTGCATTCACACATTGTCTAAAATGCATCAGGATCAAAGTTTCAAAATATTTGGGTAATTTGCGTATGGTTGCAAACATTAAATCTGGTAGATTGTATAAAAGAAATAAAATATTTGATCTTCTTCACACTTTCATTCAAAGAGCACAAAATTTGGAGAGCATTGGAGCACTAGAAATCAAGGCACGAAGGCATTACAGATTTGGTAGTTGAGCAAACGGATAAGAAGTTTGGAATGGAACCCTAGTAGTCGTGCCATTTTAGAATTTTGTGAAACCCTACTTAAGAAAATTCCAAGTAAGTATGGTGACTCCAGTTGTGTTTGATATAGCAGAGAGGAAGAGATTTGTCTTCAAGAAACATCCATTCAAATCCATACTAGATGATGTGGAAGGGGATTTCTCCAAAACCCCGCTAGGTGTTGTTCACATAGAAGATATCCATGTGTATATCTACTATAAGAAGGAAACAATAGGAGATGTCAAAATAGCTACTCATATGGCATCCATGATGAAACCTGACTACACATTCAAAGATGAATTCATGCACTTGATTGATAGCCCTATCTTTGAGTATTCTAATGCACATGAGTTTGATGAGCCTGAATGGGTAAAGATTTTGTTGAGCACAATACATGATGATCTTTACTATATTGGTGAGGTCCTTGTGTGTATCACCACAGACCTAATTCATGAATTAACCAAACTTCCCAAGACTAGACCACTCTTTCCCACTAGCAAGGATGTCAAAAAGTAGATTAAACAAGTTTTTCTATCCAGAAGTGACAAGCGCTGAATGACAGTTGACCCTATCAAAGAAGATGACATAAAACTTCTGACAATGATACTAGGGTATAAGTTTCAGCAAGCTAGCAGATTGAACAGTGTCTCTGTAGAAACAATCCTAGTAGCTATCAGAATGGTGAAAGATAACACTCAATACAAATTATGTGAGATCTTGCACGGTCAATTGATTGACAACATCTGAATCATCAAACATGATAGGAGAAATACCTTCAGGTTTGGGTCTCTGATCATCTACTTGTATTTCCATATAGTTGGAAAGGTTGCAAACCTTTACCTAGATAGGAGAAAACCCACAATGTCTTAGATATCATTCAAGGTCACATTAGAGAGCAGTGCAAGGGATGCCATGGATATGGATATAAAGACATTCAGGATCAAAATGCAGAATAGGTACAGATTATCTGAGAAGATAGTTGACAAATACAAGGATACCATATG
>MU228284.1:309175-340986 GCA_018584345.1 Thuja plicata | reverse complement strand
TTAAGGATGCTGGGATAATTCAACCTATTAGGCATTCAACATGGGTATCCAATTTAGTGCCAGTCAGGAAAAAGAATGGTGACATTAGATTGTGTGTTGATTTCAGGAATTTGAATATTGCTTCACTAAAGGATAATTACTCATTACCAAACATGGAAGCAATGTTGCATAAGGTAACTAGTTGTGAATTACTATCAATGATGGATGGCTTTTCAGGTTACAACCAGGTTCTTGTCAAGGAGTCAGAACAATACAAGACTGCATTTACTACTCCTTGGGGAATGTATGTTTATATCAGAATGCCTTTTGGTCTGATGAATGCAGGTGCAACTTTTCAGAGGGCCATGGATGTTGCTTTCAAAGAGTTTATTGATTTATTCATGGTTGTTTATAATATTATAAATATATGATAATTATATTTAAGATTCTTTTTTTTTTAAGAATATAATATAATAAATAATTAAAATATGATGATATTATAATTAAAAATATTAAAATACAAATTACAATTGCTATATTTATATTAATATTGTTAAATACATTATTTTTATATTATTATATATTATAAATAATATATTTGTTTTGGCAAAAATGGTAGAGCCAGTAAAAGTTTATTATATACCCTGTTTCAAAGGATCATGACGGAAAGAAACAGTCAAGGAAACCGTCCTTCCTTGCAATTACTTACATTTACATAGAAATCCAACAGCCAAGAAAGGCCAAAATGACTTAGACTAAAACCCATAATGCCCGTTTCCAATCTGCCATAAGCAAAATGATTGAAAACATTACATCTGAAGATGAAAGGAAAGAAACACGCTGAGAATTCAACAAAATATTAGAATTAATATTATAATATTATATATTAGTTTATATTATCTGTATTAACTATAGATGTAACAATTAATATATTATATTTATAATAATATTATTATATAATCTAACTCATTTTTTATTATTATTTTAATATTTTTATTATTTATAATTTTACAATAGAAAGAAACTCCAAAAAGATATTACAAGATTAACTAGTAGAATTTATTGTCTCTAAATCTAAGATAACACCATGGAAATGGGTTCTATGTAAGTAAAATTGAGACAACATAATCCAAGTTATCACACATTTTTAAAAATTATTCTATAGAAATTCTTGCAGCTTAATAGAACCCTACTTTTTTGCAAATGTAAATTTATGGAACTGATATCACTAGTACAAAAACAATAATATGTGACTAAATTTTTTATTAAAAATTGTATATAAATGATTAAACATAGGCACGTCACTATTAGTAGCTAATTTGTAGTCATTTATAGCGTGACTAAATTTATGACTAAACAATTATAGTCATTTTTTTAGTCACTAATTTTTATCATTGATTTAGTCATTGATTAGATTATTGATTTAGTCACTAATTTTGATCAGTGATTTAGTCATTGATTTGGTCATTGATTTGGTCTTTGAATTGGTCTTTGATTTAGTGTTTCATTTAGTAATTGTGTAATTTTTCATACCATGCTCTAGGGGCTTTCTTCAATCCATACTTCACTTTATGTAGCTTGCTGACCATATTCTTCTTGCTTGAATTCAATGTATACCTCTTCTTCCAGTATTCCATTCAGAAATGTTGTTCTGACATCCATCTGATACACTTTGAATCCTTTGTAAGTTGCATAAGCTAGTAAAGTTCCAATTCCTTCCAATCTAGCAACTGGGGCAAACATCTCATCATAGTCAATGCCTTCTTCTTATGCATAACCTGTGGATACCAGTCTAGTCTTGTTTCTTATGACTTCTCCATGTTCATTCATATTATTTCTATATACCCACTTGGTTTCAATAATATTCTTGTCCTTTGGTCTAGATACTAGCGTCTAGGTTTCCTTCTTCTCTATTTGTTCAATTTCTTCATTCATGCCCTCTTTCCAATGTTCATTATCCAAAGAATATTTCACTGATTTAGGCTCAAATTCACATAGTAAAAATGTCTTATTTTTCAATTTTATTCTTTTCATTAACTCTAAATCTTTTTCTCCACTGATTTGATCTGGTTTATGATGTCTTCTTACATATTTAGCTAGTGTAGTCTCTAGTCTCCTTAGTTCTTTCTTTTTTTCGTAAGATTCATCATGCAAGTTTGCTTCATGTTCATTTTGTGCCTCTCCTTCCTCTTTTGATTGCTTGGCAATTACCTCCTAATGCTCAACAACTTCTTTATGTGACTCAGAATTTTCTTGATGTTGCTTTACAACATCATTATGTTGCTTCATAGCTTCTTTTTCTGGTTCAGGTAAATTGTTGGGCTCTTCCTCATTCATATGTACAAAAGATTAGTAATCTTTATGTTCTTTCTTGCATTCAACTTCATTTTTTTCTGCATATTCATCAATTCTATAATTTGCACTTTCAACAATTTTGTTAGCGTAAGAATTCAAACACTTATATAGTTTTCTCTTAGTGGAATAACCTAGGAATATACCTTCATCACTCTTAGCATCAAGTTTACCTTTTCTATTGTCCTTCAGTATATAACATTTTCTTCCAAAAACTTTAAAATATTTTACATTAGGTGCATTACCATACCATACCTCATAACGTGTAACATTAGTACCTTTCTTGACTTGTACTTGGTTCAAGGCATAGATTGATGTACTTAGAATTTATCTCCAGTACTTTTGTGCAACATTTTTCTCTATCATCAGTGTTCTAGCACAAACCATTATTGATATATTCCTTCTCTCGGCTATGATATTCTATGGGGGAGTCATTGAAGTAGACATATGTCTTTTAATTCCTTTATCATTACAGAATAATTTGAACTCATTAGATATAAACTCTCCTCATCTGTCAGATCTCAGACATCTCAAGCTCTTACCTGTCTCTTTTTCAAATTTTTCCAAATACCACTTAAATAACTAAAAGGCATCAGATTTTTCTTTGAGAAATATCATAGTCATCATTGTAGAGTAATCATCAACAAAAAGTATGAAATATTTATCACCACAATAGCTTTTCACACCAATAGGTCCACAAAGGTCAGTATGAACCAATTCCAAAACATCATCAGAAGTATAGGTTTTTGTCTTGAAACTAGACTTTGTCATTTTGCCTAACTAACATTGTTTACACATTACATTATCAGGTTTCTTCAATCTTGGTAACCCTCTTATTCTTTTCATCTTACTAATGTCTACCAAATTGTCAAAGTTCACATGACAAAACCTTTCATTCCATAACCATACATCATCATATTGTGCAAACAAACATGTCTCATCATATAGATCTAGATAGAACAAATTACCTCTTGTATGTTCTCCACTTCAAATTAATTCACAAGTAGCATCAAATATTTTAGCCTTTTTGTGATGGAATTCAACTCGGTATCCAAAAGTGTTCAACTGAGAAACACTCAACAAGTTACAGTTAAGACCTTCAACCCAATAAGCATTTTCACATGTGATCTTATCAGTCAATTTTATTTATTATTTTCCTTTCACAAAACATCTTGTATCATTGCAAAACTTAACACTACCACCTTTGCAATGATTTAAGGTTTCAAACTTACTTTTATCACCAGTCATGTGATGTGAGAAACCACTATCAATTATATATCTATCACCTTTACTCATATATGAAATAAGTGCAATTTTCTCATCTTCATCAGAATCATCTTTCACAGCAACATAAACAACTATATCATTGTCATTAGATTTATTAGATTCACTATCGGTTTCTTCTTCAGAAATATAACAGGATTTCTTACCTTTTTCCTTATAGTCCTTATACCTTCTGAAATCTCTTCCATCCCTTTTATCTTTATACTTTCTTTATCTTATTTCATCCTTATCATTCTGGTTAGGGCATCTTGTTGCAATATGGCCAACTTTGTTACATGAAAAATAGATTGTAGGAAGTTTACCTTTAATTTTCCTTTTCCTCTCGATAGTGTTCTAGCCATGAGTGCCTCAAGTTCATCAAGATCATCATCAAATGTTTCACTTTCACTATTCACATGTTTTTCTTTTCCTTTATTTGATTTATGAAGAGTCAATTATGATTTGAATGCAGAATCAACGTTATGAGGGGTGAAAGTATCAAAATTTGATAACTCAAAAGTAGTAAGCCTACCAACTAAATCTTCCATAAAAAAGTTGTTACCAGGAGTACATCTTAGTTCTTGTATAGTAGATACTCTAATAGTATAAATAGGAATTAGGGTTCTCAATACCTTGCTAATAAAAGTATGATCATCAATAGTTCCATTATCTCCTCTAATACATTTCTTTAAGGTTAGTACATTTCTCCTATTTCTTCAATTACTGTCATATATCATATCTATACATTCAAATAACAAAATTTAAGATCTCCTTCTTTGTTCTCTTTTTCTGAATGGTTGATTCATGTGTGCATTAATCCCTCTTGTGGGTTGATCAACTTGGATCTTTCATTCATGCATTTGGGGATAAAGGTAGAGCATCTTATCTTCTCCTTAATCACAATTGCAATATACAATCAATCAAATTCAATTAAGTGTAAAGTAGGGTTAAGGGACTCAACACACTTTAGGCAAATCAAACAACAATTAATAAACAATCTCCTTATCCCCCCTTATTCTTCCTTTACAGTAATTGTACTGATAAAAAGAAATGAATATTAATTAAAATTTTATTTGAACAATGAGTTATAATATTTTCTTAATTTTATATTATTTGGATTTATTGTCTTGCTATTTATGTTTCATGGATATTATAAATTTCAACAGAATGGGTTTTTCCTTTGTTAACATAGGGGAGGAAGGACACCAAATTAGATTATAGATAAAAAAACACAAACCATAAAAAATAACTACTTGAACAAAAGAAAACATAGAAATAGGAAAACATGACAACCAACAAAGAAAAGCCAAAGATGGAACCGGAAATAAAATATCATATTTTGAAAAGGAGATTTGGGGTTTCTTATCTAACCATTAAACTTGAGAAGGTGAAGATTTGTTAGTGGAGTGATTCTTTCAATGTTGACTAAATATCTAGGTAGATCCATCATACCAATCAAAACACTACTGACTTGTAGAAGAAAAAGGTAAGCTAGCAGAAATATAATTTTAAAGAATAACATCATTGGGGAAAACAATTTTACACCATTGTGAACCATAGAAACTTCATCTGAAGAAAAAGTAGTTTAGAAAATATTTTCTAGAGAATAAATAAAAGAAACATTAAACCCAACTTCTATCATTTTATTTCCATAAGTAGATTTAGACTAAAAAACAATACCATCAAGTAAATCTATAGCCAAATGAAGATTAATAGAAGTAATTACAGTAAGAGACAACCCTAGGTTGTTAAGTAAATTTGTAGAACTAGGAAGAGATAAAATAAATATGGATGATTCCAAATCCTTTTAAACAAAATCATCCTCAAAATTACTTCAAGAAATGTAGTATGGTGGTCACCAATGAAATTCCTCCACCAAGTTGAAGAAGATTGCCTATGAGCACTCTGAGAATAAGTAGAAGATAAATGTTTGGTAGCATAAGATTTCTTCTAATTAAATGGTATCCCCTCATAGTCTACCAACTAAAATGAAGATCTATCATTAATCTATAGAATAACACCACTGGTGCAGGAGCACCTAGGCAACCTCCCAATCTTGTTAAAATTTTGGCTTGTATTGACCTAGCCAGGTCAATATATTTTCATTTTTACCTTAGAAGTTCTTGCAAACTTTTTAACTAGATAAATTAGTAGTTAGTGCTCAATACAATGTAGTTTTTATTGCTTTCTAGTAGTTAGTGCTTGTTTACACCTAAGGTGGGAAAATGGGTTCAAAAGTGACTAAAAGCCTTTAAGGCTTGGAAGAGGGTAGTATAGTGCCTAAAATGGTTCCTAGATTCATTATACACCATTCTAGGTTGAATTGAGACCCAAAATCATAACTATGCAAGAAGTTACAAAAGTTGTCATAAAGTTTCTTAGCAACTTTTAATGTTGCATGAAAACAAATGGAAAAAATGGATTCTCTTTGAGGAAACATTATGGGTAGTTTCTAGAATGGCCTATAATAATGGACAAGGAATTTTAAGGAAAGGAAGACCTCATTTCCCGAGGCATGGTGGGAGAAAGTGTAATTTTTGAAGTGAATAGAAGCTCTGTATTTTGGTTTTTCTGTAACAGTCGACTTGTTTTGTGTTAGGAAGTATTTAAATGGATTGAATAGATTTTTCTAGTGTTGGATCTATGTTGTGAAGACAATTCTAAGATTTTTTTCATTCAGTGGAAAAGTTGTTTTGAGTAGAGTAGATAGGTTTTGTAAATTATTTTGAAACTAGTATAGTTGGTGTAGGAGACATAATGGTTATTGTTTTCATGGATCCCCATAGAATATGACCGTGGAAATCACCATGGCCTAGATAAATCATTTAGGGGAGCCTTGGTATAGTGTAAATAATCAAGTTGGAGGTTTGGAGAGCCAGTTTACTAATTTTAAAGTCATACCCTAGGCGAGTAATGAGTGTCCGGTTAGGTGTATGTCAGGGAGAAATTTGAGTGCACGTGCAAGGGAGTGTTTGAGAGTTTCAAAAAAAGTGTGTTTTCAAAAGCCTTAACATCCTATAAATCCCTATAAAAGAGCTTAGGTATTTTCCAATCCATCTAGATAGATTTCTAGGTAGAAATCAGTGGACTGCATATTATGAACCAAATTAGCCCTATTTTCCCTATATTATAGGATACTACTGTATGGGTGACCTAGGAGCCTAAGACCTCAAAAATATTCAAGGTCTTTGAAAAGGGTATCCGATTCTCAATTTATTTTTTAAGGTTATTTGGAAGTTTTAGGAAAGAATCCAGCAAAACCCTCTAGATAGGGCTAATTGTGCAATTAGGCCTAATAGTACGAAAAGAAGAGTTGATCTTGGACTCGACTGATTGGAGTTTGAAGACCCATTCCAATGGAGTTGGAAGGATTTCAAAGGGATTTTTTTTATGGTGGACACAAACCTTGCAGCACTAGTGAATTCATTATGAAGAGTTTGTACTTGGAATCATCCAAGAAAGAGTGAAGTTTGGAAGTAATTTTATTTATTGGAAATCGTTCAAGGTTAAGCACAAGGAGAATAACTCTTGGAGTTGAGTTAGGATAGTATTAGGCTTGGATACATAATAATATTGGGTTCCCAGAAGTGAGATTGGGATCCTAAGAAGAATAGGCCAAGTAGATTCCTAAGTAGAGTTTGTGCAAAAACACCTTGGAGCACTTCCATCAGATTGGTATCAGAGATTGTTTGATTAGGCTTGTGGTGAATGATCCAACCAGAAGAGACAATAGGAGAGTCTAAAATGGTGAAAAATGTCAAGTTGAAAAAGAAGGTAGATGAGCAAGTAGAAGAAAATAGATTTCTCAGACAGAGGTTAGCACAATTGGAACACAAAGTGGACCAAGTGGAAGAAAAAATAGAAGAAGTAAAGGATAAGGTTGAAGGAAAAGGAAAGGAGATTTCCATAGATGATGAAGTACCTTAAGCTAACCATGTCCTTACTAAGGAACCATTCTTGAAATCATTAAAGGATATGAGTGGTAAAGCACTAGGAGGAGTTCCTATCTTTAGTGGAAATATAGAACCAGAGGTAGTCCTCGATTGGATAGAAGGACTAGAAAATAACTTTGAGTGTTATGCCATAACTGAGGCTCAGAAGGTGAAATTTTCTAAAGCTAGCCTAAGTATGTCTGCACTCACTTGGTGGGAGTTTATCCAAGATGAGAGAGAGAAGGAAGTAAATAAGTCCATTTCTACATGGAAGGATATGGTTGCAAAGTTTAGAGATCCTTATGTCCCCGAGGATTATGAAATCTAATTGCATAAAAGAATACAAAGTATAAGACAAAAAGACTTGGATGTGAACTCTTACACTAAAGAGTTTCAAAGGCTTTCCACAAGGTCTAGAGTTGCAGAAGATGAGAAAGTTAAGGTAGCTAGATACCTTAATGGTCTCAAGTGGACCATACAAGTTGAAATGAGTCTCTTGACTCCTGATACTATCTAGAAGTGCCACAAAATTGAAATCAAGGTAAAAGATAAGCTAAGGAATAAACAAGATTCAAGCACCACCAGAGGTAGAAGTAAGGGAAGATACAATAAAGGAAAGAGAGGTGGAAATTGTGGAAGAAGTTTTGAAATGAAGATTCAAGGAGATACCAATCTTACTGAGAAACAAGAAGGAGGCTTCAATAGAGGTAATTCAAATAGAGTAAGGAACTCTAACAGTAGAGGAATAAAAAATATCCAAGTTAGGGGTAACTACTTTGCAAATATGAAATGTTACCACTGTAACCAGATCGGACACCCTGCATATAGATGTCCAGAGAAAGGAACTACTTCCCAAGGAGCTAAAAAAAGGGTAAACTATGTTCAAAAGGACACTAGTGGTGGAGGTAAACACCCTAAAGTACCCTTAGATCCAGAGGAATGTGAGAACTTAATGATGAGGAGAACTCTGATTAAGGAGCCAGTGAAAGAAGAACCTAGTCAAAGGAGATCACTATTTAGAGTGAAATGCAAGATGAAGGGTAACATTTGTAGAGTCATCATAGACTCATGGTGTACTGAAAAATATAGTGTTAGAGGAGGCATTCAAAAAATTAAAGATGAGAAGAATACCCCACACTAGTCCATTCAAAGTTACTTGGTTGAACAAAGGACAACATGTCCTTGTCAATGAACACACTTGGGTGGAGTTTTCAATTAGGATATATAAGTAAAAAGTGTTATGTGATGTCCTACCTATGGATGCATGTCACCTACTCCTAGGTAGATCATGTCAATTTTCCATACATGCCATACATGATGGAGCAAAGAATTGATATTCTTTTAAGAAGGACAATGTGACATTCAAAATATAGTCACTATTAGAGGATGGAGAGATGATGTCTACATGCCCCAATGTCCTTATGGTTAGTGAGAAAGAGTTCTTAGAAGCCTTATAAGAAGGAGAGGGAGATTATTTTGAACTTGTATTGAAGCCAAAGGAAGAAAGTACAGACAAGGCAGTCAAAAAGATAGAGTTTCCAATGGAAGTGTGCGAGATGCTACAGAAGTACGAAGGCATTATGAGTGATGGAAAACCATCAATCCTACCCCCTAAGAGAGTTGTAAGTCATCAAATAGAATTTATCCCATGAGATACCCTTCCAAATAAGGCAGCCTATAAAATGAACCCTCAACAAAATGATGAAATAGCCAAGAAAATTCAAGAACTGCTAAGCCAAGGTCTCATTAGGAAAAGTATAAGTCCATGTGTCATTCTAACTGTCTTAGCCCCTAAAGGGGAGGAAATTGGAGGCTATGTAGTGACTCAAGAGAAATAAATAGGATAACCATTTGGTATAGGTTCCCTATCCCTAGGATAGAAGACCTGATGGATTGTCTAGGAGAAGTCAAATGTTTCACAAAAAAATGACTTGAAAAGCGGACGCCAACAAATCAGAGGTAATGAAGGGGATAAATGGAAAAAAACCTTCAAAAGCACAGAAGGACTGTATGAGTGGCTTATAATCCCATTTGGTTTATCCAATGCCCCATCCATATTCATGAGATTAATGAATGAAGTCCTTAAGGACTACATAGGAAAATTTGTAGTAGTATACTTAGATGATATACTCATATATAGTAAGACAAGAGAATAACACCTCAGACATCTAAAAATAATTTTTAGGAAGCTACATGAGGAGAAGTTGATGATAAACTTGGAGAAATGTGAATTCATGAAGAAATAGGTTATGTACCTTGGGTTTGTGCTATCTCAAGGCAATCTAAAGATGGATACAAACAAAGTGGAAGCCATTCTCAATTGGCCTACTCAAAGAACAAAAACTAAGGTAAGAATTTTTCATGGCTTAGCACAGTATTATAGGAAGTTCATAAAGCAATTCAGTGCAATTTGTGTTCCTATGTTAGATACTATCAAAGGTGGAATGAAAACTAAGTTTGTGTGGAATGAACAAGCTAACCCTGGATTTGAGTTATTGAAGAAGAAGATTTCTACTCAACCAATATTGATTTTTCCAAGCTTTGAGAAAAATTTCATAGTGGAATGTGATGCTAGCAATCTAGCTATTGGTGTTGTGTTGAGCCAAGAGGGAAGACCAGTGGCTTTCCAATTTGAAAAACTAAGTGAAGCCAAGAATAAGTACTCTTCTTATGACCTAGAGATGTATTCTCTATTACAAGAACTGAGGAAGTGGAGGCACTACTTGCTTCCAAAGGATTTTGTAGTCTTTTCAAACAACCAAGCGCTGAGTTTCCTAAATTCACAAGAGAAGATCAGTCATAAACATATGAAGTCGATAGAATACCCACGTGCCTATACCTCCAACATTAAGCACAAGAAGGGATTCCAGAATAAGGTAGCAAATGCCTTAAGTAGAAAAGCCCTGACAGTTCAAGAGATACACCAGTTGAGCATGGGTATTGACAACTTCAAAGACCTATATGGAGAAGATGAACACTTTGCAGACATCTATAAGGTATGTCAAGAATACAAGAATCATTTTCTTAGTAAATTATTTGAATATACTTTGCAAAGTGATCTATTATTTAAGTGAATTCAATTATATATTCCTAGAGGGTCTATAAGAGAGAATCTAATCCAAGAGAAACATAATGGTGCACTTAATGGGCATTTTGGTGTAAATAAGACCCAAGAATTAGTTCAGAGGGTTTACTTTTGGTCTAAGATGAATTTGGACATTAGTAAGTATGTAGAAAATTGTGTTGTGTGTCAAAAGGCAAAAGGTACATCTTCCAATGCAGGGCTTTACCAACCTCTCCCCATTCCAAATAGACCATGGGAATGTTTGAGCCTGGATTTTGTGGTGGGTTTACCAAAGACTAAACAAGGAATGGATAACATCTATGTTATTGTGGATAGATTCAGTAAGATGGCACACTTTGTACCTTGCAAGAAATCCTATGATGCAGGTCAAATAGCTCACCTATTCTTCAAGGAGGTAGTCAGAATACATGGGTTGCCATTAAGCATAGTGTCAGCCAGAGATGCTAAGTTCATGAGTCATTTTTGGAAGACTCTATGGCAAAAGATAGGGACAAATTTATCTTTTGGGTCTGCATACCATCCTCAGAATGATGGTCAAACTGAGGTAGTTAATAGGAGTCTTGGTAAACTCCTAAGGTGTTTAACTAAGGAGTATGGTCAAGATTTTGACCAACTCATTGGCCAGGTAGAATATGCCTATAATGACACTATGAATAGGACTACTTGTAAGAGTCCTTTTGAGATAGTTTATGGCCTTCCGGATGGAGAAAATGAAAGTGGCTATGTAGAATACTTTTCACATTCTATGCAAGAGGTACATGAGACAGTGAGGAAAACATTGACTGAAAATACAGAGAAGATTAAGAACAGGGTGGATGAAAGAAAGAGGGATGCCCAATTCCAAATTGCAGATGTAGAGATGGTCCATCTCAATGAAGAAATATTATAGAATGGAGTTCCTCATAAGCTCTAGATGAGAATAATTGGCCCATGTACCATGCTTTCCAAATATGGAACCAATGCATACAAGGTGGAGTTGCTAGAGGATAGTGGCTTATCTCCTTTGTTCAATGTCATAGATCTGATACTGTACAAAGGAACCACACCAGATCTAAATCAGAGTCTTATAGAGGTCTTTAGGGAGGTAGAAGACCTAAACTTGACCCCTCATCTACCTAAGAAGGTAGAGAAGATACTTGATTCCAGAGCATACAAGAAGACCAAACAGAAAACATATTATGAACACTTTTTTAAGCAGTATGGAGAAGAAGATGCAAAGGAAACTTGGATCAAGGAGACTAAATTAAATAAGTTGGGAGTGGATTCCAACTTACTCAATCCAAGGATGGATTGAAGCTTTTTCATTTGGGGAGGATTGTGTAGGAGCACCTAGGCAAGCTCCTAATCTTCTCACAATTTTGGCTTGTACTGACCCTAGCCAAGTCAATAGCTTTTAATTTTTACCTTAGAAGGTCTTGAAAAGTGTGTAACTAGATGGATTAGTAGTTAGTGCTCAATCCAATCTATATTTTATTGCTTTCTAGTAGTTAGTGCTTGTTTAGGCATAACGTGAGAAAATAGGTTCAAAAGTGTCTAAAAGCCTTTAAGGCTTGGGAGAGGGTAGTATAGTTCCTAAAATGGTTTCTAGACTCATTCTACACCATTCTAGGTCGAATTGAGACCCAAAATCATAACTATGCAAGAAGTTACAAAAGTTGTCATAAAGTTACTTAGCAACTTTTAATGTTGAATGACAACAAATGGCAAAAAATGGATTCCCTATGAGGAAACATTATGGGTAGTTTCCAGAATGGCCTATAATTATGGGAATGGAATTTTAAGGAAAGGAATATCCCATTTCTCGAGGCATGGTGGGAGAAAGTGTAATTTTTGAAGTGAATAGAAGCTCCGTGTTCTAGTTTTTCTGTAACAGTTGACTTGTTTTGAGTGAGGAAGTGTTTGAATGGATTGAAAACCTTGTTGCAATGTTGGATCCTTGTTTTGAAGATAGTTTTAAGATTTTTTCATTCAGTGGAAAAGTTGTTTTGAGTAGAGTAGACAGGTTTTGCAAATTATTTTGAAACTAGTATAGTTGTTCTAGGAGACAAAGTGGTTTTTGGTTTCATGGCTCCCCATAGAATATGACGGTGGAAATCACCATGTTCTAGATACATATTGTAGGGGAGAATTTTTATATTATAAATACTCAAGTAGGAGGTTTGGAGAGCCAGTTTTCTAATTTAAAAGTCATGCCCTAGGAGAGCAATGAGTGTCCGGTTACGTGTATGACATAGAGAAATTTGAGTGCATGTGCAAGGGAATGTTTGAGAGATACAAACCAAGTTTGGTTTAAGAAGCCTTAAGGTCCTATAGATCCCTAATAGAGAGCTTAGGTATTTTTCAATCCATCTAGATAGATTGCCAAGTAGAAATCAGTGGATTGCATATTATGAACCAAATTTGCCCTATTCTCTCTATATTATAGGATACTACTGTACAGATGACCTAGGAGCCTAAGCCCTCAAAAATATTCAAGGTCTTGGAAAATGGTATCTGAGTCTCAAGTTATTTTTTAGTTTTATTTGGAAGTTTTAGGAAAGAATCCATAAAAACCCTCTGGATAGGGCTAATTGTGCAATTAGGCCTAATAGGACCAAAAGAAAAGTTGATCTTGGACTCGAATGATTGGAGTTTGAAGACCCATTTAAATGGGGTTGGAAGGATTTAAAATGGATTTTTTTTATGGTGGAAACAAACCTTGCAGCACTGGTGAAGTCATTATGAAGAGTTTGTACTTGGAATCATCCAAGAAATAGTGAAGTTTGGAAGTAATTTTATTGATTCGAAATCCTTCAAGGTTAATCCCAAGGAGACTTGGTGCATGAGAACCATGAATGAACCAAGTTTTCCTATGGAACTAAGGGGTTCCATCAAGGTCCTAAGAGGCCTTTATTTATATTAAGACACTGGGATAATCATTAGACCACTTTGTAAGTCCATAGTTCCAAGTTTGGCAACCTATGAGCCCTTGGTCAACTATTGGTCATTAATGGTACAAAACCCTTGTAATAGGTTTTTTTTAGGTTTTTCATGTCTTTATCCACTACAGATCAAAAAAATAACACTGTGACCAAATTTTTTCATCAGATTTGTAAAATTGCAAAATATGTAAAAGTTGGTCAAAAGTTGTCAAGCAACTTGTGAGCAAACTTGACACCTTTTTGTAAAACAACTCCCAAATGGTCAATTAGTTCAAATATATTATGTAACTATTTGGAGTGCCTACAAGATCCCTTTTAGGCAGGTGATAGGATAATGATGTAATTTGGAATTTTGAAATCAATAAAATATAACCATTTCTCTGCATTTCCCGAGGACAGCCGATCTGTACGGATTGGTACGGATAGGAACACATGTAACTCTGACACCAATATTTGGTCTTTGGAATCTTCTTCCATTTTATTTTGGTTTCATGTGTTGATCAATCCTATTTTAAAATTTATTGAATTTGCAATCCCTCTGCCTGGTTTGTAGGCCCTAATTCAGGGTTACTAAGAAAGTTGAGTGTAATTCCTCTTTCCACCATGGGAATTCAATGAACCTTGGTGGAAAGAATGTTTATATGACACTATTTAATAATTTTTAGGATAGGTTCTCCAAAATTTAGGGAGATGGATTTACAATGATGTCCTAGGTGTATATCACTATGTATGCACCAATCCAGAATTAGGACAACAATCATAACTCTCATTTGGGGATTTATCAGTGGCTCTAAATCAGAGGAGGAGACCTATGTATACACCCTCACATGATCCAATCATCATTTTTGGAATTGGATACATCCTAAAGGAACTTCTAGTGCAAGTGGAGGCCTTAGCCCTAATTACAGAAGCAATTTGGTGTGTCATCCTGTCTCTTTCTCATTTCCATATTCTAGGGTTTGAGTCCTAAGTCCTAGGCCATAATGGATGTCTGAATCCCTAATTAGTTAAGGGGGTTATGTGGAAGAATCTCATTTAAGGTAAATTTTCCTATGGGAAAAGGCTACAAGCCTATTCTTGGGTTTGTGAAGCAACTATTTCATATGGGTTGCAATTGAGTGAAAGAACCATTGGAACTAAGTGTTAGGGACCTAAATAGACCACACCTATGAGCATAGGTCACCCCTGGTCCTACAAGTCACTTTTGGGGTATGGTTGAGAATTAGGGTCAAGTGCTTGTGAAGCCAACCTTGGTAGTTGGTGTTGTAGGATTGGCGAAACCTAGTTATTAGTTTTCCCTTGGGATCTTGGGGTTGTGATAAACTTAACCAAGTCCTTTCTGACACTTGTGATAAGTGTGAAGAACTTTGGCCTTGATAAGTTGGTGTTTGGGGTACATTTCTAGGCTTGAGTCATTTGAAGGCTTCCTACTGCCCACTTTGCATCAAGTGGTATCAGAGGTATGTCCACTCCTGAGGATAAAGATATCCCTTCAAGGGTTACAAACATTGAACTAGCAAAGATGGTGAGAGAACAAAGGGAAACAAATGCAGCCTTGACAAGAAGACTTCAAGAGTTGGAAAACAAGGTAGAGAGTGGTAAAGGAGATAGTTATGGTGGTGAGGAAGGGAGTGATTCAGATTATGAAACCCTTGATCAAGATGTGAAAATTCTTGCAGACCATAGACCTCTTCTGGATGCCCTAAAGTCTATGGGGAGGAGAACCATGGAGGAGAAGTTGGATTTGCCAACTTTCAATGGGAAAATGAATGCATATTTGGCCTTGGATTGGATAGAGGCCTTAACAATATTCTTTGAGTGTGAGGACTTCCTTGAGAAGTAGAGAGTGAAGATAGAAAGATCCAAGTTGAAGGGAGCATCCCTAACTTGGTGGAACTTTATCCAAATAGAGAGGGTGAAGAATGGGAAGAGTATGATCTCTTCATGGAACAAAATGGTTACATTGGTCAAGCAGACCTATGTGCCTGAAGACTATGGGGTACAACTCCATAGAATGAAGAAAATTCTACAGAAAAAGGACATGGATGTGGGCTCATACACCGAGGAGTTCCTAAATTTATGTATGAAGAAAAATGTGGCAGAGGATGAAGAAGAAAAGTTAGCAAGATATATGAATGGTCTTAAGGTATCCATTCAAGAGGAACTTAGCCTATAGTGCCCCACCACAGTAAGAAAGTGTTATCAAATGGAACTCAAGGTGGAGGAAAAGTGGAAGAGAAAACAAGATTTTGGCAAAGGGAAAAGGATTGACAGTGGGAAGAACTTTAGAGGAAGAGGAACCTCTTGGAATAGAGGACAATACAGTGTGAATAGCAACAGGACCCCTGACCAAGGAGACAAAGAAAAAAATGATGCAAACTTCAGAGGTAACTATAGAGGGATAAGAACCTTCAATAGAGGGAGAAAAAACACTGGAAGAGGAAATGGACCCCTAAGGTGTTACTATTGCAATCAATTGGGACACCATGTAGGCAGATTCCCTAAGAAGAGAAACAATATCAATCAAGGAGAAATAAGTGCACAACTCATTCAAGAGGACAAGCAAGAAGACAATGAAAATGCAAGGGACTTAGAACCAGAGGAAGGAGCATGTTCGATGATGAGACAAGTCTTCCTTCAAGTTATAATAAACCAAGAACCTCCTCAAAGAAATAATCTCTTCCGAACAAAGATCAAATGCAATGGAAAGGTATGTAACTTTCTTATAGATTCTGGCTCATCTGAAAATTTAGTATCTTGTGAAATGGTCCAGAAGTTAAATCTCCCTAAGAAGCCTCATCCTTTTCTTTACCATGTGTCTTGGATAACAAAGGGTCAACAAACCCTTGTCACTAAACAAACATGGATAGAGTTTTCAATAGCATTCTTTAAAGACAAAGTTCTTTGTATTTTGTTGAAACATGGATGCCTCCCACATCCTTCTAGGCAGGCCTTGGCAGTATGATGTAGATGCCACACACCATTGTACGAAAAATACCTACTCTATCACTAAAGATGGAAAAACATTCACTATGAAGCCCCTGCCTGATACCAAAACTGAGAAGGAACCCACTATCATAACCATGGGTGAAAAAGAAATGTGAAAAGTTTTAAAAGAACCTAAAACTGAGGCTTTTGTCTTAATATCCAATCCCAAAGATAACATAAGGTCATATAATGATGATCCTATACCAGATGAAGTCAAGGAATTTCTTACAAAATACAGTGATGTCACTACTAGTCACCTACCTACAACCCTCCCTCCCTTAAGAGATATCAGTCACCAAATAGACTTGATACCTGGTTCCTCCTTGCCTAACAAGGCCCCATACAAAATGACACTAGCTCAGAATACAGAGATTGCAAGGCAAGTAAATGAATTGTTAGAGAAGGGAATCATTCAAAAGATTCTTATTCCATGTGTTGTCCCATCAGTTTTAGTTCCTAAAAAGGATGGAAAGTAGAGATTATGTACTGACAGCATAGCCCTAAACAAAATCACTATAAGATATAGATTTCCAATCCCAAGAATGGAGGATCTTCTAGACCAATTAGGCACTTATTTCTATTTTAAAAAGATTGATTTAAAATCAGGCTATCACCAAATTAGGATAAAGCCATGTGATGAGTGGAAGACAGGGTTTAAGACAACTGAAGGTTTGTTTGAGTGGCTTGTTATACCATTTGTCTTGAGTAATACTCCTAGTACATTCATGAGACTCATGAATGAGGTCTTCATTGATTTTATTGGCAAGTTTGTAGTCATATATTTGGATGACATTCTGATTTACAGTCATAGCAAAGAGGAACATCTTGATCATGTTGAGCAAGTTTTGAAGAGACTCCATCAGCACAAGTTAGTGATTAACTTGGAAAAGTGTATGTACATGAAAAAGGAACTTGTCTTCCTAGGATTTTTTATCTCCCAAGGTAACCTCAAAATTGATCTAGACAAGGTTGTAGCAATAGGAAACTAACCTCCACCAAGGAACTAGGGCGATGTTAGAAGCTTTCATGGTTTAGCAACTTTTTATAGAAAGTTTATTAAGAATTTTAGCCATGTGTGTGCTCATATGTTGGACACAATAAAGGGTGGAAAGAAGACCATATTTGAGTGGACCAAAGAAAATTCAGATACATTCCAATATCTCAATAATAGAGTGGCACAATACCCAATCCTAGTGCTCCCTGACTTCAACAAGGGATTCACTGTTGAAATAGATGCAAGCAACCTAGCTATAGGGGTAGTCTCGAGCCACGAAGGTAAGGCTATAGCATTTTTCTTAGAAAAATGGAATGATGCAAAGAAGAGGTATTCTACTTATGATTTAGAACTTTATGCAATGGTACAAGCCCTGAAAAAGTGGAGACACTTCTTACTCCCTAAAGAATTCATTGTTTATACTGACAACCATGCACTAAGTTTTCTGAACAGTCAGGAGAAGCTTGGAGTCAAACACATCAAATGGATGGAGTAGTTGAAGGCATATACCTTCAACATAAAGCATAAAAAGGGAGTGGAAAACAAAGTGGCTGATGCCTAAGTAAAAGGGTTACATTTATTGAAGAAGTAAAACTTCAAACTATAGGGATTGATTCCCTAAAACACCTATATGTTGATGATCTAGAATTTGGAGAATTCTTTGAGGTATGCACTAAAATGGTTGCCAAGTACCATACTAATTTTTCTGATTTCTTGATTCAGAATGGACTCTTATTTAAAGGAGCCCAATTGTGAATTCCCAAATGTTCCATGAGAAAAAACATTATTAAGGAGAAACATTGTGGTTTCTTAGGAGGACATTTTGGGATAGATAAAACCACTGATTTAGAGAAAATAAGTAACTTTTAGCCAAAGATGGGGAATGAAGTAAAGAAGTTTGTTGAATCTTGTACTATTTTCTAGAAATAAAAGGGTGTATCCACCAACCAAGAATTATACCAACCCCTACCAATTCCCTCTAGGCCATTGGAATGAATTTCAATGGACTTTGTTATGGGTTTTCCAAGAACAAAATAGGGTTATGATAGTATTTTTGTCATTGTGGATAGATTTAGTAAAATGGTGCACTTTGTTCCTTGCAAGAGCACAAATGATGCTTCACATATAGCACACCTATTCTTTAAGGAAGTGGTTAGAATCCATAGTCTACCACAAACCATAGTCTCTAATAGAGATGTGAAATCTCAGGGTCACTTTTGGAGGACACTCTTCAAGAAATTGGGTACAAATTTGACTTATAGTTCAACATACCACCCACAAATAGATGGGAAAATGGAGGTAGTAAACAGATCCCTTGGAAATTTCTTGAGATGCCTAACCGAATAGTACACACAAAGTTGGGACATGATACTACCACAAGAAAATTTTGCATTTAATTAATCCATGAACAGATCCACTGGAAGACACCATTCCGAAAATTGTATGGACTTCATCCCAAAGGCCCATTGGACTTGGTAGAGTTACCATATGATTTAAGAGTTAGTGCACAAGGAGAGGAACTAGCCAAACTGATCTCTAAAGTGCAGACACAAGTGAAAGAGACACTACAATAGTCAAATATGAAATACAAAGCACAAGAAGACAAGAGAAGGAGAGAATTTTATTTCAAATTTGGAGATAATGTATGGGCATACCTAAGGAAGGAGAAACTCCCTAAAGGCATATATTCAAAGTTGCACATGAATAAAATTGGACCCTGCACCATCCTCAACAAGATGGGTGAGAATGCATATGAAATTTCCTTACCTCCGACTTTACTAATTTCTCCTATTTTTAATATTGTAGACCTCTCTCCATACATGTGTGTTGCACACATTACTAATGTGTAGGGATCACAAGATGAAGATGATGGAGACTATGTAACAAATCTACCACCAAGCAAGCCAATGGAGTTAGACACAATTTTGGTGTCCAAAGTATTGAAGAAAACAAGGAAGAATAAGTACATGCAGTACTTAGTGAAATGGAAAGGACTTCCTCAAATAGATGCCACCTGGATGACAGAGGAATAAATCCAACAACATGGAACCACTATTCAACAGTTAACCTCAAGTGGGAACTTGAGTTCAAATCTCTTGGGGAGTATGGTGCAGGAGCACCCTGAATGAACCAAGTGTTCCTATGGAACCTATGGGTTCCATAAAGGTCCTTAGAGGCCTTTATTTATGTTAAGACATTGGGTTAATCATTAGACCACTTTGTAAGACCATAGTTCCAAGTTTGTCAACCTATGAGCCCTTGGTCAACTATTGGTAATTAATGGTCCAAAACCCTAGGAATAGGTTTTTTTTAGGTTTTTCATGTTTGGATCCACTAGGGATCACCAAAATAACATTTTGACCAAATTTGGTCATCAGATTTGAAAAATTGCAAAATATGCAAAAGTTGCTCAAAAGTTGTCAAGCAACTTTTGAGAAAACTAGACACCTTTTTGTAAAACAACTCCCAAATGGTCAATTAGTTAAAATATGTTATGTAACCATTGGGAGTGCCTACAAGAGCCCTTTCAGGTGGGTGGTAGGCTAATGATATAATTTGGCATTTTGAAATCAATAAAATATAACCATTTCTTTGCATTTCCTGAGGACAGTCAATCTGTATGGATTGGTATGGATTGGTACATATAGGAACACATGTAAATATGAAACCAACAGTTTTTATTTGGAATATTCTTCCATTTTATTTTGGTTTCATGTGTTGATCAATCCTATTTTAAAAGTTATTGAATTTGCAATCCCCCTACCTGTTTTGTAGGCCCTAATTCAGGGTTTCTAAGAAAATTGAGTGTAATTCCTCTTTCCACCATGGGAATTAAATGAAACTTTATGGAAAGCATGTTTGTATGATTCTCTTTAATAATTTTCCAGATAGGTTCACCAAATTTTAGGGAGATGGAGTTACAATGATGCCCTAGGTGTATATCACTATGTATGCACCAATCCAGAATTTGGACAGAAATCATAACTCTTGTTTGGGGATTGATCGGAGGCTCTAAATCAGAGGAGGAGACCCTTGTATACACCCTCACATGATCCAATCATCATTTTTGGAATTGGATACATCCTAAAGGCACTTTTAGTGCAAGTGGAGGCCTTAGCCCTAATTGCAGAAGCAATTTGGTGTGTCATCTTGTCTCTTTCTCATTTCCATGTTCTAGGGTTTGAGTCCTAAGTCGTAGGCCATAAAGGGTGTCTATATCCATAATTAGTTAAGGAGGTTACGTGGAATAATATCATTTAAGGTCAATTTTCCTTTGGGAAAAGGCTACAAGCCTAGTCTTGGGTCTGTGGAGCAACTATGTCATATGGGTTGCAATTGAGAGAAAGAACCATTGCAACTAAGTGTTAGGGACCTAAATAGACCAAACCTATGAGCATAGGTCACCCCTGGTCCTACAAGTCACTTTTGGGGTATTGTTGAGAATTTGGGTCAAGTGCTTGTGAAGCCAACCTTGGTAGTTGGTGTTGTAGGATTGGTGAAACCTAGTGATTAGGTTGCCCTTGGGGTTTTGGGGTTGTGATAACCTTAATCAAGTCCTTTCCCACACTTGTGATAAGTGTGAAGCACTTTGGCCTTGATAAGTTGTTTTTTGGGGTACATTGCCTTACTTGAGTCATTTGAAGGCTTCCTAGTGTCCACTTTGGATCAAGAATAAATCTTGGAGTTGAGTTATGATAGTCTTAGGCTTGGAGACTTAAGACTATTGGGGTACTAGAAGTGAGAATGGGATCCTAAGAAGAATAGGACAAGTAGATTCCTAAGTAGATTTTGTACGAGGACACCTTGGAGCACTTACATCAATCACCAGGTAGATCCTTTGAAAAATTGACTTACACTATAATCTTGATGAAGGAAGAATGGCCAAAGTCATTGGTGACATGGTTCTCATTGGCCTTATCACAACAAAATTTATAAGGAATATTAAAAAGCCTTAGTGATACATGCAAAATATTAATAAACCTTTGAAAGGATTGAAATAAGAAACCTAGGGGTTTACAAAGAGGGGATGCAACTCTAACCTCCATGACCACTAGTAAGATCATCTTGCTATTCATCTTCATAATAGAAACATACCACAAAAGAACCTCTAGAAGAAGAGTAGAAATCTATTTTATCCTCAACTAAAGGAGGTAAAACCTTCTGAATCCAATAGTGCAAATTAGGAAGAGAAACAAAAAATTAAGAAAACATATAGATATTATCACTTTTAAGTACTTTTCCAAAAGGAATCATATGAGAAGTTGAAGCACATGGAAGTGTGATTTAAAAAAACACTTTATATTTTGTTGAGGCACTATGAGTAGTACAATCCTTGGCTACATTAGTAGCCAGCAATATTTTCCTTAACAAGTATACATAAGATGCTCATTTCTTAGAGCTAGATGAAGAAATGACCCCAACAAAAATAATACTTCTCAAGAGAGGAGATCCAATTCATATTTAGAGAAGAAAGTAGCTAGAGAGGGGCCCAAAGGTAGATCATCTAGCTTATGATCTTGCATAGTTGAAGCACCATCCACAACCATTGCCTTACCACCACTAGGTTGGAAAGAGAATCCCATTTTCAGTTGGCATTTTCATTGATGTCATCTCTTTGCTTGTTGCAAACAATAAGACTATTTGGTGAATATGTGTTGTGTTTTTTTCACTGTCGTCAAAGGTTGTATTTGTTATGTTAGATGTCTATTATGTCATTGTTGATTTTATTTTCAGAATGCGGACATATTGGTGAATGTAGGCTATGATGATGTTTTAAGATGCGAATGCTTTTGTAGGTGATTAAATTTGATGGTATTTTTTTTATTGTGGATGTCTGCCTACTTGGTATTTATGTGTACACTCTAATATGTTCATATGATAGTAAGGATGTTGTATTTTGTGTTATGGTTGTAATGTATTGTGATATCATCCTCTTTGCATCTTGCCAATTCAATTATGTTACTAATTAAAATCATTTCCATGCTGATATAGTGTAAGGTTGGATGTCAATCATCATTTGTGTTGAGAATGATAAGTTGAAGATCAATGATGAAGATGAGAGATAGTGGGAAGGCTCATAATTTGGTAGTAGAGATGATATCACAATGATGTCATACTAAGATAAGAATAAGAAGCATTGAGACAAAAATATCTTTGAATGTGGATAAGAAGTATTGAGATAAGGATTAGAGTCATGAAAAATAATTTGATACTTTTTTAATGTTATATTTTGTTCTAGTATCTCTCTTATTTCTCTAGGATAAGCTATTGCTAGTATAATGTTATTTTGGTCATTGAAAAGAGATGAAGTATGAATTGGCAGAGAAGAGCTTTATTGGTTTCTTGGAAGAATACTTTGTATTCCTCTACATTGGACATTATTTCCTTGTGGTTTGTATAATAGATTTCATATGCTATAGATCCTACACTCATATCTTTTTAGGTCCCTAATGCTTTTGTAGACATCTTTGGTGCATGTAGTGTATTGGTAATTTGGGCATTTATTAAGAATGCTCTAAACGATGCTATGTTTTTCTCCACATTGATGTTTCTATTGTTGTATATTGGAGGCAAGGGTTATAATATTTTTTTAGTATATATTTAGATGTATATGGTGTCACATTCAATTATTAAATCTAATATAATGACAAAGTTTCAAGAGGTGGTTTTCAATAGTCTTTTCTAAAAAATATGGATACAAATTCTTATAATTTCTTATCTTCATTCCCAAGTTTGTGCTTATTTAATTAATCATGGATACATCATAATATGACACTAAACGATAGAGTAAATATAATATCAAGAAGGCAATGGACTGGAAATTTACAAAGTTGTCACATTCAATTATTAAATCTAATATAATGACAAAGTTTCAAGAGGTAGGTTTCTATTGTCTTTTCTAAAAAATAAGGATACAAATTTATATAATTTCTTATCTTCATTCCCAAGTTTTTACTTATTTAATTAATCATGGATACGACATAATATGATACTAAATGATATAGTAAATATAATATTTAGAAGACAATGGACTGAAAATTTACTACCCATAATTATCATATTGTTTAACATCTATTGTAGTGGTTTGTTTTTAAATGGAAGATTTATATTGGAAACAAGATTGATTAGTAATTTTCGTAGGGGCTTAAAGAGGAGTACAATCATTGAAATGGGTTAGTCATTTCCTAATCTCATGTTTTATGCTAGTACTTTGTTTATTTATTCCCACTTACTACTTGATTTGATGAGTTTGAAAGATCAGAATTTATATAAAAGCAATAATAGAATGTAATTAATTATGAATTATACTAAGTTTTCAACTTTTTTTATTGTTTCCTATAAAAATGCTACCTTTATGAATGAATTTATTATCACAAACAAAATATGAAATTCTAATAATTCTTTTATAATATAAAATATTGAATTATTATCTACAATTGTTCCCTCTCTACATGTCACTTTAATAGTGTTCCTAATTATTAGAGAGATTATATCCTCTTCTTTTTTTCTAAAGTAAATTTAATAATACAACAAGTAAATATATAGTTAATAGTTTAATAATTGATTATTCTCATGATAAGTTTCAGGTTTGTGCATACTAAAAATATATCATCAAACTTTTATTATCTAATAGTTCGCATGGATGTAACTTATTAATCACCCGCTGACATCGGTACAATTGTGGAAGCGAAATATTTTTTATTAATTCGTAGCATGATTGAGTTTCATTAAAGAAAAAATCTCATAGTTGAATCTATCAGTAGAAGGATGAATTCAAGATCCACTTCTATAACTGATTCTATTATTTATCCATTATAAAAATAATGAATACATTAAGATGCCTACCTGGATGTAGATGGCTTGTTGACCATGTTGCTACCCTAGTAGAGCTCCTCCATACTAGCTTGATCTCTGAAAATGCAATCACAAAAATTTTCCATGCTGAAATCGATGGATTTCACCGCTACCCCTCCATATGATGACCATACTTGACTGCATGTACTATCATCTAGCTATTAGGAAATGTGCTAGTCGATGATCCTTTGAGGTCAATATCAAGTGACCAAACTCACCCGCCATTTAAATCAAATAATCTAAGATGAATTTTAGAATGTCGAGCATGCATTTGCCCAGATTATCTCTATTAGCCCTCCAAACTATGAGCTCGAGAGACATTCATGCACACCAGATGTCAACATACCAATTATTCGTTGGCTTAGGATTGAAAACTCCCAATTCAAACATGCCACTCTTTAAAATTATGGTCAAATTTCCAGCAAATGAATCCCCCAGTAGAAGCGTAATTGTTGGAAAATAAATTAATTACCCTCCAACAACCACTGTTGGCACGATCACTACTAGCAGAGTGAAGCTGGAAACGTCCAGCATCATCGAACCTACCACGAAACCTTCTAGAATGATCTCAATCTGGAGTATTCTAAAGACCTCTATTTAAAGAGGCACTTGTAATGACTTGAGCATCAAAATTTTATCTGATCATTTGTAATCAATAGAGGATCCTCCATTGGTTTCCAGCAGTCCAACCTACCACGAAACCATCTAGAATGATCTCAATCTGGAGTATTCTAGACAGCTCTATTTAAAGAGGCACTTGTAATGACTTGAGAATTAGATTTTTGTTTGATCATTTGTGATCAATAGAGAATCCTCCATTGGTTTCTCCTTTGTGTGCTTCCTCTCTGTATCTAGGTTTTCAATATGGTACGAGAGCCCATGGTAGATCTTATAGAGGCAGAAGAATTTGTTGAAGGGTATGGAGAAGTCTAAGATGGAGCAGATATATTTTGTTTGCTAAATATTGTTTATTGTAAGAAGAAATTGATATTTGTGTAGCCTCATATCTGAGCCGCCACTCTTGCTGAGTTTTCTTAACATGAATGGAGTTGCAGGAGAGAGTGCATGTACTACTTTGGTGGGTGTTATCGCTGCCTGGTTTTTGAAAATGGTAGAGAAATATCAGGCCCACGGGTGAGAAAAGTGTGTGACTACCATAATTAACCTAGATTGTGCTGAAGGTGTCACTCTCCATAGCAGAAATCACCACTGCCAATAGATAAGGAAGTGAAGAATGCCAATATTTTGTAGGCAGTACATTGTACTTGAAGTGTATTGTTGTATTTCTCTTTTCCTTTCTAGACTCTCTAGTATTTGATGTGCGATCAGCTGGCCATAAGGTTTCTCCTTTGAGTGCTTTTATCAAAAGGTGTGTACAATTTGAGAATTCTAGGTGAAAGTATCATGATGTGTTTTTTTGGGTTGTTCTATTTACTGTCTTTTTCATGAAAGGTGAGAAAAATTTGGTATATGTTTTGTGTTGTGCGTCTCCCCTATTTTCCCCTTATTTTCCTCTGCCCACTTCATAGGTAGTGTTGGTAGAAATTAATAAATAATGGTTTTCAAACATGTTTCCATTTCGTGATTAATAGGATTTGGAAGACTCTAAAAAAAAGGTCAATCCAAATAGTGTCTAATCATGAGGTCGAATAATGTAGTGTACCTGATTTATTGTAAGGGGTGCATTATCGGTTGTACCCAACACCCCATAAATTTTGGGTTTTAATATATTGATGAACGATGTATCCAAAAAGGAGTCCTATAGAACTGGCAAGTACATCGGCTAGGTACCCATGTATCTCGGTAGATGGAATTCTTTTTATATGGACTCAATAATCAATTTTGATGCAGGTACAAAAAATAGAAAAGCTCATAAAGATGATGGTTTCCCCGCAATGATCATTTGTGGTCATTAGAACCAGTGAGTGTTTGGTTTGTGGTAATCCTAAAACCATTTGTTGTGAGGTTCGTGGTCATCCTCAAACCACTTTACTATTTCATGTGTGAGGTTTGTGGTGAACTAAAACCACTTGAGAGCAAAGTTTGTGGTGATTGAAAAAGTACTTCAAACTTGCACATTGGTTAGGGGTACTCCGTGAAAACCCAACAGTGATTGGGGAAACAATGTGAAGAATTGGATAAGTGATTGGAAATGGGTACCTAATAAGGCTTTAAGGTGGGAACCATTATTTCTATATTATGGGGGGATATCTAAAACTGTTCGATAATTAATTTATGGGGGATGTTGGAAATTAAATTAATTACCATTAGACAACCACTGTCGGCATGACCACTACTAGCACAGTAAAGCTCGAAACTTCCAGCACCGTCCAACATGTTACAGTACTGTCCAGAATATTCTCAATCTAGAGTATTCTAAAGACCTCTATTTAAAGAGGTAGTTGTAATGACTTGAACATCATACTTTTATCTGATCATTTGTGATCAATAGAGTCCTCCAATTATGTCTTCTATGTGTGTTTCTCCTCTCTATCTCTCTTTTTTCAACAGTAACCCCGCTATCTAGTGCGAATGAAATGCAATTATTCAGTGCACTAATGATAGCAACGGCTAGGACAAAATACTTCACCGCCAATTCGACAGACCATTTAAGATAACTGATAAATCCCACTTTCATCATTTCAAATATTGATCTACGCTTGAAGATGACACTCCACATAGATGCCACTCCATCCTACTCGCCACTTAATCTTCAAAATGAAAATGCACGTTTCCTCTACCCTTGCAGATCGCATGAAAGTCAAGACAACGGGGATACTTCTCTACCTACTTACATGGTTGACTCTTGCCATTTCGATAATCATAGCAATTACTCTAAATTTGTTCTGTCAAAAGCACCAAAATTTTGTTTATATTTTAAACTATAGATGACAATAGCATTTGTATTTATTCTTTACATTGCCTTACATTTTGTACTATGCAGGCAAAGAAGTTTTCAAATTTGAACAGAACAAACAAACATATGGCTATAAATAAGTCAAATCTTTTGTGTGTGGTTAAACAAAAGACATTTAAGATGACTGAAAGTTATAGATCCTCAGACATTTAAGATATTGTATGACCATCAGGTCTTCCATACCAGCGGAGATAGGCATGACCAGACAAAACATTGGAGTAAACTTGAACACAAAACTGAATGTATAAGAAAATTTCTTGTATGTTTAGTGGAAACTAATAATAATAATATTGTTTTATGTATGAAAATTCTTGTATGGAACAGGGTACGAAATGATTTTTATACAGGGTTTGTTCCAGCCTGATGTTATGGCTTATAAATCTTTCGAATTACCATAGAAAACAAACATTGCCAAAATAGTGTTGTGGCTTATAAATTATAGATAACTGATGCTACATGCAAAACCAGAAGATCATCATGTGGTTCTACACCTTTTGATTAGTTGTTTAGATAGTTAATTAGTTTACAATCAGTTAGTTGTTTTTGTTTCACTGTTTATTTGCATTTATCAATGCATTGGATACTCTTGTTAGCTCCGTAATCTTCCGAAGTCATCATGTAATAATTGGCAGTTTAATACGGTTCAGCAAATGCAAAGTGGATTAACATTTAGTTAGCAAAATAAAATTGTTGTTTGTATCAGAGCAGGCATTTCTTCGCCATCTTTTCGTCTCTGTAATGTATAAACAAGGGAAGGCAAGGGACATACTTTAAATTATACAATGATTGATTCAAGAGATGAAAAATTACTAGATGTATTGCTATTCTTCTACCTGATCTACCGGCACTTGTAGAGACCTCGGTATTTGTGCTAAGGAAGCCTCTAGCTTCCCTTCCAATATCTTCACTACTTCACTCATGCTTGGCCTCTGACTCTCATCGTCTTGAATGCAGCGACCCCCAACCACAACAGCTCTTCTCACCTCTTCGATATTCGTGTCACTTGCTATCCTTGCATCGACAATGCCTATTATGTTCCCACCTTGAACCTGAAATGAAGCCCAGGAAGGAAAGTACAACCTGCTTCTCTCCTCCACCGTTAAATCCAGATTCCTACGACCAGATATAATTTCCAGTAACGTCATGCCAAAACTGTATACATCCACCTTGGGAGTGATAGGAAAGCCGGAGATCCACTCGGGGGCCAGGTATCCTGGAGTTCCTCTCGTGGTTGTCAATACACGGCTGAAATCTCTGTCCACCAGCTTTGCCAACCCGAAATCAGCAATCTTTGGGTTGAAGCCGCCATCCAGAAGAATATTCTCAGGCTTAATATCGCAGTGAATGATCTGATCTCTGCATTCCTCATGGAGATAAACTAATCCTCGTGCAGTGCCCAGTGCGATCTGAAATCGGGTCTTCCAATCCAGCACCTTCTCTGCTTCTTCCCCTTCACTGAAGAGGGAGGAATTTAAAGAGCCGCTGGGCATGTAGTCATAAACCAGTAGCCTTTGAGAGCCTTCCACGCAGAATCCATACAGCCTTACCAAATTCACATGTTGTAGATTACCGATTGTGTTTATTTCTGCACGAAATTGCTTCTCTGCTCTTCCTGACCCCTCTAATCTCTTAACCGCCACAAGCGTGCTGTCTGTTAGAGTTCCTTTGAATACCGAACCAAATGCTCCTCTTCCCAGCTTATGCTTGAAATTTCCAGTTGTGATTCGTAGCTCTTTGTAACTGAACATTTTGAGCATGATTGGCGCGTCCTCTTTTACTCTTTTCTTCTGCAGTCTTCGCCGATTCCAAAGAATAATTGGAACCAAGAGGAGAGCTGCGGAGAAAGCCGCGGCCGAAGGAAGCAAAATAAAAAGTGCAGGGGATTTTATGCTTCTCTCTGATGTCGAGATAGGCAACTCCGGAGCAGCCAGTCTGATGAAGATGGATTGACTGTCTGATGAAACGTTCATTTTGAATAAATCGCCAAACCAGAGTCTACAGAGAGGTGGATCAGAAATTATGAATGCAAAGGCTGTGCAGGAGCAATTTTTGAGACAAGCAGTCCTGCAACCATCCATAGTTGGCTTGTTCTTGTGTGAGACAGCTCGTTTTTCGGGCAAGCATCGGTTCTTGGCTTCCAAGAAGCCGTCTGTAGTTCCCGCTGTTGCAGAGCATTGCAGGGGTTTTCGCCGAGTACACCCTGTTGACCACCAATTCTGAGAATCGTTGTTGGGCGTGAAACCCTCAACACAACTGCACACATCATTTGCATTGCACAGTCCATATGCCCCGCAGATTTCATACTCACTGCATTGACCGCGGTATGTCGACCATCCCTCTCTCCAACTACCATCACTCACCCCGTAGTAAACTTTTAACTGGCCATTCTCTTCCACCAGCTGCCGCCCTCTAACGATATTTCCCCACGGGCTTAATATATTCTGAAAATAGGATCTTGAAGGAGAAACCCTCACACAAGAAGTGGTGTATCCTGTAGTATAATAAATCCCCTCCGGAACGTTGGTAAAATAACTCCCAGTCCACTCTCCAGTGGACCAATATGGAAAGCTGTTGTTATAGGTCAGCACCAATTGCGTCTTTCCTTGAGACATTTCCGGTCCACAGGAGAAGAGCCCACTTGCGGGATCCGCAGAACTCTTCCACGAGGTTAGCTTCATGCCTGTCCATAGCTTCATGCCAGGCAACCATGTATCTCCCGGATGAGCGAAACTCTCCCAAACAATCTCAGAATTGTTTTGGATTATGAAATTACCAGATTCAGATATCACTGCCCGCGATCCTTTGAGAATATTATCAGTGGACCAAACTGACCGACCCTTTATATCAAACAATCTGAGATAACCATCGCTCGAAAAGTTCAGAACGCCGGGCACGCCTTGGACAGGATTATCTCTGTTAGCCACCCAAACTATGACCCTTGGAGAGCTTCGTGCGTACCAGATGCCAACATACCAATTATTTGTTCCATTCGGACTGAAAAAACCCAAAACGAAGGTGCCATTCTTTGATATTATGGTCTGATTTCCAGCGAGCGAATCACCCAGCAAAAGCGTATCTAGTGCCAATGAAGTGCAATTATTCAGCGCAATAATCATGGCAATTGTTAGGACCAAATACTTCATTGCCATTTCGACAATCTTAGCAATTATTCAGAGATTAATCTGTTTACAGGGTTCACTGTATCTCCTATTATTCTATGCGAGTGCACGTCTCCACTAGGATTCCATCGAATCCTAGCGTCTGTATTTCTCCAATATATTGCCTTTTATTTGTAATAGGAAGGCAAAGAAGTTTTCAAATGTGAATAGAACAAACGCATGATTATAGATAAATCAAATCTTTTGCGCGTGGCTTGACAAAAGACAGTGAAGGTGACTGCAAATATGTTGGCCCCTCAGACATTTAAGATTTTCTTTTGCGCGTGGCTTGACAAATGACAGTGAAGGTGACTGCAAATATGTTGGCCCCTCAGACATTTAAGATTTTCTTTTGCGCGTGGCTTGACAAAAGCCGTTGAAGATTATTTTAAGACAATCTCTTTTGAATGGTTTGTCAAAATAGAATTAATTTATATAAAAATCACATCAACAGGACATATTACTAGTAATCATCTCAAGGCAATCTCTATTGAGTAGTTTGATTAAAATCAAATTTTATTAATTAGGGTGAGGGCATTTCTTATATGAAATGGATAGTACAGAATTGAGGAGGAAGATATAAGACGATAGAATTAATTTTTATATTTATATTTATTAAAAATTTCATTTATAAATTTTAATATTTTATTTTGTATGAAGATATTTTATGATAAGTAGGAGATATTTTACACAAGAAGGCAAATTGTAATATTTCTATCACGATTCAATTGTGTAGTTTTTTTATTCAAACTCATTGACCCATGTTTCATGAGTAGTGGTTCACCTTATCTACTTCGTATATATGTGTGTGTGTGTGTGTGTGTGTGTGTGTGTGTGTGTGGATATTGATGAGGTTGTGGGAAATTAATGACAAGATTTTCAAGGAGCTAGCTTCATGATCAAGTGTCAAGTTATTATAATGCACTATGTATCAAAAGAATGCTTCATGTAGATTGTATACCACAAGTACCTCATAAAGTGTGACTATTACTTTTTCCATCACGCTTTGGAAAACAAAATGATACTATTTTATGTAACTAGCAATCACACCTTGGTGCAATGTGTATGTAGCCAATTAGGTACCCTTTCACTATTTTTAGAAGATATTTGTGAGCTACATGAGGAAAATCGATAGATCATTAAGAAATGGTGGTATTTGTGTAAATTTTTTATAATTTAGAATTGATGACTTCAAATCAATAATGCATCCACTTATAGGGATCTAAACATTATAAAAAATACTTATGGATCATGAGGAGAAGATGATGGAAAAAATGAGATGGAGACATAAAGAGGGAGAGGAGAGATGCATGTATATAGATAAAAGAGATAAATATATAGAGAGGGAAAGGAAGGGAGAGATAAAA